>OZ023269.1:82043826-82643826 GCA_964006375.1 Tillus elongatus | reverse complement strand
TGGTGGTAAGCAGCCTGAGAAAATATTTTGTCACACCGGTGTCCCACAGGGATCAATTCTTGGTCCTCTCTTGTATGTTGTGTTTGTTGGTGACTTGCCGACGAACTCTGGGTAGGTTCATCGGTTGGTTTTGTATAAAGATGACGTAAATGCATTAGTGTCTTGTGTCGCTATCAACGAGGCCCTAGTAGCGGCAAGTAACGCCTCCTCTGATATATGTGATGGGCAGCTGCCAATGGTTTGAGTCTTTACGTGGATAAGTCTTGTTTTCTGGAATCGCTGCCAAGAAATGAGCCAGGTCATCCAGAGGCTTTTGATACGAATCGGAGGCATATCCGTGCAACAGGGGAATGTCGTGAAGTTTTTAGGAATCTGTCTGGATGCGAAGCTAACTTGGGAAAAAAACATATGTGCTCTTTCTACTAGGCTGAGTTCTTCGTGTTTTCTCTTGCGTTCTTTGAGAGACACAGTTGATCGGGAGATTTTGGTGGCAGTTTATTATACTTTAGTCCAAAGTCACCTACTTTATGGGTTAATATTTTGGGGTTACTCTGTGCATGCGGATGACGTATTTCAGTCTCAGAAAAGGTGTTTGAGATGCATGGAAGGGGTACGCTCAGTTTACCACTCTCGCCTACTTTTAAAAAATATGGGCCTTTCCATGTCGGTACATATACCAATTGGTGTTATTTATTAGGCAGAGCAAACACCAGCTTGTGGCCAGACGCGATTTGCTGATGATGATATACGAGGTCTGTAAATTAATTAATGAGACTGATTTTTAAAATGTTATTACTTAAATATAATTACAATTGAACTTTGTCTCCCTTAAAATAGTTCTCTTGAGAAACCACACAGCGTTGGAGACGGTTCATCCACTCCTCATAGCAGTGCTGGAAAGCGGATAATGGAATAGCCTTCAGCTGTTTGGCTACAGCCGTTTGAATGCTTTCGAATGTCCCAAAATGATGTCCCTTGAGATGAATTTTCTATCTTGGAAAGAGGAAAAAGCCACAAGGGCTCAAGGTAGCTGAGTAAGAAAGTTGAGGAACCACAGTACTGTCTTTTTTTCTGGCCAAAAACTCGTTTCTGGAAATTGCTGTGTGACTAGGAGCATTGTCATGATACTGGGTCCAATTGTTTGGTCTCACACGCATGACCCTTTCTCGGGGTGTTTCGAGAACCTCTCGGTAAAAATATTGATTCCCTGTCTGTTCTTGAGGCACAAACTCGTTGTGGACGATTCTATGGCTATCAAAGAAACAAATCAGCGCATACTCTTGATCTTTGATTTGCCCATTCTTGTTTTTTGTGCTTCGGAGAGCCTGAGGTGTGCCATTCCATGTTCTGTCGTTTGGTTTCTGGGTCACACTCAAACATTAAACTTTCATCACCAGTAATGGCACGTTCCAAAAAAAATCATTAATTTCAGTCGATTCCCAAAAGTCAAGGCACATTTCCCTCCTAATGTCCTTTGTTTCTGCGAAAGGCTTTTTGGAATCATTTTCGAACAGATCTTTCTCATTCTCAATTCATTGGTCAAAAGTTTATGAAGGGTGGTGTCACACAAATTCAACTTGTTCGCCGATCGTTCTGACCGACTGGCGATCTGAACGCACAAGATCGCGAATACTGTCGACATTTTCATCAGTTCAGTTGAAGGCCTTCCGCTGCCTGGTTCATCTCCGATCGACTCTCTTTCTTTGAAAATGCCTTAAACTACCGAAAAACCTGGGCTCTTGACAAAGCACTGTCACCGTAGACCTGCTGGAGTTTTGCAAAAGTTTCTGTTGCACTTTGCCCAAGTCTGAACCAAAACCTAATAGCACACCGTAAAATTAATGTCACTCATTTTTAGAATGCGCTACGAAAACTGATTTCACTGGAACAACCGCAATAGATAACCAAATTATTCGACCGAGTTCAAACTCGTACTGAACGCGTAGCACCAGTGTTGCCATATCAAACGCTGCGTCTTCAGTCTCATTACTTAATTTACAGACCTCGTATATCAGCCATACTCACGCTTGGAGGTGGGTCAGAATAATCCGTATTATATGGGAGCTATTTTTTTTTATAACAAAATACCAACGCGGGTAAAAGACGCAGACTCAAACGACTTTAAATCTCTTTCTGAATTTTTGTTAAAAGGTCCATTTTTTCCACAAGGGAATTTCTCAGTTACTAGGTTTTTAAGAATTATGTATACTGTTTGTTTGTGTGTGGTTTTAATGATGAGTGTATCTTTTTAATTCTTATGTATACTCAGATAGTTGTTTACTACTTGATTGATGAATAAAGTTTGATTTCATAATAATAACCATCCATCCATTCAAAGGTCAACATCCGATAACCTTCGTAGTCGCTCGCATGCATACGAAATTAGCCACTCATATATCTTCAAAATCCAAGGATATAATGAGCTAAGTGGGATCGGCTAAAAAGGCTCCAAGATGTAACTGGGCGTGTATTCTGTCTTTGAACCATGTAATGGTTGTTTAAATTGACCAAGAGCAATCCATCAGCTGCAGGACGCTTTACTGCTGATGTCAGCCACTAAGCCGGCTATGGCCGATAGCCATTCAAAACTTCAATATTAAATAGTCGATAGTTAAATCGTGGAACCATTGAACAATCCATAATAATCCATCGAATTACAAGTTAAGGTTAACATACCTATATAAATTGTCGGCTGTTCTTCCATCCTGGTGTTTTGTAGAATATTAAGTGTGTTTCTATACTATATATTTATAATTATTATATAAGTATATAAAAATAAGAACTAAACAAGAACGTAATTTTATTATTAAAAAAATCACAGACGCAACAAGTGTGTCATTACGTGAAAACTGGAACCTGTGATGAGCACTGATAAGTACACTTGGAGAATCCAAATCACCACACCACATATTTTAAAAACCTTACGATCGTTTCGCTGACAATCGGCATCATCAGAGGATGAAAATATCTAAAATTAAATCAACAACTACAGTGTATTTATATAGCACCTAGGTAGACGAACTAATCCGAAGTAAAAATTGTAATCGGCGACCCAACGTTTGTCTATTGTGTCAATATTGAACGGACGAGGTCGAAGAACTACTTTAGTCTTCCGGTTGACACATTTATGAGATTTTATCTAATTTAAGGATAATGGGCTTAAATGAAAGGTACCGAGATATTTAAGGAAGCTACACGTTCTTTTCGATCTAGAAATTTCACTATGTGAATATTGGAACCTCTGAAGAGCGCCGCCAAGCACATCTGGCGAACAGACCAATAACAGTCGCTCATCTTTTTTTAAAAACAAACCGACTGTTTGCCTCACAATGTTAAGTTTAACAAGGGATAAATAATTCAACTAAAATTCTACATACAAGTATTTATATTGACTTCTTAGATACAAAGAAGATGAAAGGGGATCTTTAAGTCGAGAACCAAACGTAGAGCGTAATATCTGTATAGACCGGCCGAGTTATTGACAATAATTTATTATTCTGCTAGACAAATTAGGAGTGTTTAGCTGGTCCAATGCAAAGAGAAAATAAAGGGCTTTAAATCATAGTAATATAATTTTTGCAAGTAAATTAAACAGTGTCTTATAACAATCATTGAACAGCATAGTCTATCGTATCAATAATGCCGGTGAATATTTCAGCTACTGGTATGAAACTCCTGCCATATCACAACAGATGTCGCTTACAATGTAACAGCCTTTTTATATTATTGGCTACTACAGTTACTGGTAGTTAGTAGTGATGGGTTGTTATTTAACAGTCTGTTATATTTTAACTGTTGTCGAGCCGCAACAGTAACCACCTGTTATGGATATATACAAATAACAGGTACAGTGGAGGGGATGCTGTTGCGCTTTACACTAGAACTCGGAGTCGTATCTGTTTCTGTTGTCGTATCTGTTTCTGTTGCACTGCTACGATGAAGCAACTTCTGTTTTCATCCGCAACTGTTATAACAGGATGAAGGGACATGAGACTGGGAATAGGGTATAGAGCGGACTTTACTTCATAACATAATACTGTATTCATCCGCAACTGTTATAAAAGGATGAATGGACATGAGACTGGGAATGGGGTATAGAGTATAGAGCGGACTTTACTTCATAACATACTACTTTATACTAGTGTGCTCACAGCTTTGGGAACGTAGGGTCGTCGGTACAATGAAACTGTTAAATTTTGACAGGTTGTTGATTCACACAAGACACACATATATTTACAATTTATAAACAAACACAAAATATGAAAAATGTAAATAAAAAGGCTGTATATGTAGCAAGTGAAAATTATTAAAAATGAACTATATCACTGTAAAAATAAAATCAGGTCACCGCGTATATAAAAAAATAATCACATAGTCGTTGACGTAAACTCAATCTTCATTAGATAACTCGATATGCTGATGGCATTTTTGTTTTAAGAAAAAACTGATATGTATACAAACGTACAGTTATGCTTTAACGTGAGTCCTTAGGTATTATATTATATTAGATAGTTTTTTGCTCATTCTTCTTTGCCTTATGTAACTAATAAATCAATATTCCTTTTTACTTTTCACTTTGGAAATCTAAGAAATAGGTCCGATTTTAAACATCTTTTTTTTATTACTACTGCAAAATAAAAAATCGCTGAAACTTAAAAAATCTCAGAAACAGTACCAATTTTAATGAAATTATAAAAATATTCCCTGTAGCCGGTATAGTTAAAACCAGACACACTTCGCCCTATAGCTAGAGAGAAAAAAAATTAGTTTTAATTTTAAAAAAATTATTTATTTTATTTTTTGCTTACAATAATTCATTTATTTCATATAGCTCTCATTTTCAAGGAAAAGATGGCTATAGAGGTTTTCAAGCTCAATGCTTAACTAATACTTAATTAGTTAAGAAAATTCGAAAGAAATTCTGCATTGTTGAATTTTTTACCAAATTATTATTAGTGATGAATACCCAAAAAAAACCTCCATCATTTTTTTAATAAAAAATTTATTAATTGTTTTAAACATAATACAAGAATATTTTTTATTTTAAACATTACCGAACTACACCACCGGACGGGTTCAGCTACTGTTACTACGTCTACGTGGAATTCTTAATAATTCATAGTTCATACTGTTATTTTGAACCTGTTATATTTAACTGTTATTTCTAAATAACAGTAACAGGTGCGACCTGTTAAAGCAATATAACAGTTTTTCCCATCACTAGTAGTTAGTGAATTATTGATTAAATCATCGTCTGAATTCTTGTGATAAGTAAAATTGTTTTATCGCTATTTAAAAACTGCTTTATAAAAAAACGCGGAAACAAAAGAAGTTTAGAACTATCATGTTTGTGGTATTCCTTATGCTCCACAAAAATCTCCTAAAGTACCTAATTTCCAGCGATGAAAGTAGGTTTAATAAGAACCATGTATAATAAGGTGAACCGATAGATAATGTTGTATGTATAAACTAAAATACGAATAAACCCAAATTGACAACCATTGACTAACAAGTCCTAGAAACATCGATTTATTGCAATTGAAGTATAACGTTACACTCTGGACGGGACACGCAGTATTTTTTCAACGTGACCATTCCAGGTTAGCTTAGAGTCCAATACGACCCCAAGATATTTTACCTCCCTGGCCATTGGAATGTTCCTACCGTATGGAGTGAGAGTTCTGTGGCTCTCCCACTTCCTTCTCCTCCTAAACGGTATGACAGTTGCTTTCTCGGGGCTCACCCCGAGCCCTTGACCAACCGTCCACCCTTCCACTACTTTCAGTGCTGTCTGCAGGAGCTCCCACACTGACTGTGTAACCTTTTCTCGGACTATGATGACAATGTCGTCCGCATAGCCCTGTACCTCATACCCCCCTCCCAAGAGCCTCCATAGCAGGCCGTCCACAACTAGGCACCAGAGCAAGGGAGGCAGAACGCTCCCCTGCGGACACGCCGCCGCTACCCCCGCCAGCAGAGTCCCTCCCGCGAGTGAGATGAACACTGCCCTGTCCCTGAGCATATAACCGATCCTGCTCTGTATGCATATTGTCCGCAGTGTAGGGGATATGCTTCCAGTACACCGCCCCTAATGTGCCGGTCAAGCAGTTTTTCCATTGTTTTTAGCAAGGACATGAGACTTATTGGCCTCAGGAACTTTGCCTGGTCTGTTGGACACCCAGGTTTAGGAATGAATACAACCCTGGCCAGTCTCCATGCCCTCCGAATGTACCCCAGAGCAAGGCTGGCCCTCATAATGAGGGTAAGCGTCGGCGCCAGTATATCTATCCCCTGTTGGTGCATGATGGGCATTATTCCATCAAATCCCGGGATTGGTATGGCTTAAAGCTGTTAATGGCCCATCTGATTTTGCTCCAAGTAACTACATTTTTAGCGACTGTCCAGTCTACTCTAGATGCCCGCCTATAAGGCGCCTCTATTTCTGAGTGTTTCCAGTCCGGAGGTGATTGGTTTATTATGTTACAGCCGAGAGCGTCTAGAGTAAAATTTCCATAGTTTCCTCCCCCGAGCTTGTAAAGCTGGTCTGGGTGCCCTTTAAGGTGACTTTCAAAGGTGTGAAACGGCTGAATCGGCCTGACGGCGGGTGACTTTTCTAATAAGTACACTTGGAGAACACCCAAATCACCACAACACATATTTCAGAGACCTTACGATCGTTTCGTTGACAAAGTCAACATCTTCAGAGGAAGAAAAATTCAGAATTTTTCTTCCTCTGAAGATGTTGACTTTGTCAACGAAACGATCGTAAGGTCTCTGAAATATGTGTTGTGGTGATTTGGGTGTTCTCCAAGTGTACTTATTAGTGCTCATCACAGGTTCCAGTTTTTCACATAGTGACTTTTCTGTTGTTCCACATTGAAGGATTTTAATAGACTGAACAATAATTTTTTGTGCTGGTATCTGATTGACATTACACACATTTTCAGAGATGTTAGATTCTCGACGTTCAAGAGATGGAGTTTCCGTTAGTTGATGTTCCTCCAAAATGTTACGTGACATATTTTCTGACAGAGAGCTAATTGGAGTACGGATTGCTTCGCTAATAGACTGGAACTTCAGACAAAGAGACTGAAGAGTCAACAGAATCTGTTTCCAAATGTGGTTCTAGTGCAGCAGTCAAAGGCGCAGTAGATATATCACAACCTATCGCTTTGTCTTCTACAACTAATTCTTTGTTCAAAGATGTCGCACATTTTTAATTTAGAGGTAGAACCAGCAAGAGAACCATCATGCAAGGATACAGATATGTCCTCGATCACATTCGAGTGTGGCTTTAGGCCACGTTCAAGAAAAATTGTTTGGGCTTCCACCTTCATGTTTGGAATAATCGGAAATGCAACCATTGGCATCAAGGAAACATCAGCCATCGAGATAAATGAACCAACAAGTGGCATGATATTGGTTAAATTGTCAGTCTCTTTTTCTTTTATTTCCATGGGAATCTCTAAGTCATGGGCTTTGTCATTTCCATTCATTCTATTGTTTTCCAGCATTTTTATTTCGTTCATAATTACATCTACATTTATTCCAAAATTCTGTAGTGCAGGAGCAATATTCTGGATAATTTTTTCGGCTGATCTGTATTCTTGGAATGTTATTATCTCTACAGGTGGCGTAAGTAGGGTCTGATTCGATTGATTCTCTAATGCATTCTGGACTCATTTCGTGTAGTCAAGCTTATCTGCATCCAAAGGCAACAGACTACACTTCCGGAAGCCACTTTTTATTGCATTTGTTATATCAGAAGCTGCTAACGCTTCCTCGAAGAGTCTGCAAAAATTTGTTTTCGTAACTGAACAGTTGAGATTCTCTGGTTTACCTTGCCAATTACGAACTGTATTTTTCCATACCTGTTTCAAAGGCCTAAATGCACTTACATCTGCGGGCTGTAACATGTGGGTGGTATTTGGTGGAAGGGCATACAGAATAATGCAATTTTGTTTACAAAATTCGCTCAGCAGCAAAGTCATATGAGATTTGTGCTCATCAATGAAAAGAATTACAGGTTTTTTTATCGCGTTATCTGTCAACCAGTTGTTGAAGGTATTGGCTATGTACTCATAGAATATATCTTCCTTCATTCAACCGGAATCTGATTTGCCTAAAACCCATGACTCTGGCATACTCTCTACCACTGCCTTTGGTGGCCTGACATATGGAAAAATAACCAAAGGTGGACATACTTTGCTGCTAGCGGTAAAGACAACTACAACCTGTAATATTCTCTTTTTCGTTGCCTGATTACGTTGTATATAGATTTCGCCAGCCTTTTGGTGGTAAAACTTTGCCGGTTTTTGAGCACAAGGAAAATCTCGATTCATCACCGTTTAGAATTCTATCGGGATCATCAAATATATCCGCAATATGATTTTCGTCCAGAAATTTACGTAACTCAGAGAACCAAAGTCTTATTGATTACAGCGCCCTGGCAAGAGCTTATTCAGAATATTGGTAGAATTTTCGTTTTGAAACGTGTTTAATAGTTTTCGGGCCTTTTTGTTTGCGATAGGAAGGCATCTAGAATCAATAAAAAAAAAATTAGAGCTCGCCTATAACTGATTCCTTTACTGACCGCCAAAGAAAAATCAAGTGGCTGAAAACTCGCCCATTTCCGACCACAAAATAGTAAGTGAAAAAATATTGTAACATCTTATTTTGGTGGCCGCAAACTGAATGTCATTTACATTGCTTAATAAAAAGAGGTTAAGAGAAGAGAGATGACTATTTGCTAGTGTGCATATGAAGTAAAAGCCTGGACGCAGCAAGTGCGTTATGGTAGTGAATTTTCATAGAAATGATCTGGCACAAAATATTTTATTATAACTTTTTCTTGTAACATAGAAATCTAAATTTTGGTGTATAGTTTACTTTTTATATCGTAAACCTACCTACCATAGATTTTTTATTTTTTAAGAAAAAAATTTTTTTCAAATGAAAACTCAAAATTTTCTCAGAAAACCTCGTCCGATTTTTCTGATTAACGAATTAATCAAAGATATTTACAAAAGGAAGGTACATGCCAAATTTTATCAAAATCGGCCCATTATTCTTTGAGATAACAATTTTTTTCGAATGAAAACTTAAAATTTTTCCGGAAAACCTCGTCCGATTTTTCCGACTAACAAAATTGTCAAAGCCATTTACAAAAGGAAGGTACATGCCAAATTTTATTAACATCGGCCCATTATTTTTTGAGACAAGAATTTTTTTTGAATGAAAATTCAAAATTTTCCCGGAAAACCTCGTCCGATTTCCCTGACTAACAAACTTATCCAAGCCATTTACAAAAGAAAGGTACATGCCAAATTTTATCAAAATCGGCCATTATTTTTTGAGTTATCGGTGTGATACATATATATATATAATATATATATATATATATATATATATATATATATATATATATATATATATATATATATATATATATATATATATATATATATATATATATATATAAACATATAAAAATTGAAACTGACCCCGGATATGGGTTCTAGGGGTCCTACTTCGCGTTCATTTGCAAAAAATTTTTCAAAATTCAAAAGTCGGGATCTCCCCATTAGTGAATTTTTTCTACGAAAATTCACTAAAAAGGACAAAATATTTATGATTATTGTGCCTGGTTCTCGGCCACCCCGACCGAGAACTAGAATGTTGTGATTTCTTAGTGCCCGTTCTCGGCCACTAGTTATCTTATCGTAAAAGCAACAATAACTGCTTTATTATTATTTTTAAACACAGTTTAAACACACCTACTCAAACTAACTACTAATATGCATGCACATTACATTATGAAAATGATTCTTACCTTGTATAAACTACCACTTCACTAACACTTTTAGCATCCAACGTTAACCATGCAGAAAAGACTGTTACGCTAACATTTGAAAATTGCCTTTGCAGTTCATATACTTTGCCACCAGGCGGGGTAATTTAAGATTTAATGAGATCATACTGGCCGAGAACAGGCATGGTGTACTTTACCACGATTATTTCATGGTTTTTAGTGAATTTTCATAGAAAAAATTCACTAATGGGGAGATCCCGACTTTTGAATTTTGAAAATTTTTTTGCAAATGAGCGCGATCTAGGACCCCTAGAACCCATATCCAGGGTCAGTTTCAATTTTTATATGTTTATATATATATATATATATATATATATATATATATATATATATATATATATATATATATATATATATATATATATATATATATATATATATATATATATATATATATATATATATATATATATATATATATATATATTTATTATATATATATATATATATATATATATATATATATATATATATATATATATATATGTATCACACCGATAACTCAAAAAATAACAGGCCGATTTTGATAAAATTTGGTTTTCCGGGAAAATTTTGAGTTTTCATTCGAAAAAAATTCCTATCTCAAAAAGTAATAAGCCGATTTTAATAAAATTTGGCAAGTACCTTTCTTTTGTAAATGGCTTTGACAAGTTCGTTAGTCAAGAAAATCGGATGAAGTTTTCCGGGAAAATTTTGAGTTTTCATTCGAAAAAAATTCTTATCTCAAAAAGTAATAAGCCGATTTAAATAAAATTTGGCATGTACCTTCCTTTTGTAAATGGCTTTGACAAGTTTGTTAGTCAGGAAAATCGGACGAGGTTTTCTGGAAAAATTTTGAGTTTTCATTCGAAAAAAATTTTTCTCAAATAATAATGAGCAGATTTTGATATAATTTGGCATGTACCTTCCTTTTGTAAATGGCTTTGATAAGTTCGTTAATCAGAAAAATCGGACGAGGTTTTCCGAAAAAATTTTGAGTTTTTATTTGAAAAAATTTTTTATCTTAAAAAATAAAAAATCTATGATTGGTAGGTAGGTTTACGATATAAAAAGTAAACTATACACCAAAATTTAGATTTCTATGTTACAAGAAAAAAAAGTTATAATAAAATATTTTGTGCAAAATCATTTCTATGAAAATTCACTACCATAACGCACTTGCTGCGTCCAGGCTTTTCTATTATTGAACTTTATATGCCTTGGAGGCCGAAAACCGGCAAAGGTCGGGAATAGGCGAAGTCACCCTACCTGTGTATATACAAAAACGTTTATTTCTTTGGTTTGCACTTCACCTTCTCATCCAACAAAGTTCAACATGACTAAAAAAACCTGATGTTTCTTAAAAAGGCACCTATCTCACAAACAATATGAGCACATAAACTTTCCAATGTTTGTTTACTGCATTTTTCAGAAATTGTATTTTTTTATTGAGAATCTGTTTCCATGATTCTTGTAATGATACACTTGTCACAGAACAAAATATGGAATAAAGAGTGCTCTTAAGATAGTTGTAACCTCTGACAATAGGTCCTGCTGAAAGGTTAACATTTTCCGCTCAACTTACGTTCACTTAAAATCTAAAGTTCATGGGGCACTGAACTTGCAAATATATATATATATATATATATATATATATATATATATATATATATATATATATATATATATATATATATATATATATATATATTATATATAGTGTTTTGTTTCTTTAACGTCGGCCTATTTCCGCGACTATGGCCAATCACCGACGCCAGGGAGCAGTTTCACCTCACTATCCTGGAAAATTTGCCGAACCCCTGCCTTTTTGTAAGGAGGGTAGGGATCTTTAACGTGGACACGGGACCGACGGCTTTACGCCCCTTCCGAAGGGCGGAACGTGTAGACATTCAACTTCCTCAAATACAATGCCAGAACCTCGGTTGATGTTAATTTTACAGTTTGTACTGAAAAAGTGAAAGGCGCACCCTGGGATCGAACCCAGTACCCTTCGGTTCAGAGGCACACGTTTTTACCCCTGAACCACCGAGGTTCTATATATATATATATACATATATATATATATATATATATATATATATATATATATATATATATATATATATATATATATATATATATATATATATATATATATATATATATATATTTAGGTTCTACCTATTTTTAATAATGTAGTTGTTTGTAATATTTATATATTTGAAAATGCCTAGTGTCAATAAATAATTATTAATTGAGAACGCTGACTATCGATCACAAAATTTTATATTATATGTAACTAAGATTATTCTTTACTTTTCATTTTGGACCATGAAAATTGTTTATGAATAATGAAAGAAAAGTTTCATGTGGCCTTAGTAGAGTTTAAATAATAAGTCGACAGTTGCCTAGTTGTTACTTTTAAAAAATTTCACAGGTTGCATCAAGTATACTCACACTCATTTATTATTAACAAAATTATACATTATATTCAAGAAATAAACTGCGTTTGTGCCAACATAATTTAATAAACATGCTTATTTATCCAATTGGTTGTTAATTTGGTTTTGTCATTTTTAAATTTCTTAAAACCTTAATTTCTCTGCAGTTCCAATGCTCACCAATAATTCTACTGCAGCTATGGCTTTTTATGTTTGCTTAAGCACAATAATAATTATTCTTATGTGAACTTTCTAAAGACAAAGAGGTATATCTTTCAAAATACCTGACATTGTTTTTTATTGTTTGAAACTAACAATCTGATTTATATGCCTAAATCTGCTAAAATATAAGATATTTTTATATAGTTATTCACGCTTCACAATCCCATTTTTCAGCTTATCAATGTGCAACTGCTTGAGGATACACATAAACGTAAAATACTGGGCACAAAGTAACAAAAGGTTTGCAACTTTTATTTTAAATAAGTTACATAATTTTAAGTAGTCAACTGTTAGGTGCAATTTTTATTTTAAAAGCTGTTACATAATTTTAAGTAGTCTAGGTTTTTATATTATTACATGTTAGAGGTCGTCTTATTGCTCCAATATATTATTTTCAAACAGTTTTTTTAACTCAAAATCCATGACCTTACTCCCTGTATTTTAAAACCTTATTTTTTCTTTTAACAATTTTAGAAAGCAGAGTTTTTAGGAATAAAATAATGTGATTGCTTATTGTTATTATTACTGTAGGTGTCAAATGGGTTCAAATTATTATTTTTGTATTGTAATAGTGTAATTAACCTACAAACAAATTTAAAGCTGTTATCACTTTTACTATTATAATCAACAAAATTTAGTACTTATGGTAATAATAATTTAATTTGACCAATGTAGTACACTTGTATGGGGGTTTCAAATAGTCCACCCGGCGATATTAGTACCTATTTCGTTCGCTTACAGCGTATCGATAGTGTACAAATTGTTAACATTACAGCTTCCCATCTAAACGGCTTAATCTGTGGTTATGCTGATGCAATCCCAGACTTTCAGTTTTGCGTATCACATCATATCAAATAGTATTTGTTGATATACTGTGGCATCAACAGAATCACTAGTGGAATAATAAGCTACAGTGACTTGATAGAGACAGTGTCGCCATGGGCAATTCGGCCGCCATGTTTTCTACACATTTAACATTGTGCTTATGGAAGAATAGTAAAAAATTGCAAATAATAATGAATGGGTGCATTTTAATAGAAAACTGTATAGAACCTTTTCTGTAGAGAATTATTTTTTGCTCATAATAGACTAGTCGCAATGTATCCTATTCAGATAGGAAACAGTAAAATTGCTATAAAATATTTTTTTTTAGTCAATGGATCTGTAGAAACTGTTTATGTTATGAGGTTGGGTTCATTGTCGACAGACCAATCTGATGAAGTGACGTTGACTGATTGTCATCAATTGTTATCAAGTACTATATAACATGGCACTGTGTCATGACGAATATACGTGTTAAGGAGTAGAGAGAAGCAACGTAAAAATCATTCAACCTTGCGAGGGAAGCCTGGCCACTGAAAACATCTTGAATAAAAATGAAATTCCTACAGCAACCAAAGCCAATGTGTATGCAAAGGGACTTGGGAGTTAGTTAGAAATTTAAGAATGGTTTTGAGCTGTATGTGGTAGCAACAGGCTGCAAGTACCGTTCACAGAAAGTACAGGCGGTAGTACTCCTCCACTGCATTGATGAAGAAGACAATGAGATAACTGAAACAGTAGACTTACCAGAGACATAAAAAGCAACTGGACAAGACACTTGCCGCATTATATCAGTTTTTTTTTAAATCAAAAAGCAACCTTAGCTTAGAAACATGAATCCATTTCCAAACGATGGTTTTGATGTGTTTCTTACAGACGCCAAGAAGTTGCCATCAAATTGTGACTTTGGCAGTTTCAAAGATACACTAATGAAGGATTGTCAGCGGAATAAGGGACCAGAGATTGAAAGAGATGGGTATTATTGAGAGAACCTGGCCGAAACCTTACGAGGGCTGTTGATATATGCAGAGCTGCTGAACAAATTGTGACTTTGGCAGTTTGAAAGATACACTAATGAAGGATTGTCAGCGGAATAAGGGACCAGAGATTAAAAGAGAGGGGTATTATTGAGAGAACCTGGCTGGAACCTTACTAGGGCTGTTGATATATGCAGAGCTGCTGAACAAAGAGTGAAACATCCAAAAAATGATGAAGAAACGAGAAGCAATAGAATTCAATGGATCTAACCTCTGTACGTTTCAGAATAATCAGTACCTCATTATAGTTGACCATTATTCCAAGTTTCCTGAAATAATCAACTTAGAAACGAACATCACACGTTATCAGATTCGAAAATAATAAGCCCAGAGCATATATAATTCAGCATTTAGCTAAATTATCGATCAAGATTGATTATGATCAATGAAGTGACATTGACAGATTATTAACAATATTGTAAACATATATGTACGCAGTTAATTTTAAAATAAAGTAATTAAATACAGACCCCTGGATGTATATTAATTGCTATTAGTTATAAAGTCCTATATAATATATAATAGTATAAAATCTTCTCTGTACAGAATTATTGTTCTATCGTAATAGAATAGTCCTAATGTTTCTTATTCAGACAATTTCCAGAAACTGTATTGACGCTTTTTGTAGAGAATCCCTTTTCCAACATTATCGATTAGTTGCAATGTTTCCCCACTAGACAGGAACCTTTAAAATGACTTCAAACTGAATTCATTATTCACATTGTTCTTTTTTGTATAATATGAGAATATTATGATTTTGCCCCTGCCACCCGAAATTCAGGCGAATTAAAAATATTGGGGCAAGCGCACAGCGAGAGTGAATATTGAAAGTATTTAATCTCACTGTATGTGTACTCATACTAGGAATTTTCTGTGTTCCTTTAATTTATCAATATTTCAATAAATGTGAAAGGTAACAAGTCAAATGTACGGGACTTTCAATCACTGCTATTAGTCTAAGTGAAGATTGGAACTTGTGATGAGCTCTGGTAAGCACACTTTGAGAACCCAAATCACCACAACACATTTTAAAAGACCTAACGTTCGTTTCACTCACCAAGTTAGCTTCATCAGACGATGACATATTCCAGAATATTATGCTATTAGTCTGTAATTTGTAATTAAATAGCACAAGAACAATTTGGTAACGAATAATTATATGAATCATTCAACATTCCAAAATCATAGTTTATGATCTTTATACAAATAATAATAATTAACAAATTCAAGGAAGAGTAAGAAAATGCAAAAATAATTATGAAACTTTATTCGATGTTCACAAAGGAGTACTCATTACAGTTTTGCTAGCATGTATTTTTTTTTTAAGTTAGCCTTTTACTTGCTATTTTTAGCATGAACACAACAAACCTGTTTTTTTTTCAAGTTATGACACGGTAAAATATGCATTACATCTGAACAGTCACTAACATTTTCTCAACAATGAATAACTTCAATTTTATATTTTGTTTGGACAAAAGAAAGCAACTGCCAGAAAATAATTTCCAGTCTTGAAGAAAAGTTGAATGTCTTTAATTAAAGTCCTAATTGATGTTGATGACTGAGCAAGCTAAAATAACTTAAAAACTCCTGTATTCACTACTTCGTATAGGTAAATAATTAATGTAAACAAACACTGTTTGTGTTTGGAGAAGTCATGGCGGATTTTGTAACACATCAGATCGGTCTGTCAGCAATGCAGCCAACCTCATAACATAAACAGTTCCTATAGATCCATTGACTAGGTAATTTATTTTATAGCACTTTTAATGATTCATATCTGAATAGGAAACATTGCGACTAGTCTATTAGAAGCGAAAAATAATTCTCTACAGAAAAGGTTCTATACAGTTTTCTATTAAAATGCACCAATTCATTATTATTTGCAATTTTTTACTATTCTTCCATAAGCGCAATGTTAAATGTGAAGAAAACATGGCGGCCGAATCGCCCAAAATGATACCACCTAATGGCCACACTGTCTCCATCAAGTCACTGTATAATAAGCGACAGTCTGCTTCCACCTTGTGGTCACACCTCCAATCATGATCACAAGAGCATGTGTTACTACACCTGATGAAATACCAGGCAATGTTACATGTCCTAGGTACGACTTTGACCCTGTATCAAACGTAGTTCCAGGTGTTATTGCAATTTTGTCCAAAAGAATGACAGAGTCTTTCTCGTACTCTTGTACGCTTACTTTAGTTTTCAAAAATAAAAATACTTGGTCAAGAATACCGCTATCGAAAGGGGTATTCTCAAGTCTTCTTCACAAAGTACGTAATAATGGTAGGGGCATTTTTTTGTTTCAGAAGCTCATCATATCTCCTGTGTTGTTTTATGAATCATATTCATCATGTTGGCAATTCGGCCAGGCTATGTTAAGTTTGTCTCTGTCTATATCTATAGTAGGAGTATAAAATGATGAATGTATCCTTGTACGGATTGTACATTTTTAGTTTTATTATATTTATATAAATAACATCCTGTAACACCACAGGCAAATTTTAATTTTAATACCTTCGTTATAGTTGGATTTGACCATGATGAATCTCATTGAGCGTCGTTTAAACGCAGCCAGTTTGTCTTTATTGAATCCTTTGTGGTGTAGACACACATACGTAGATACTTTGTTCTCTTCAGTACCCTTTTTTGTTAATCTTCTCAGATTACACAACTTACATTGGTAAACTCTGAGCTGTCTGCTCAATCTACTGTAAGATGTTTCATACTCTTTCATTTTCTGCATCATTTTTTTGATGTTACAATCTTCGGTAGCAAGAACAGGTATTTGACATTCTGAGTTGCTACTGGAACTATTTTCCAATGGTATAACCTTAGATGTGCTAGGCTGCTGTTCATCAGTTACCAAAATCTTGCGCTTTTTTTTGGAGCTGGGTTTTGTTTTGGTGAGGGAGGTTTTCGCTTGCGTTTTTCTTTAACAAAGATAAATAAGGTGGGAACTGCATTCTCTTTCCTACATTTCCGCCTCACAATGTACCTGCAAATGAGAAATGATTTGTTAATGTATTTATTTAATACACCATCCAACAGCACAAAGCCAATTTAAGGATGGGGACATACAAGACATAAGACAATACAATACATCACTTATAAGTACAGGAACAATTCTTCATAACAGAGACAGAACAGCAGAATATATACAGGCTGTACTGCAAATTGAAGTAATTTCAACAATAAACTGGGATGAGCTCAACAGCTCCGTATGTGCCGTCGGTAGATAAAATGTGTTGGGATACCTCGATTCTATATGTGGAACATTAAGTTTTATTGACTCAAGTAGAAAGGGACAATCAAGAGCTGAACTGACAATTTTAAAAAGAAACAATACAAGCAGTCTTTACAATGCTTGGACACTTGCAAATAACCACAACAACTAAAACAGCGTGTTATATCGACGACATCATACACCATGCAACGATCATAGCCAATAAACAATTCGCCAGCTGTTATGGCCCGGTCATAGGACCCACCATCTAATTGCAGAACAGCCTTGTAGATTTTACAATTTTTTAAAGTGAGTCAATGAAATAAGCTTAACACTAATTGAACTGAACACACTAAAATAATATAAAAACCATTCAGAAACTACGGCACTCACTACTTCATACACATAAATAATGAATGTAAACAAACACATTTGGAGAATTCATGGATGATTTTGTACCATGTGATTTGCCAACCAATAGAAAATGATACCGCCGATTAGCCACACTGTTTCTATCAAGTCACTGTATTTTTTTTTGCATTTTCCGCTTATATTTTATATTTCCATTTTATCTTTGTAATGTTTCGAAATAAAGGGAAACTACATTGAACAAAAGTATATATTTACAATGTTTTACTCGTACAACGGTTAGAATATAACAAACATGCAAGTAGACATTTTGTACCCACATTGACATATCAACACTTGTGACAAATGACATTATTTCCACAGAACCCTTACTCTATGTTTACCAGCGCCAATATACTACAACTACCCTCCTCACAAGTTTAAGCGATCGGGGGGTTTGATTTGTCGCTTTGGTCTGCTGTTCACAATATCAACATGTTCATTAATTTCATTACTATCATCAGATTTTCCTGCACTATTATCGCTTCCGTCATTGTCATTTTGACCATCACTATCGTCATTATTGTCACTTTGAAATTTATCTCGCTCCTGTTTGTCTAAGAACACACTTTTTCTTTCACTTAACTCACTTCTTATCTCCTTCAATTCACTTTCCCTCACACTACTTTGCACCTTATTTTCGCTTTGACAATTATCATCATTCACCTTTATTATAGGATAAACCATTTGATCACTAGGCCAGGAGTTTCTATCATTATTTTGATTTTATGTTTATTTACCATCTAAATTACCATTCCTGTCCTGTATTATTTGATCTAAATGCCTTTTCCAATAAGTATCATCATTCTCTACTTTACAAATATAAGTTCTATCACTTAACACATCATCAATAATGCATTCAGTCCATTTTTTTACATTTGGTGTTCTATAATCCCTGCATAATACCTTATCCCCTATCTCATATCTAATATTTCTTCCTCTCCCCATAACCCCTTCGTTGTGTTTTTTTTCCATACTTTTTAACAAATCAAGCCTTGTTCCAATTTTATTTTTAAAAACTATACTGGATGGACTAACTCCGCTGGCAATATGAACCGAATTTCTGTAATGAAAAAGGTATCAATACTTTCTTCAAACCTATTTTAAAATTCCTGACAGCATTTTCAGCTATTCCATTTGTGGCCAAGTAATATGGGGGTGCTGTCACATGTTTAATGCCATTCAAACACATGAACCTAGAGAATTCATGAGGTAAATTGAGGTCCATTGTCTGAAACAAAAATTTTCGGCAGACTGAACCGTGCGAAACATTCTCTAAGCTTCTCTATTGTGGCCATTGATGCGGTTTTGGTCATTATAAATTCTTCCACCCAGCGTGAAAACGTATCTATTATTATGAGTACCATTTTCCCCTGGAATGGCCCCAAGAAATCTGCATGTACTTTTAAAAAAAATAGTACATTTTTCGCAAGGTATTAACTGATTCTTGACAGGGTCAGGTCTATTAGATGTACACACATAACAGTTATTAACATGTAATTCAATAGAAGCATCCAATGACAGCCACCAAAAATGGGCCCTCACAGTCGATTTCATTTTCACTATGCCTTCATGAGTGCTATGAAGCTCACACAATAAGTCCCTTCGTAGCTTCCCCGGTACGACAATTCTATATCCCCACATTATAACGCCTTTGTCAATTGACAATTCTGACTTTCTTGTAAAGAATGGCTTCAAGTTTTCGTCATTATTTCGATTTGGAAACTCATCTCTAATGAAACTGAACAGTTTCCCCAATATCGGATCCTTTCGGGTTTCTGATCTGACTTGGAATACATTTATTGGTGCAGACCCCTATATAAAATTAATCATGTCACAAAAATCATCACTAGTATCTGCATTTCTCTCTATCACAGGTAAACAGGACAGTGCATCTGTCTTTATGTTATTTTTTCCCCTCAATGTATTTAAATGTATAATCAAAACCTGATAAAAATAAAGACCACTGTTGAAGCCTTCCGGCTGCCATTTGAGGCAACGTCTAATGTTCTCCAAATAAAGCCAGCAATGGTTTATGATCAGATAATAATTCAAATTTCCTACCCGCAAGATATTAATAATTTTTTTGCGTAGCCCAATAAATACTCAAAACCTCTTTATGCATTACCCAATAATTCTGTTCAGCCTTGCTAAGCACTCTCGAGATAAAACTTATTGGTCTTTCACTCCCATCCTCCATTACATGCATTAGCACTGCCCCTAACCCATATTTACTACTGTCACATGCTAATCTCAGTGGTTTTTCAGGGTCGTAATGAGCCAAAATTTTGTCGGAGGTGATTTCTTTTTTTGGTCAACTGAAATGCTGATTGGCATTTTTTTGTCTAAACAAATCTAACATTATTTTTCAGCAGGTCATATAGTGGTTTTAATTTCTCTGCGAGATTTGGAATGAATTTAGCGTAATAATTAATCATGCCCACATATGCGCTAACTTGTTGGACATTTGCTGGTACTGGTGCGTCTAGTATTGCTCTATATTTTTCAGAATCCTTCTCCAAACCCTTCGCGCTTATTTTATGCCCCAGATAATGTATGCTTCCTTTAAAGAATTCACATTTTCTAAAATTTAGCCTGAACCCCATTTTTTATAATCTCTCCAGTACCTGGTACAAGTTTTCAAGTGCGCCCTGTAACTACAATGTCGTCTAAGAAATTAACAGTATCTTTGCAACCCTGTAATGTTTTCTCTACAATTTCTTGAAACAATCCACAGGCAGGTTTTGTACCATATGGCAATCTATTTACTTTGTAAATACCATACAGTATACTCTACGCTAAAAGGTCGCTCGAGTCCGAGCCTAACTCTAACTGATTATACACATTCAAAAAGTCCAATTTAGTGAATCTTTTACCCCCTTGTAACACTGTGAAAATTGTCTCAATCCTGGGAAGTGGATGATTATTTTCTTTAAAAAATGTATTTATAGTAACTTTATAATTTGCACAGACGCTGATGTCTCCCATTTTGTTTCAAAACAGGCACTAAAGGAGTACCCCATACTGAGTTTGCTGTTTTTTTAATGACACCCTCTCTTTCTAATTTTTCTAATTCATTTCTAGCTTTATCCCTGAAAGCAAACGGGATAGGTCTAGGTTTACAGAAAACTGGCGTACCCCATACTGAGTTTGCTGTTTTTTTAATGACACCCTCTCTTTCTAATTTTTCTAATTCATTTCTAGCTTTATCCCTGAAAGCAAACGGGATAGGTCTAGGTTTACAGAAAACTGGCGTTGCACCTAATTAATTACGAAATAATTTGCCAAACCTTTTCTTGATATCCTCTAAGTTTTTATTATTATTATTATGAATGTTATTCATTGTTACCAAATTATCTTCCAATAACCTAAACTTTGATAGCAAATCTCTACTCAAAAGGAATCTAGACCCATATTTAACTACTAGAATTCTACCAAAATTCCTCTGATTATTGATTTAAATTGAGGTATATATTTGACCTAATGGGGAGATAATAGTCCCATCATACATTTTCAATTTAATAACAGTAAAGTCCAACTTTAAGTGATTGAATTTCTTTCTATATTCCTCGTAAGGCATACATGAAACTCCTGCCCCAGTATCAATTTCCATTTGGGTAATCATATGTTGTAGACACCTCACTAGTAAACAAACAATTCGGGTGGAAACGGAACGCAAAAGTGGACGCTGGAAGATGTGCACTGTTGCCAGATGAGTATTACCAAGGGTCATTTTAAATATAGAAGGAAATCAAGGGGTGAACAAATATTTTTATAATGTAAATAAATTATAATATGGCGTCATCTACATAAATCGATATTTGACATATTTTGCGGAAAGCAGTAGGAAAACGGAAATGTAAAAAGTTAATTTTCAGTCATGGTGGTCCAGGGACAAAAACGTGGGCCTCTGGACCCAAGGGTACTGGGTTCAATCCCAGATTTCCCCTCTCCATCCTTTTTTTAGTACATCAGTAACATCAACAGAGGTTGTGCCATTGTGATTGAGCAAGGTAATCTGCACGTTCCGCCCTTCCCAGGGGGCGTAAAGCCGTCGGTCCCGTGCCCATGCGATGTTGGGCACGTTAAAGACCCAAATTTCCCAGACAGTGAGGTGAATGAATCACTTTAGTAAAAGTCAATGAAGCAATTTCCGTTGCAAATTGCTAATGATAAATCCAACTGTATATGCTAATAGCAAATGGCATCCAATATATTATTTTGAAAAGTCGCAATGTTTCATGGTAATGAAGCAATTTCTACTGATGTCTGTCGATGATAAACATAACCGAGAAAATGGCTCAAAATCGGCATCCCTTCGAAGTGTTTGTTTCTATTTTAGTTTCCAACCTTAAATGAGTATGAAAAGTGAATGAAGCAATTTCCATTGCGAATTGCTGATGATAAATACAACTGTATATGCTAATAGCACATGGTATCCAATATATTATTTTGAAAAGTCTAAATATTTCCTGGCAATGGAGCAATTTCTACTGACAACTGTCGATGATAAACTAAAATATAAGCTAACACTTCGAAGGGAAACCCATTTAGAGCAATTTTCTCGGTTATGTTTATCATCGACAGGTTGGAAACTAAAATATAAACAAACACTTCGAAGGGAAGCCCATTTTGAGCCATTTTCTCTGTTATGTTTATCATCGACAGTTGTCAGTAGAAATTGCCTCATTACCAAGAAACGTTGAGACTTTTCAAAATAATATATTGGATACTGTTTGCTATTAGCTTATACAGTTGGATTTATCATCAGCAATTTGCAACGGAAATTGCTTCATTGACTTTACTAAAGTGATTCATTCACCTCACTGTCCGGGAAATTTGGGTCTTTAACGTGCCCAACATCGCATGGGCATGGGACTGACGGCTTTACGCCCCCTGGGAAGTGCGTAACGTGCAGATTACCTTGCTCAATCACAATGGCACAACCTCTGTTGATGTTACTGATGTACTTTAAAAGGGAGGAGAGGGGAAATCTGGGATGGAACCCAGTATCCTTGGGTCCAGAGGCCAACGTTTTTTCCCTTGGACCAACATGGCTGAAAATAAACTTTTTACATTTCTGTTTTCCTACTGCTTTCCGCAAAATATGTCAAATATCGTCTTATGTAGATGACACCATATTATAATTTATTTACATTATAAAAAATTTGGGTGATCCTTAAGTAGACAGGTCCCGTCATTTCATGCATTGCGAGAGGTGCATTGCCAGACGGTGCTTATTGCTCTAGGGGCCTGCCTGAACTGACCTTCCTGACCTACAGGACAGGTCAGGTCAGGCAGCCCTGTAAGTCAGGAAGGTCAGGTCAAGCAGGACCCTAGAGCCATAAGCACAGTCCGGCAATGCCGCTCTCCCGATGCATGAACGGGACCTGTCTACTTAAGGATCGCCCATTGGCACTACCTTATGGTTTATTTCTACATTTACAAAAATAAGCTTAACATAATTACAAGTAGTAAACTCACAATGTGAAACAATTCCGATTCACTCTCAACCTCTACCATATGGGCATCCCTCAGGGCCTTGCACACAGCCCTAATGTGCCTTTTTTTCTTACAGGTACTACAATTATAATTTCTGAATTTGCATTTCCTAAAATCATGCTCACCTTTAATGCAATGGTAACACAACAGCTTAGCCCCTTCCTTTGTTACATTGCTGCCATCTCGACATGATCTCTGGATGAGTATTCCCTAGTTTTGTCCTTTTCATATGACATACTTCTTTCCAGTTTTGTTTGACTCCGACTGCAGCGACGCCTCTCATCTCCTTCAACGTTGCTTCCTTTGATAATTCTATTTCAAATAAATCCCTGAGGGGCTTTGTTGGTTTCTCCTCACAAAGTCTATCCAAAATTGGTCCGGGCTCCAAACCCACCACAAATTTGTCTTTTACCCTATCTTCAAGTAGAGTACCAAACTTGCAATTGGCAGCTATCCTCTTGACTTTAACATATCACTCATTTATCTGTTCACTCGTCTGCTTCAAATCATAAAATTCCACTCGTCTCCTGAATACGGAGACTTTTGGTTTGAATTGCTGCGACAACAGGTTAATTAATTCATTGAATGTTTTATCTTTCCGCTTGTCTGGATCACAAATGTTCTTCAAAATCTTGTAAACGTCTATGCCTATTGCGGTTAGTAGTACAGCTACCTTTTTAACTTCGTCTTCGATACCGTTGGCTAAAAAGTATTGTTCCAGACGTTCGACGAATATTTCAAAATCATCACAGATTGTGAACGAATTCACGCTGGCAATATTGCCGGTATTAAGTACAGTGACCGACCTCGTCTCTTGATCACTCATTTTTCTTTGTTTTCCCTCGTCACCAATTTGTAATGTTTCGAAATAAAGGGAAACTACATTGAACAAAACTATACATTTACAATTACTTGCACAACGGTTAGAATATAACAAACATGCAAGTAAAGTAGACATTTTGTACCCACATTGAGATAACGACACTTCTGACAACTGACATTATTTCCACAGAACTCTATGTTTACCAGCGACAATTGACTACAATCTTCTTCACCACCCAGGACCCCTATTCACTCCTGGTCACTAAATTTCCTTGTGGGTTGTTTCCAAAAATGTATCTTGCCGTTAATGCATCCAGTGGGGGTTGTAAACATATTTCTGAAAATATTTCATATCCTTTCACCGTATTACAAGTATTTTATACAGATGATATGTATTAAAATGTATTCGTACAAAACAAGTATGTTTTTAGATTACAAAAAATATACATAGACGATACAAGAAGTTTAAGGTTGTTTACATAAAAGTGATAATAAGCTATAAGCGACTAAAATTAAAATACTGTCTATGGTTATTAGGATCGTTATAAACCGGTGACTGTATACTATAGTTCCCTGTATAGAGTTCACTGTTATAAACACACAGAACCATGTTTAGTTAGTGAGAGATGATATACAAGATAGTTTCTCCATGTGTATAACTTAACCTTCATAGTTCATAGTGTTATTGTTGTATAACAACGACGCTAATACGTCTATGTTGTATAATCTATAATCTAATATAACCAATGACAAATATAAAGCGGACAAGTAACGTCATTTATATAATGGGCAGAAAAGTGTTACGCAAAATCGAACATCGGCCATTTTTTGGACTCTAAACAGTTTTGAATAATTTGTGTTTTTTGAGTGAAAATTAAATTACACCTTCCAATATTTAAATCAAACTAAAATGGTCGTGTGTGCGGCTTAGGGTAAGATAATGTAAGATTCGAAGTTGCAAGAAAGATCCGGGAATTGCACTTCACAGGTAAGTTCATTCATTGCCACTTGATACCCGTTGAATTATTTACCGCATATTTCTCGACTTAGGTAACTAATGACTGTGTCTTCTCCGTATAAAGTTGCCATAAGTATAGGTCAAGGAATTTGACCATTTCTTACGAATTTCCACGATATTTTCATTCATGATTTCCACTTTTTAAATCAGGATGTGTTCAACATTGTTTTACCAATGGCCTGCATCACACATTTCTCTGGGGCTGTCTAATTTCCATGAAAATTTCCATGCACCGACACTTTGAGACGTGAATTACGAAAATGGGCAAAGAACTATGCAATTCTTACTACTTCTGGATATTTACTTGATTTTCCGGAAGATGAACGTATCTCCATTCATTCGATCAAAATGTATGTACACATGAAAGATCTTATTACTTTCAGATATTCATTGAAGAATATTAAAGAAGCTTTCCTAATCGTGTGGTAGCCCCCATAGAGAAACATTTTCCAATATTTAAGGACGAGCTCAAAAAACAGGCAAGTTTTGCAATAAAACTCGAGAACATGTATATGGGTAAGTTGCGTTAAATCACCATATTTTAGGTTCCACTACATACCACTGCTCTGTTTGGGTTATTATGCAAAACACCTTGTATTTTCTAAAAATTCTGTTTGATGGGGGACAGGACAACATATTTGCATTATTGTCTCGACAATTTGAAGTGGTCTGAATTGCTGCCGTTAGTTATAATGGAAAACAGCTTACAAAAATTAAGTAACTTTACATCTAGGCATTGTTGTTGGTATCGTGGTGTATTTGAAATTAGTAATATCCTCTAGTCAAAAATTTGAATATACATGCTGAAGACGAGCTCCTATCTCCTATTCACCTTTTGAAAATGGAGAGCTTTTGTCTAATGTCACTGTATTCAAATTAAGGAAATTTTGTTATAATTTTGGGGTTATCATCATCCTTATTGATATCCTAGAAACTCCAAAAAGTAAACAAAAATACATCTCATAACTATATCATGTGTTACAGTGAAAGAAGATATATCAACAAGATACTGCTGGAAACTCTACTTCAGCATCTACTTCTGTAACTACTCCAGCGCATGAGACATCGACCTCACACCAGATTTCAGATGATACACCAAAAAAGAAAAAATAAGACAACTAATCCATGAAAAGAAAATAAGTCAAGTGAAAGCAAAGAAAATTCAGTTGCTGACACAGAAACTCAAAAGGTATAAAACGAGAGTTCTATTATCCCTCAAACACATTTTGAGAGATTTGAAACAAAACAATTTCCTGTCCCAAGAGAAATGTGCCTTGTTTAATGGTAATATGCCTGATATTTCATAATAATAATAGTCCACAAGAAAATATTATACTAAAGTCATAATATTCAGAGGACAGTAAATATATCTCAAATGAACAAGTTATTAATTCGCATGTGGAGAAACATTGTATTTCATAGTTATTGTGCTTGTCTTGAATATATCAATATTCAGAGAGATAAGTCACTTGCTTTGCAAATAACGAACTGTTTATTTACAGTTTGTCATTCAATTTACTTGTATTAATTACTGCATTGATATATTCCTAATTGAGATATGCCATGTCTTTTATAGATCTTAATCACACACATCATACACAGCAACGTGCTGATTATCTTGACACTTGTAGTTCTAACTTAATTTATACGGCTAACAATGTAAATGTAGCTTATTTTGAATTTTTGCCTAAATTAACACATTACGTAGACAAAATATGTTCGGAGATGTATAAAAACTGTATTAAAAAGAACAATTTCAAATCTAGTCAATGGATAACTAAGGAAATAATTGAAATGGGTAGAAAACTGAAAAACCTGTGTTGGCTTGTTACAGGAACTAAAAGTTTATCAATTAAAACTCAAGATGAAAAACTGAAGAAAGATTATAAAGGCATCATTAAATTTAGCAAAAAACTATACGTTGACGACGTACGCAAAAATAATGGCAGTTGGTTAGACAAAAAACGGGACATAACTGAAAAGTAACGATGAACTTGTTAAAGATCCTAAAGTCATTGGTAATGAGTATGCTTCTTTGTAATTCAAAACCGGTGCTTGAAAAAAAATCTTTAAATTATCACAGTCGGATAGATAGCAGTAATTTTGCTCATGCAACTCCTGACATGCTTTTAAACTCATTTCGCTATGTTCCAGTAACTGCCTCCGAAATAAAAACTACAATAGGGTTAAAGTGTTCAGATCGGTCAGAGTGGACTGTATACTTACTAACAAAACAGTTGCTGAACAGATAGCTGAGCCATTGGCCTATATAATAAATTGATCCGTTATGCAGGGCCAATGTCCAGACGCAGTAAAGATAGGCCAGGGAATTTTGATATAAAAGCTGGTGATCCATTTGTAATTGAAAATTATAGACCCGTCACAAATTTAATTATAATTACAAAAGTAATTGAAATGGTGATGTATAACCATATTTTAGGGTTTATCAACAAGTACAACACTTTTGCGAACAGCCAACATGGGTTTCGTTCACGTAGTTCAACGAAAAGTACTGCCTTTAAATTTTTGAAATATATTAGTAAAGATGTTGCTAAGAATAAGTATGCGGCGACTCTTTTCTTTGATCTGTCACGTGCGTTTGATACTCTTGATCTGGATAAAGCACGTGTTACGTTTTTTGCTGCGGAGTGTGTGGGAATGTTCTGGACTCGCTTACATCGTATGTGTATAATAGAAAGATATATAATGTGGAGGTAAACAAGATTGCTTCAGATATACAGGAAATTAATTTGGGTGTTCTTTAGGGATCAGTTTCGGGCCCACTGACCTTTCTAATTTTTATTATAGACTTGCCTAAGCATATTAGCTATGGTTGCACGATTTTCTATGCTGGTGACACATCTGTGGCCATCTCAGGTGACACAAGCGAGGAATTAAGTTGTTATGGAATTAATAGAGTGTCTACTGCTTTACTGACTGGTGTTGTGTGAATGCTTTGACCATTAATGATGAAAAGACCGTTTGTATTCAAGTTAGTACAAAAGCGGATCTCTTTCGAGATAATGTCTTAAAAGTTGGAAGTTATATCATCCAGTTTTCACCCTCTACAAATTTTTTGGCTTTTAGATCTACCTAGATCTTCAATAGAGGTTCAGATCAACTGCGTCTCTAAGCGTTTAAGCTCAGCCGGCTCAGCGTTCTATGCAATCCTACAGTTGAAAATCACACTTAATTTAAAAAACCTTATTAATGTGTATTACGCTCGTGTTTATTCGGCGTTGTCATATAATGCGTTTTTTTTTGGGTGGGCAGTTCCAGTCTGGCCGAATAGTTATATAGCAGAAAATAATCCTAAGGTTAATATTTGGTCTTAAACCAACGGAGTCCTGTCGACCGTTGTTTATTAAATATAATATAATTCCACTACCATGCCTTATATATATATATATATATATATATATATATATATATATATATATATATATATATATATATATATATATATATATATATATATATATATGTTACTTATTTACATCAATCATTCTTCAGTTGAGCAAAATACTCACATTCATTCTTACCCTATCATTTAGAACTAAGCCCCCTTTACATTCGACTGCTAGATTTGAAAAGTCTCTGTATTATAGTGAAAAAAATTGTTTCAATAAATTCCCTAATATTTTTAAAAACTTGAGCCTACGTAGTTTTAGAAATGAAGTTTAGACGGCATTTTTAAACACAAAACGTTACTATAACATTATTTTTTTTTTAAATATGTGTTATTTAACGCCACATTATTTAAGGAGTCAATTTTATTAATGTAAGAGTTTATATATATATATATATATATATATATATATATATATATATATATATATATATATATATATATATATATATATATATATATATATATATATATATATATATATATATATATATAATCTAAAACTGTTCTTTTCCATAATAAAGTTTAGATGTGTGTTTACTTTGTGTATATATTTTGTATTATGTTGGTCAAATATATTATTATTGGTTGAATAAACCTTCTCTTTAATTGATGTGTAATTTAGTATACGTTGGTGATGTAACTGTTGTAAATTTAGAAATAATAGGCAAACCTTTTTGTGCGAGTTGAAACTCACTTTTTATCGACAATTTGGCAGAGACCTATTGTGAAATATGATTGTATGTCTTCAGCTAAGAAAGAAACATTATATTTTTTCAATTGTTCAAAAGGAAGTTCTGATTGGTCATTTAGAAATAAATAAGTTTATGGCCACATCTCACGTGACTTTTTATTGTATTGATTTCAGGCTGTCGCGAATTCTTAATAGCAGGCATTTTTCGGTAATAAAAAAGTTTGGACGCAGCAAGTGCGATACGGTAGTGAATTTTCATTAAAATGTGTTTAATAGCAAATAATATGTCCTTCTTTAATGAAAGCAGGCATCAAATTTGGTTAACAGCATAACTTATATAATAGAAACAATGTATAATATTTCATAAAAGTAACTATATTGTTTGAAAATGTACACAAATTTTTCGAAATTAAATTTAAAACGTTCCCGAAAAAACTGGTTTTTAGCCAACGAACCTTGGGTTAATTGAGTTATTGAAATTTGAAACATTTACAGAAAAATCGCTACCAAAACGCACTTGTTGCGTCCCTGATTTTATTCTTATAAGCATGCTCTATATTTCGATGAAAAATGCAATAATATAGGATGTTCGATTTAAAAAAACATGTATATCACCAACGATTTATTGTCCACCCTGTGATTGTAAAAATAATTTTATAAGATGCAGCTCAAGACACCCTATAATAAACATATACATTTTTTCTTGTATCTTGTATAATAACGCATATGTTGAGCTTTGCTGTAGAAATGCGTCACCGTGTATAGATGTTAACAGATAAAAACTGAAACTTACCGGATTTGGGTTCTAGGGAGGGCTAGTTCCCGCTCAATTGAAGAAATATTTTCAAAATTCAAAAGTGACGGTCTCAATAGCGAATTTTTTCTACGAAAATTCGATACAAATTACAGACTATCAAATTATAAACTCTAAAACTAAAACTACTGCCAAAGCATCAGATAAATGGTCTATTTGAAATGAATTTTCTGCAAATATTTAGTAAAATGAAGGACAATGATGGTTGAAGCTAAAACTTAAGGTTTTGTAAAAACAATTATTGCCACGTTTTTTTCTACATAATCCATATTCGTTTCAGATTCTTTGCCTAAAACTTGCCAATTTTGACGTTGCAAATCGCAACTTTCACGTTTTTATAACTATGAAATTTTCAAATTATTTTTTGTGGTAGTTGTTGACCTTTTTGTGTCAGAAAACTTAATCTTTGTCTGTAATATACACTAGATTTTGTTATCGATACAAATTATTTTTAGTTTTGTGCATTCCTCTGGTCATCAGTGGGACCCAATTATTTTTTTTAATCCCTATTACTTTTTTTCTTTTAACCTAGAGACCTAAATTTTAGTACGGAGTATACTTTTTAACATAAACCTGCGTACCAAATTTTGGTTGCCATAGCTTTGTTATCTCGGAGATAAAAAGAAATTCCGAAAGAAAATTCAAAATTTTCCCAGAAAAAGTGGTCCGATTTTGCTGGATAATGAACTTATTCAAGCCACTTGCAAAAGGAACGCAGTCACCAAATTTGATTAAAATCGGCTCATTATTTTTTGAGTTATCGGTGTGATATATATATATATATATATATATATATATATATATATATATATATATATATATATATATATATATATATATATATATATATATATATATATATATATATATATATATATATATATATATATATATATATATATATATATATATATATATGTGTGTGTGTGTGTGTGTGTGTGTGTGTGTCTGTGTGTTTGTGTATTAACATATAAAAACTGAAATTGACCCGGATATGTTCTGTGGAGCCTAGTTGGGGCTCACTTGAAGAATTTTTACAAAAGTCACGATGTCGTTAGTGAAGTTTTTCTACGAAAATTCACTAAAACACTCTATTGCGTATTTCTTTGCTCGTGAAAGTGTGGGTCTTTGATCTTATAGTACTACAAAAAAATACTACCTCGTGGCCTAACTTTCTATGCCTATAAAAATAATGAATTCATGTGGGACTTTTTTATCAGAAAGGAAGTACATTTGGCAAAAAGTTAACTGGAACATGTATTTTCTATTTATTAATCTAAGGGTATACTATAAATGATTATTACATCAAGGTAAGTACATCACTAGAAATATGATTCGAAGAGACATAACATTTTCCATTTGGATATGTTTCATATTATGTCCTTGAAGAAATCCGAAAAAATTCTTCAATTGACTGATATGAGCAGAAAGTTCTAATCATTTGCGATTCGCTCAATAATGTATAACGTAATTAATGTTTTTTTAGCCTTAGCATCAATAATCCTGTTCGTTTCTATACCTTTAGCCAGCCCATACGATACGCTAATGACGTCACCTCGCTTGGAGCCAACCGCGAAAAGTGGTTACACTTTCATCCAGCCAGTTATCCGTCTACTCTCTTAATGTCATTGAATCTAAATCTAACTCTAACCTCTAACCTCTAACCTTAACATCTAACCACAATTTACAACTTTGTCATATCAAATATAAATAATCAGTGATGAGTGATTCTTGTATTTCTTTTAACATTTAGGTTTAATATACTGTTTAATTTTTATATAAATGTATAGGGAAATAAAGCTATGGCCCCTGCACTCCAGATCATTTACTAATTTTCTACTAATAATTTTCCATTAACCTACATTTGTGCATGTCGAGGGAAAAATTAAATTAGAGAACGATTTTGGGTAAGCTGTTAATGCCTCTTATGGTGCACGTAATAAATCTGCATGTAACTAATAGCATTTTTCTTTATGAGCTTGGCACCCATACTTAGTATTAACATCAGCATGTTGTGTGTGATTTCTTTGTGGTGCAGTTAATATACCAGATAACTCATATAGTGGTCCTAGATTTAAATTTACAAAAATCGTTCAAATAATTTAAAATCATAACAACCTAAAGGCAATTTTATCGCAATAATGACTATTGTCTCCAGTAGCTTTTTTTATTTCATTGTAGCTCTTGCACTTTATCAATTGTATCAGACTTCCTGAATTTTTTTTCTCGGTTCTGCATTTCAAAAGCTTCTCTTTATGTCTAGCTGATTCAAAGTCCCGTTTTCCACCTACATTATTATAACACTCCATATATACGACTTGGTAAACCTTGTTCCCAGGTGCAAGTCAAATTCTTTAGTGACAAGAGTATTTTGTCTATTGAATGTTTACTTTGTCATCATGCTCCTCTTTTTCAGTTCTTTGCTATATTTTCGATCATCTTTATTAATAGTCATAAGGTATGTGAACATTTCCATCTGTTCAAGTTGTTGGCCGTTTAGGCGTATATCTGTTTTTACGGTCATATTCTTACTTATCTTTATTACCTTTCTTGGTAATTCTGAAGTTGAGGGGCACACGAGATTTTCGATTTGTTTTTTTTTCAGGAACATGCTCAAAACTAGCCTTATATGCATAAGCATTAAGAAAAATCTTGTGGAATCAACCCTCCCAAAAGTTAGGGGACCTGGAGTGAAGAGGAGTGCTGGACGGGAAAGGAAATATAGAAGCAATATTGACAAAAACAGCTTAGTTGGACTTGTATAAGCAGCCTTTTTCACATTTTGCATCAACACTTCCTCTTAATTATGTTTTTCCCCCTCACGCCTATTTGTTCCAGGTCCCCCAGCTTGTTTGGGGTTGAAGGAACAACATTTTTCTTGTCGTTTATTCCCAAAACAGGCTGACCTGACCTAACCTAACCTCATCAAGAAACTTAGAAGAAAACCAAAGAAAGCATAAAAAACATGAATTTTACACAAATATATATATATATATATATATATATATATATATATATATATATATATATATATATATATATATATGAAACAATGTTAGTTTAAATTTACTGTATGTGACCAGCAACGAATCAATAATTCTGAAATAACAAATTCCCACAACATAAAAATATCAAAGTGCATATAGGGTAGTAAACTTAATCTATCAGCAGTCGATTTGTTTAAAACTAGTTGGTCCCTCAGCTGCAGTATCACCTTTTTGTTTTCATCAATTTGTTAATTCTCCATAATACATCATTCAGAACACTGAGCATTCTTTGCAGTTCTGTTTGTTTCTTCTATCAGCACGTTTATTTTGATTTCTGTCTTTTCTTGCTGTATCTTCTATAGCTAAATAAATTGGCCAAATATGGTGATAATGGACGTCCTTTCTGTCGACCTTTTCTTATTTTAAATTTCATATATGTTAATATTTATTATGGTGCTTTGATTTTTGAATAAATTGAGAATAATGCGCATATCTCTCCAATTCAATCCAGAATGTTTTCCAATCCACATTATCGAATGCTTTTTGTAGGTCTACAAAAGCAATCAGTGTATTTGTATTTTCTTCACACTTATTTCTCCTACTGTTTTAAATGAGAACACTGCTCTAGTTCTTCGACCAGGTCTAAATCCGAACTGATCTTTATCCAGGCAACTTTCAAGTCTACTTCCTATTCCGTTCGTTTGATAGAATCTTCATTAAAAAAAATTCGCTAATAGAGGTATTGATGGTGAGATTTTTCAAAAATTTTAGAATCAGAAACTAAGGGCTATTAAAATTTTTATGTTTATATATATATATATATATATATATATATATATATATATATATATATATATATATAATGTATGTATGTATAGATGTGTATCCAAGCGATAACTCAAAAAATACTAAACTGATTTGAACGAAACTTGGCAAATATCTTCATTTCGTTAAGACCAGGGACGTGTTCGTTAGTCAGCCCGGTTTGACCAATTTTGCCAAAAAAAATTGATTTTCTGTAAAAAAGCTTGTATCTCAAAAAATAACAAAGGTATTTTGATGAAGTTTGGTAGGCATGTTGCCCTCGTAAAGAAAATTGAGTTATTCAGTTTTGAGGCATCAATGAAAATTCGCTACCATAACGCATTTGCCGCCTCTCGAATATTGTTTTTTTGTTCTGCACTGGTTACATTTTCTCGTGGTCACTGTTTTTGGAACATGAATACTGGTACTCTTCATAAACTCACTGGGCAGGTCTCTTGATTTATAACATTTCACAATCAGAAAAGTTCTTTCATTTTCTTACTAGAATTTTTAAGAAGTTCATACATTAATTCATCTACACCAGGAGTGTTTTTCAAAAACTTCTCGTGAAATGGGTTGGCTCAGATCATATAAGTTCACTAAGTGAAGATTGGAACCTGTGATGAGTACTGATAAGCACTCTTGGAGAACCCAGAATTTTAGAATTATTCATCATCTGATGGCGCTAATTTGGTTAGTGAAACATTCGTCAGGTTTTTTTTAATGTGTTGTGATTTCGGTTCTGCAAGTGAGCTTATATATATATATATATATATATATATATATATATATATGTGTATATATATATATATATGTGTATATATATATATATATATATATATATATATATATATATATATATATATATATATATATATATATATATATCGATTTTCAGTTTTTGCCCGTTCTGAAGATACCGAATATGTTGTTGCCATAACTTTTGCTAATATGCAGCATATACAGAAAAAGTGAAAGGAGTACCCTGAGATCGAACCCAGTACCCTTCGGTTCAGAGGTACACGTGCTTACCACTGAACCACCGAGGCTCTAAATACTCTGGAACCTTTTGGTCGTTTAATTTCTAGTTTTTGCCAGGTCTGAAGACGTCGCTGAGGATGCCGAATAGGTAGTTGCCAACACTTTTGCCAGTAAGTCAGTAAGTCCTCTCGGCAACCTCTTGGTCATTTGATTTTCAGTTTTTGCCCGCCTTGGAAATTCTGAATATGTAGTTGCTAAAACTTTTGCCAATAGCTGAGTAGAAATAGTCTTGGGAACCTTTTGATCGTTCGATTTTCAGTTTTTGCCCGATCTGAAGACGCCGAATATGCAGTTGATGAAACTTTTGCCAGTAACTACGTAAATACTCGTTGGAACCTCTTCGTCATTCGATTTTGAGTTTATACCCTGCCTGGAGATGTCGAATATGTGGTTGTCAAAACTTTTGCCAATAACTCGGTATATGCTCATGGGAACCTCTTGGTATTTCGATTTTCAGTTTCTGCCAGATATAGAGATGCCGAACATGTGGTCGCAAAAACTGTTGACAATAACACAGTAAATACTCCTGGGAACGTCTTGGTCGTTCGATTTTGAGTTTTATCCCGGTCGGAAGATCCTGAATATGTATTTGCCAAAACTTTTGCCGATAACTTGGTGCATACTCGTGGGAACCTATTGGGTTTTCGATTTTCAGTTTTTGCCGGATCTGGAGATGCTGAATATGTGGTTGCAAAACTTTTGCCAATAACACTTTAAATACTCCCGGGAACCCCTTGGTCATTTGATTTTCAGTTTTTGTCAGGTCTGGAGATGCCGAATATGTGGTTGCAAAACTTTTACTAATAACTCGGTATGTACTCGTGGAAACCTCTTGGTCATTCGATGTTCAGTTTTTGCCGAATCAGTAGATGCCGAATATGTGTTTGCAAAAACTTTTGCCAATAACTCAGTAACTACTCGTTGCAACCTCTTGGTAGTAGTAGTAGTAGCAGCAGTGGTGAGGAGGCTAACACCAAGCAAGTGGGCCACAATAGACCATTTTTGTCAACCACAGCAACCCAGCAACCATGCTCTACTCTTTCTCGGTTGCGTCTCCGAACCGCGTCGACCTCGAAATGAAGGCCGTGACGGTCTTCAATTGGACGGTACTTACCTGATTTCTCTGCAGAGTCCTCGAACCGAACAATTCTGCTCGAAGACTCCCAAAAGCCTCGCATTCACACAGGTAGTGGTAAGACGTTTCCCCATCCTCGCCGCATTCCTGGCAAATGGGATTCCTCTCTACGCCTATCAATGTGAGGTGTTTTCTAAAGGCGCAGTGGTCTGTCAGCACCCCAAGGATTCGGCGAAGTGTAGATCGACTCCTACTTCTTGGTAGTTTTCTCCCGGTCTGAAGACCCCTAACTTTTTCCAATAACTCGGAAAATGCTTGTGGCAACCTCTTGGTCATTTTATTTTCAGTTTTTGCCAGGTCCGGAGATGCCGAATACATGGTTGGCAAAAATGTTGACAATAACTTCGTACATGGTTTTGGGAAGCTATTGGTTATTCGATTTTCAGTTTTTACCCAGTCTGGAGACGCCGAACATGTGGTTGCTAAAACTTTTGCCAATAACTCCGTATATAGTCTTGGGAACCTTTTGGTAATCCGATTTTCAGTTTTTGCGCAGTCTAAAGAGGTCGAATATGTGGTTGGCAAAACTGTTAGCGGTAACTGAATAAACATTATTGGGAACCTCTTGGTCGTTCGATTTTCAGTTTCTGCCCCGTCTGGAGATACCGAATATGACAAAAACCAGAAATCGAACGACCAGGAGGTTCCCAAGAGTATTTACTGAGTTTTTGGCAACAGTTGTGGCAACCACATATTTAGCATCTCGAGACCTGGCAAAACTGAAAATCGAGAATGAACAAGAGGTTCCAAGAGGACTTACTGAAATATTAGCAAAAGAGTTGGCAACCACATATTCAGCATCTCCAGACCGGGTAAAAACTGATAATCGAATGAACAAGAGAGGTTCCCACGAGTATTTACGTAGTTATTGGCAAAAGTTTTGGCAACCACATATGCGGCGTCTCCAGAGCGGACAAAAACCGAAAATCGAATGACCAAGAGGCTCCCAGGAGAATATACTGAGTTATAGGAAAAAGTTTTTGCAGTTACATATTCGGCATCTTCAGACAGCGAAAAAACTTAAAATCGAATGACCCAAAAGTTCCCAAGCATATTTACTGGTTATTGCCTCTTTTGACAATAATTCAGTAAATACTTTTGGGAACCTTTTTCTCAATCGATTTTCAGTGTTTGTGCTTATATGGTTGTCAAGACTTTTGCCAATAACTCGGCGAATACTCGCGGGAACCGCTTGGTCATTCGATTTTCAGTTTTTGAATAACTCTTGGTTCGTGAGAGGATTTATTGAGCTATTCGCAAACATTTTGGCAACCGAGTATTCGGTATCTCCAGACTGGGCAAAAACTGCAAATTCCATGACCAAGAGGTTTCCAAGAGTATTTACGGAGTTAGTAGCAAACCTTTTGGCAACCACATATTAGGTATCTCTAGACCAGGCAAAAACTGAAAATTTAATGACTAAGAGCTTCCCAAGAGGATTTACTGACTTACTGGCAAAAGTGTTGGCAACTACCTATTCGGCATCCTCAGCGACGTCTTCAGACCTGGCAAAAACTAGAAATTAAACGACCAAAAGGTTCCAGAGTACTTAGAGCCTCGGTGGTTCAGTAGTAAGCACGTGTACCTCTGAACCGAAGGGTACTGGGTTCGATCTCAGGGTACTCCTTTCACTTTTTCTGTATATGCTGTACAATTAACATCAACCAATGTTGCATTGTATTTGAGCAAGTTGAATGTCTGCACGTCCCGCCCTTCGGAGGGGGCGTAAAGCCGTGGGTCCCGTGTCAATGGGACGTCGGGCACGTTAAAGATGCCTCCCCCCCTACAGAAAGACGGGTTCGATCAAATTTCCAGGATGGTGAGGTAAAACTGCTCCCTGGTGATTGGCCATACTCGCGGAAATAGGCCGACGTTATAGAAATAAATAAAAAAACACAAAGAGTATATACTGACAGACAGACTTTTTTGCAATCACATACATTCGGCCTCTTCAGATCTGCCAAAAACTGAAAATCGAAACATCAAGAGGTTCCCACGAGTATATATGGAGTTATTGGCAAAAGTTTTGGTAATCACATATTCGGCATCTCTAGACCGAGAAAAAACTAAAAATTGAAGGTCAATAGGTTCTTTAAAGGATTTACTGAGTTATTGGCAAAAGAGTTGGCAACCATATATTCTGTATCTCCAGACCTGGCAAAAACTGAACATCGAATGACCAAGAGGTTTCCACAAATATTTACCAAGTTATTGGTAACCGTTTTGTCAACCACATATTCGGAATCTCCAGACTGGACAGAAACTGATGAAAATCCAACGACCAAGAGGCTACAAAGAGTAGTTACTGAGTTATTGGGAAATGTTTTTGTAACAACATATTCGGCATCTTCAGATCTGGCAAACACTGAAAATCGAACAACCAAAAGGTTTCCACGAGTACTTACTGAGTTATTGGCAAAAGTTCTGGTAACCACATATTCGGCATCTCCAGACCTTTTGGTGCATGGTTTACCCTTTATAATACAAACACGCGTACCAAATTTGGTTGCCCTAACTTTGTTATTTCCGGAGATATACATTTTTCCAAAAGGCAACACAAAATTTTCCTGGAAAACCTGGGCGAGTTTCCTGGCTAACAAACCTATCCAAGCCACTTGCAAAAGGAAGCTACTCAGAAAATTTGATCATAATCGGCCCATTATTTTTTGAGTCATCGGTGTGATATATATATATATATATATATATATATATATATATATATATATATATATATATATATATATATATATATATATGAACAAATAAAAATTAAAACTGACCTTGGATATGGATTCTAGGGCGCCTAGTACGCGCTCATTTGAAGACATTTTTACAAAATTCAAAAGTCGGTATCTCCTCATTAGTGAATTTAATAAAATTAAATTAAAAACCTGAACAAGCCGCGCAAGGGGCGACGAAACGTCGTTGAATCAAACACACAAATGTTTTAATTTTTGTTTGAAAATGAAGAAGTTTCCACGAAAATAAACCCAGTAAAATATAGCTAGCACAACTTCACGAAAAAATCGGACCACGAGTATATATATATATATATATATATATATATATATATATATATATATATATATATATATATATATATATATATATATATATATATATATATATATATATATATATATATATAACTTTGTTAGCCAGAAAAAACGGCCCAGGTTTTTCCGGAAAATGTGTTTTCTTTCGGAAAAAAATTAAATTAACAAAGGGCAACCAAATTTGATACGATGGTTTCTGTCATAAAGAGTATCCTATGTGTCTAAATCAGATCTTTACATTAAAAGACAAAAAACTTATAGTTAAGCCTCTGATTAAAAAAAGTGAAAACGTCAAAATTGATAATTATGGTAGGCGTACTAATGTGAGTGAAAAATACGACACAAAATGACTAACACGCTGCTAGATATGTGTCTAAGTCGTTATTTTACTCCATTTCGTTAAAATATGAGCAAAAAATCCATTGTAAATAAACATTGTTTTGTATAAATAATAAAGACGTTAGAAAATTAACATATTAGCGTATATACCTGCTATTACATACATTCGCAATGTCGACGGTGATCGAGTGGTGTAAGCGGTCTGCATCAGATTATCGAGTCCTATAATAAGACGAGTTCTAACCCTAGTTAGTGACTTCTTTTTATTATTATTTTTTAGTCTTTCATTTCATTTTACCGTTATCTGATCAGATTGTTGTTTTTCCGATGAATTTTTAACGAGTTTTTGTATAAAATTATTTAATAAAGCGGGGATAAGACTTAATTCAATTTGAAGGGTATATATGGTTGTTTGTTCTTGTCCTAACTTAGTGAAACCGTTCCATATCTAATACAGTCGTAGACTTTTCCCGTGGCTTCACAAGTGCTTGTTTTAGTGAATTTTCTTTAAAAAAATTACTAATGAGGAGATCCCGACTTTTGAATTTTGAAATTTTCTTCAAATGAGCGCGAACTAGGCCCCCTAGAACCCATACCCAAGGTCGGTTTCAATTTATATATATATATATATATATATATATATATATATATATATATATATATATATATATATATATATATATATATATATATATGAGACATGCTTGGTTCTCGGGTTAAACCGCGTCCAGAATTTATGGAAACTCGACGTTTCGGCTCCTGTTGTGGAGCCATTTTCAAGAGGTAAAGGAAATATGTAAGGACACTCTAAGGCCTCAATCTGCCTACTCCTTAGAGTGATGGACAAAGGTGGGTAAAGGAAATATGTAAGGACACTCTAAGGCCTCAATCTGCCTACTCCTTAGAGTGATGGACAAAGGTGGGTAAAGGAAATATGTAAGGACACTCTAAGGCCTCAATCTGCCCACTCCTTAGAGTGGTGGACAAAGGTGGGTAAAGGAAATATGTAAGGACACTCTAAGGCCTCAATCTGCCTACTCCTTAGAGTGATGGACAAAGGTGGGTAAAGGAAATATGTAAGGACACTCTAAGGCCTCAATCTGCCTACTCCTTAGAGTGGTGGACAAAGGTGGGTAAAGGAAATATGTAAGGACACTCTAAGGCCTCAATCTGCCTACTCCTTAGAGCGGTGGATAAAGGTAGGTTGGGTTGTTGTAGCTCGATTACGGAGCCTCAATCTGCCTACTCCCCAAATCTCGCCGGAGATCGTCTGTGAGGTCTCAGTGTGTTCAACCCTAGGCCTCAGAGAGATCTGGCAGTTCGTTGCAAGTCTTGTCTTATATATGTCGTTCCGTCTACCTGTTGCGTCATCAGTGAAAGTAGTGGGGTCGCCGTCAATTAAGTGGGGGGCTTTGGTCACGGTATCTAGAGGAAGATTAAGAGGGTCACCGGCATTTGTTACGGTAGATAATGATGCAATAAAATTGTCTGTAGAATTTATTTCCTTTTTGTGTGTTTGTAAAGAAGATATAATAGGTTTCCAGGTAGTCGGAAGGCGAAGACCATCATCTCTCTTATTTAAACAATCGGGACGTTTTTCAATCTCGATTGCTTCGCGGATAATTCTCGTTTTGAAATTGTAAACCGGTGCTATTGTTTTGGCATTATCGAAGTCTATTTTGTGCCCTGTATGAATATGATGCATGGCCAGCGCCGATGAGGGGTCGGATTTTCTAACTGCGAGGGTGTGTTCGTATATTCTATTGTGGATGCGTCTGTTTGTTTGTCCTACGTAAGTTCGGGAACAGTCGGAACAAGGAATTTCGTAAACTCCGTGGGATTCGTTTGGAATCGTATCCTTGGGAGTTTTTATAAGATTTGACAGTTTTTGGTCTGTTGTGAATACGGTTTTGATATTATGGGTTCGGAAAATTCGGCTGATTTCGTCGGTGACACCTTTAATGTATGGTAAAAACGCTGTGTGTTGTGGTGTGGAGGCTGTTTGTTCTTGTTGTGGTGTAGTGGTTTGTTGTGCGTTTCTAATGTTTCGTAGTATGTGATTGTTGTCGTATCCGTTTTCTAGCAATGTCTGTCTTAAAAAGTTTAATTCTGTCTGTTTGTTGTTGTTGTCCGTTAGTCTAAGGGATCGTGTTACTAATGTTCGAACCACGGAATTTAGTTGCGATGGGTGTTGGTGAGATTGGGCGTTAAGATATCGATTAGTGTGGGTTGGTTTTCGGTAGACAGTGTAAGAAAATCCTTTGACTGGGTTTTTAGTGATGCGTACATCTAAGAAAGGCAAAGAAAAATTATTTTCCATTTCCATGGTGAACTGGATTTGGGGGTTGATGTTATTTAGGTAAGAAAGGAATTCGTCTAGAGATTCTTTGCCGTGTGGCCAGACAGCGAAAATGTCGTCAACGTATCTTAACCAACACGTTGGTTTAAGTTGGGATGAATTAAGGGCTTGTGTCTCGAAGTTTTCCATGAAAATGTTTGCCAATGCAGGAGAGAGGGGTGAACCCATTGGAGCGCCTCGAACTTGTTTGTAAAATTTGTTTTGAAAAAGGAAATAAGTGTTAGATGTGCAGTGTTCTACAAGAGCTAAGGTATCGTGGGAAATTTTGTGTTTATTTTTGAGAATGTCAAGGGTTTCAGATAGAGGTATATTGGTGAATAAGGAAACTATATCAAAGCTAACTAGGATGTCGTTTTGAGAAATGGTGTTGTTTTGAAGAAGGTCGATGAAATGGGTGGAGTTTTTGACATAGGGTGTAGCGTTTTCTACTAATGGTTGGAGAGTTTTGGCTAGATGTTTTGCAAGTTTTTGTGTGGGTGAACGGTGGGCACTTACGATGGGGCGAAGGGGAATATCAGGCTTATGGATTTTCGGGAGACCATATTTTCTAGGGATGCGAGATGATTTTTCGCGGGGGATTAGTTCTTTTTTGACGTCAGGATTGAGTTGGGAGTTGTTGATGATAGTTTTGGTTTTCTTTTCCAGATAAGTTGTAGGGTCGTTAGGGATTTGTTTGTAGTCTGTGTTGTTTAGTATGTTGTCCACCTTTTGTATGTAGTCTGTTTGTCAAGTATGACTGTAGCGTTGCCTTTGTCTGCTGGTAGTATTATAATTTCTGTGTTTCGGTTTAGGTCTCTGATTAACTGTCGTTCGTGAGGAGAAAGGTTGGAAGGTGGAGGTTTGGCAGAACGTAATATCCTAGCAATGTCTTGTCTCGTAATTTCAGCTTCGTCAGTCGGTAAGTGTGTTATCGCATCTTCTGATTGAGAAATTATCTTTTCTATTGGGATGAATTTAGGGGTTGGTGCAAAATTAAAACCTTTGGATAGGACTTTGATGGCGACGTCACTTATGGTGGAATTTGAAAGGTTGTGAACTACTATAGGAGGATTGGCATTATGTGTGTGTTGTGTGAGATTTTTGTTGTCTAGAAGCTGCTGTAATTTTCTTTTTTGTACGTCCGTCTTTTGTTGTGTAACATGTTCTGATTTACTATGTGAGAGTCTGTCTAGAGTGTCCCAAAGTGTAGGGTGTATTTTGTATGTGTGTATTTTTATGTACGTGTCGTAAAGCAGTGTGTTGGTAGTATTAAGGTGTCGTCTTGTCTCGTGAATGGAATTTCTAAGGAGAGCAAAGCCTGTTCGTTTTAAAATGTTGGAGACGTTATGTGATTTGGTGTGATGTTTAAGTTGAAAAGATTTTGGGACCACGTGATGATCACGGCAGGCTTTTAGAAAGGTGAGGTCACAAAGGAGACGGGATTTGCGGATGAGGAGTTTGGTGAAAATTTTAGTAGAAGATAAAAGTTCCTCCCCGTAGAGGCGAATTAAATGTTCAGAAAGATTTCCATGGTCTTTAATGTGAGACATGCTTGGTTCTCGGGTTAAACCGCGTCCAGAATTTATGGAAACTCGACGTTTTGGATCCTGTTTTGGAGTCATTTTCAAGAGGTAAAGGAAATATGTAAGGACACTCTAAGGCCTCAATCTGCCTACTCCTTAGAGTGATGGACAAAGGTGGGTAAAGGAAATATGTAAGGACACTCTAAGGCCTCAATCTGCCTACTCCTTAGAGTGATGGACAAAGGTGGGTAAAGGAAATATGTAAGGACACTCTAAGGCCTCAATCTGCCTACTCCTTAGAGTGGTGGACAAAGGTGGGTAAAGGAAATATGTAAGGACACTCTAAGGCCTCAATCTGCCTACTCCTTAGAGTGATGGACAAAGGTGGGTAAAGGAAATATGTAAGGACACTCTAAGGCCTCAATCTGCCTACTCCTTAGAGTGGTGGACAAAGGTGGGTAAAGGAAATATGTAAGGACACTCTAAGGCCTCAATCTGCCTACTCCTTAGAGCGGTGGATAAAGGTAGGTTGGGTTGTTGTAGCTCGATTACGGGGCCTCAATCTGCCTACTCCCCAAATCTCGCCGGAGATCGTCTGTGAGGTCTCAGTGTGTTCAACCCTAGGCCTCAGAGAGATCTGGCAGTTCGTTGCAAGTCTTGTCTTATATATGTCGTTCCGTCTACCTGTTGCGTCATCAGTGAAAGTAGTGGGGTGGCCGTCAATTAAGTGGGGGGCTTTGGTCACGGTATCTAGAGGAAGATTAAGAGGGTCACCGGCATTTGTTACGGCAGATAATGATGCAATAAAATTGTCTGTAGAATTTATTTCCTTTTTGTGTGTTTGTAAAGAAGATATAATAGGTTTCCAGGTAGTCGGAAGGCGAAGACCATCATCTCTCTTATTTAAACAATCGGGACGTTTTTCAATCTCGATTATATATATATATATATATATATATATATATATATATATATATATATATATATATATAATATTACATATAAATACGGACAGAGGATAACTCCTATAGAGTCCATGTTTTCAATGGCTAGGTGCGCACAACCAGAACATAGCACAAATCAGAAAAATTACTAAACTTACAAACACAAACTTAGAGAATACTAAAGTCACATTAGGTCATATTGTCTTAAAGATATTCACAGATGATGTGCTCACTACTGAAGAGAGCAGACTGTTCCAACTGCCAAACACTCGATTCGGAAGAAAGTTCTTTCGACAACGAACACTGAACGCCTCCCTGGAAAGTTTGTATTTATGCCCACGGAGACGACTATCTGAATTCCGAGTAAACAGGGTGTCCAACGGTATTCCTGTAAACCCAGGTCACCTCGTTCACGTCTCTCCGCAAATGATGTCATGCCCCAGATTTGTAACCTAACCACGTAGCTAGGCCTGAGAATGCCATAAGGTAGTCCGCTTGCTGCTCGCTGCACTTTTTCAATCGTTCGAGGTCTTGATATGTCTGGGTACCATGCTGGCCCGCAATACTCCATTAGAGGTCTAATGTATGTAGTGTATACAAGTTTAGCACACTGACGATTAATATGGAGAAAAGACTTGCGGGTCATGTACAGGATACGATTTGCTTTGGAACAGATACTGAACACATGCGCAGACCAGGTCAGGTCTTCAGTCACGATGACGTCCAGATGGGTCTGATATTTAACCGTTGCAAGTTGGGTTCCGTTAACATAGTATGTCATTTTCGTCGGTCACGGTCTCTTGATAGGTCTGGGTACCAGGTTGGCCCGCAGTACTCCATTAGAGGTCTAAAGTACGTAGTGTATACAAGTTTAGCTCACCGAGGATTAATATGGTGAAAAGATTTACGGATCATGTACAGGATACGATTTGCTTTGGAACAGATACTGGACACATGCGCAAACCAGGTCAAGTCTTTATTCACGATAACCCCCAGATCGGTCTGTTGTTTAACCGTTGCAACCTGGGTTCCATTAATGTAGTATGATATTTTGGGGTTGTTTCTGCCAATGTGCAACAACATTTGGAGGCGTTGAGGGGAAGTAACCATGACTTGCCCCAATCCCCCAGCTTAGGCAGGTTTTCCTGGATATCACTGTAATAAACGAGTGGGTCGTTGTATAACTTGATGTCGTCGGCAAAAGAAGCGCATTCAGATCTGATATTCAGTGGTAGGTCTCTGGTGCATACCAGGAACAGGAGGGGCCGAGGACTGAGTCATGTGAAACACCACTCACCACAGGTCGAGGAGCGGGGTATGCACCATTCAGCGCGTACGCGAAAAGTTCAGTTGCTCAGGAAAGCCCTAATCCACAAAAGCAGATCTCCACCAATTCCGCAAGATGACAGCTTTGCACAAAGCTACCCGGTCAAATGTTTTGGAGAAGTCCAGGTAAACAACGTCGACAGGTCTACTGCTATCCACCAATCTTGTCCAATGGTCAACACAGGTCAGTAAGTTTGTGAATGTCGAGCGGCCGGGCGTAAAACCATGTTGATTCTGCGGGATGATGTGGTTTTCAAGAAGAAACGTCTGCATGCTTTTACGAATGATGGATTTCATAATTTTAGCTACCAAAGGTGTCAGACTTATTTGACGATAATTGGAAGAATCGTATCTGTCACCTTTATTGAATATTCCAGTAACATCCTCAGTCAGCCAGGATTGGGACAGGATATGAGACGAAAAAGAAGATTGCATAATGATGGCGAGAGGAGTGGCCAGCGTAGATCCAATCTCTTCAGCACCTGGGCAGTTATTCGGTCCGGGCCAGGTGAGCAATTTTCAGAGAGGTTGGCTATTTCGGTTAGAATGTCACCTGGGGTAACATCGAAGAGGTGGCACGGGCAAATTGACACCTGGCAATGGATCTGCTGGTTCCTCGATGTAGTTCCTCGCGAAACACTCGGCCAACAATTCAGGCGACTCCTCACTGGTTGTAGTCATCGAGCCATCAGAGAGTCGCAGTGCAGGATGAGTGACTCTTGATGTTAGTGACGATCGAATATGCTTGAAAAACTTCTTATTGTTTCCACTGAGTAAGAGTTTTCTTTCGTATTCCTGCCGCGCCAGAGCGATCGTGGATTTAACTAGATTGGAGAACTCTCGGGGACGTGTGTAAGCAGAATCAAGACCAGAACGTCTGTAGGTCCTCCACAAAGTTCCCTTTCTACGGATTAATTCTAAAATGGATTCTGTTATCCAGGGCTTAGTGGGGTTAACTTTAATGACTTTGCGATGAGAATACTTATCGATACTATCAAATAAAAACCGGTAAAAATAATTCTATTGCTCGCTCACGCAGAGGTCACTTAGGATGCCACCCCAATCTAGCAAAGAAAGTGCTTGACTTAACTGCTCAGAGTCAACGACTTTAAGAATTTTGTGGTGGTTTCGGGTGTTAGGTGGCTGAGTTGCAGCTTGTGGGTTGAAGGACAACACACAATGGTCCGATTTTGTGAATGGTGGCAAGTATTCGACATCAGTAATAAGTTCGCTGGCATTGGTAAATACAAGATCGAGGAGGGACGGTTGTTGATTTACTCTAAATCTGGTGTTGCAAGATTTTCCATTGCTTCGATAAGTCGTTGGGATGACGCATCATACTGGGGGTTCGGCCAAGTGACGTAGGGCATGTTAAAGTCACCGACTAGCACCAGATTATGATGCAGTTTTGCGAGATGGCCCACGGCATCAAATAATGGCCCGTCGAGGCCGGCCTGTGGCCGAGGGAAAGGTCTGTAAACACAAGCAACAGTGGATGACAGCGTCGAATAAGACAGCTTCAGTGCCATGCATTCGCAGCAGGGACTGCTAAAAGGGACAGAATCCGAAAATCCTCAGAAACGGCATCCCTTATGTATATGCAGATACCGCCTCCTATACCCGGTGTTCTATCGCATCGGTAAACTGAATAACCTGTTACAGCAATTAGGCTGTCTGGTATAGAAGAAGACGGACATGTTTCCGCTAGAAACATAGAAGCTGACTGATATGCCTGAACACAAACTACAAACTCATCAAACTTGGCTAACAGAGAATTAATATTGGTGTAATGTAAAGTCCAGTCTGTCGCAGAAGCCGTCGGATTTTTTGGATATTTGCTTGAACTATATGGGGAACACAATTTTTGTACTTAATGGTCAAATTTGTCTCCCCGCGTCAACACGCCCTTTCAAAGTGTCTTTTAAATGGTTCAGGTAGTCGCGCAGCGTCCTGACTCTGCAACACAATTTTCAAAGGTCGTGGTCTCGTTTCATCGTCTGAGCGTGGCTTTCCTAGGCGCGTCACAGCCACGGGTGATAAACCCGGGTCAGCGTCACCAGTAGAAGTAGTTTCCAACAAAACCTGGGCATTATTGATAGTCTCTTCCTCATACCTTTATTATTATATGCCTCTAACTTACTTGAATCTTTTATCGCGATTCTTACTCCATCTTTTCTTGTAAATACCTTCCCTCCAAACCCATACTTTATTTCTTCCATATTTTTGCTTTGCACGGTTTAATAAATCTAACCTTCTCTTGGTTAGTTCTTCCACGATATAAACATTGGAGTGTTTTAAAAGTTTTCTTTTACTCAGTACCTGATTTACTATTTCATCACTTTTGAATTTTACAACCAAAGGACTGCCATTTTCAGTTTTTTTTTGGTTCAGTCTCAGTTTGTAGGAAACATCAACAACTTCGTATCCAAAATCCAGACCCATCTTTTCTTTTAAAAATTAGATTGCCGTATCAGATGTGTTGCTGTCATTTTGTACTTCCAATCCATATATTCTGAGAATGTTTCTATTATTGACTGTTTGTTCCAGGTCATCTACCTTCTGCTTCAATATTTTATTCTCTTTATTAATAGTATCTATTTTCAATTTCATTGTTCTAAAATTAGAAAATATTTCTTCAACGTTCTGTTCAAGTTTCGATGTCACTGCCTCCGCTATTTTTTCTGTTATTTTCTAAAATATGTTCATATCTTCCAAACACTTTGTAAACTCAACTTTTACATAACTTCTTAACTCAGATTCTTGAGATCTTGACAATACCATTTTGTTGTTTTGGCAGAGCTGTAATTTTCAACCTAGTGTAGAGGACAAATAATTTTTTGGTAAAACAATGATTACTGCGCAGCCACTTATTATTGTAATTCTAAACTTTACTACTTTGAAATGACCACTATTCTGCATCCGTTCATACCAATTTCCATATTGTTTTCAAGCAAAATCACAACAAAAACGTACTTATAAACTGGAAGAGATATCACATCGACTTACTCTGCGCGGTTCATTTCAATATATATATATATATATATATATATATATATATATATATATATATATATATATATATATATATATATATATATATATATATATTGCTATGATAAAAAGCTTAAGGCAGTTTGACATTGAGTTTGGAAATGAAAACCTAATTGAAATTTAATTTTTTTTATGTATTTTCGATAGTCACAATGAAATGTTTATTTGTAACAAACTAAATAAGTAATTTTAAGAAAGTGTAAACAATGTTTTAGGTTAAGTATAATATAAACAGTGAGGTATAAATTTTAAACTTGGCGCTTATGAACACAGTTTTTACCCACCAGTTTTAATCAAGCGGTAGTTTTAAAAATTCATGAACTCAAAAGGAAGTTATTGTTTTTGACTAATATGTTCATAGACAGCATTTATTGGACCAGGTGAAATAACAATTTGCACACTTGAAATTAATGCAACGGAATTGGCGGAGAACAATGATGACGACATCCGACATCTTCGATAACAGAGAGAACGTTTTAATGGGGCAGAGCGAACATCACGCTTTTTAAACATCCATTGTGTTATTCTCCAAAATTATATTAAAACTTGTAATAAATTAAAGTGAAACTATTTTAAAAGTATAGTGCATGGTCGGCATTGTTACTGAACATGTGTTCGCAACAAAGAATAACCTCACGCAGCAAATAATTGAGTATAAACGATACGTATCTCAACAGAAGCCGTCACTGACGCCAAGGTATTTATTAATACAGTTGAAATATAAATCTAATTATCTCAACTTCAAACAGAAACAACTCAAACTGATAACACAATTGTCACATAAGAAGTTTACAACGCTCTAAATGACATTTACGTGTAGAATCTAAATAGAAGTAGAATTTAGCACGTTAAATAAAGAGACTCAAGTGAATCTCCATAGATGTCGTTACGACATTCTCTTAAGAATATTAAATAATCAAACATCAACCATTTTAGCATAAAAGCCGTTGCTATAGGAACAGGACAGCAGTTTGCAGAAGAGAATAGCGGCAAAATTTAAGTTAGTTCGAACTGCAAACTTGTTTTAAGAGTAATTAACAAAATTGATTGGCCAATAATTAAATTAGAGGATCCAGTAAGGTATTAATGTAAATGTCAATGCTAGGTTAAACTTTTCATATTGTGGTAAATTTGTTAAAGTATAAAACACTCATTTATAGAAAGTAAGTTGTTAAATTGAGATATTTTGTGGTTTCATTTCCTATTAAAATACATAATTTTTGAGAAAGCTTTAGAGAAAATTTAGGTAAAAGGTAAGAATTTTCACTTGATCCAACTACATTCTTGCAGAATAGAGCTTTCATAAAGCCGTGGATAAAATTAAGAAGAAAACAAGTTAAATAAAAAAGGTAAATTTACTCAATTTAATATTATAATATAAATCTGTTTAATATTGGTTATAATTCTTAAAAGTAACAAAAAATGTTACTTAAATACATAAATATAGGTGTTCTAAAAGTGTCAGAATTTGAGTTACAAATTAAATAAAATAATATAGTGAACCCTATAATCAATAAATAAATAAATTTAAAGGCGCCCAACTATAAATATATATAATCTGAGATTCATAAGTATAGAACATAATAGCCATTACATTACCAGTATACAAATGCAGGAAACTAAAAATATACGAATATTACACTGATAATTTCACAAATTATAATTAAACTATACAATAATAATTCTACTCACATACAATTTTACAAAATATACTTAATATTATACTTAAACTACACAATAAAACCATATAAAATATACACCCTTAAAAGTTGTACGTATATAAACCATAACAATTGTCCCCGAACGTGGAGCCCGAAAATTCTTATACGAATTTACATAAAAACTTACAAATAAAACGCAAAAATGCCTAGGGGAAAGAAACCAACAACAAGATCAAAGGACAGACGAGGTAAAGCAAAAGAGAGAGAGAGAGCTCAAACAACAAGAAAGAATGGAGATGGATGAAGAGAGAAGACAGGAAATGGAAATTGCACAAGTACCTCAAGAAGAAAGGGGGAAATGTCGAAAAAGAGAGAGAAATGGGTGCCCGAGAGGAACGGGAAGAAAATGCAATAGAGGTGATATCGCAAGAAAGTAAAAATGTGGAGGAAATAGAGAATGCGAGCAGAGAGGAAGAAGTAGAGATAGAGCAAGAAACAGAAAAGCAAACCGATCCAAGCAATGACATGGTGATACCATATTTAATGAGTATAAAGCATGATATGGTGAGAACGGAACAAAAGAATGATCAAAATATACTCGGTATAAAGCAACATATGGTGAGAATGGAACAAAAGAGTGATCAAAATATGCAAGATATAAATCATAATATGGTAAGAATGGAGGTTAGTATCAAAGAAGAAATGGATGTGAAATTTGAAATACTAAACAATAAAATAATTGAACAGGAAACAAAGTGGGAAAGAATGACAGATGAATTATATGTAAAAGTGCAAGAAGTCGAAAATAAAAAAAACTCGGGACGCAGCAAGTGCGTTATGGTAGTGAATTTTCATAAGATTAAGATGTTTGATTTATGAAAAGAAAGGTACTACCAAAGGGACAAATAAAATACAATATCTCTAGATCAATCTTTATAGTGGGTTAATTTAATAAAATAAATAAAATAAATGACAATCAGGAATTTAATTTGTCTAAACAGCACAAAATGAAATATATATATAAAATTAATTTGGTAAATTAGCAGTTTACCTCATGGAGGGTTTTGAGAATTGTTTTCCGAAACATGCTTAGGATTCTCCTAGGTGCATAACCCACAACAAACATTTCTTATAAACAACCTCTAAAAAAGTTACAGGACCAGGAGTTAATAAGGGTGTAGGGCGAGGAAAACGAACTGTAAATATGAGTGGAAAAGCGAAAAAAATAGCTTAGTCGGATCTCTAACAGCTGCCTTTTTCAGATTTTGCAGTCGTACCTCCTTTAAATGTTTTTTAACTTATAGTAACAGATCATGAAGAAGTTCACATGTAAATAACTCAGTAAAGACAAGGAATGCAAAGGGAAAGAGTAGTGTCGACGTGCATTAGTGATGTCAAATTATATTTATCAGCAGTTGATTTATCTAAAAGTGTTGGATGTGGGAAATTCCCTAATAGTTCTCACAGAAAATAAACAATAAGTTAAAAGAAAGGAAGTTTAATACAATTTTAAAAGTGTAATTAACAAAAAACAATACAAGGTATATTTAAGTAAGGGACAAAATTCGCTTATTGTGACAATACAATCAAAGGGTGTTAATGAAAATCGTGTAAAATAATATATTTACTAACAGGTGTAAGATTTACATTTTATTATTATAATTACGTGGCAGCTGTTTCCCTCCGATATGGATAAATTATCTAAAAAAGACACATCGTTGGGAAAGAGCTGTCATGTAAAATTAATATAATATATAGGTCATATTAATAGTTTTAATATACATTTGAAAGTGAATTTAGTTCTAGTGTTATCTACTATCGACTAATTAAAGAAGACTATGTATCACAATTCCAATAGTTTAGTAAATGTAAAAGTACATGAAATATAATTCTCCAACAAAAAAAAAAAGAGGCAAAACAATACGCCTAGTTGGTTTTAATTTAAACGTTTTTAATTAAATCAATTCTGATAGTGGTTTGAGATGGACAAATGAACTATTTTAATTTATAATTAATTGTTTTCTACAAAAAATTTTGGTTTGTTTAAAAATACAGACGATACAATGTTTTTATATGTTGAAGCTTAAGGTTTCTCTGGTTGGCGTTTCAAGGAATTGTTACACATGTTGATTTCCTAGCAGTCCAATGTGACACCGTACATATCTCTTCTTGAACTCAATGTGACACTCGAGTAAATTATTGAGTCCTCGCGACTGAACGTTGCTTATAAAAGTCTATACACTAATAAACGGATTTGCGTAGTATGTACATATATACGAGGCCCACTCATTGTTGTTTGATGATCTTTCGCTACCTTACTTAAAACACATTCAAAGCAATCTCAATTGTCAATAAAAATTGGAATCTCCTGCCTGAGGTTCCATAAGTGCACAGTCCATTTTTGTTACAATTTGTGCATTGTGTTGCTTGGAGTTTATGCAGGTACGTCAAAAACTTTTGTAGTTCCAAAGTTTCCATTTATTTTGATTGTCCAAATAACTAATACTGTCCCATACACAAATATAAAAAGCATGATTTGGAAACAATTTTTTTTGGTCTGTAACGAACGGTTCAGATTATTTTAAAATTGCTCCAGGGGATAGGTGATAAATGATTTTGAGAAAATTGAATGTTTTTTTAAACCTTCAGTAATATTATGTTTGTTTGTTTATTACAAAACTTTGAATTTCATCAAACATCTGGTATTCTATGCTGAAATCAAATTTGGGGTTAAATGTGTAAGGGTGGAATATTGATGCCAATTTTTTTTAAGAACAAAAAAAGACAAAACATCTGAAAACGTACACAACTTGATTCTGGAATGGGATTTGTTTTGTCTTTGGCAAAGGAACACTTCATATTGTCTTTGGGTTGGGTCACTTCAGGGGGTAGGGGATCAATGGGGGGTGATTTTATGAAAATTTAATTTTTTTTGTTAAAAGTCGAGTAATATAACCTTTCAGAAGTTTATCGGTAGAGGAATACGAATATTTTCTTTTTGTTCAAGTCATGGATCCTGAAATCATTTCATGAGATAGTATTTCTAACAAGAGTAGATTATCACAGCTATTTGGATGTAGTGATTTAATTTGCAATACTTTCTCGTTAGAAACGATTCTGACAATTGTAGTGGGGTTACCTTCCACTGCATTGAGAACTGACTCTTCAATTTGAGGAGGTCATTGGTATCTTTTGCATATAGAATTAGATTTTACAGATTTCAAGGCATCTATTTCCCTAAAACATCTGCAGATATGTCCAAAAATATTTCTGCTGCGTGCTATTCATCCGGGAAAACCTGTCATAATAAATTCTCACTGCTTCTTTTCCATTTTGTTTCGCTTCACCACAATGTAATAACAAATTAGCTAATTCACCCAAGGTATAATTGAAAAGTGCATTTTAAAAGCATATACAGCATCTATTACAAGGCTTGTTCAATTAAAACCCATCTTTGGTCAGGTTAGCCTTGAAAACAGTTGTAATCACTCAAATGACGTTTTGCAATGTAAGTTTTGTTTGTAAACATCACACTTATGAGTTCCTGTCATTTGTATTTAACAGCGATTTTAAGTATTGTGACTTTAAAATGGCGTTTGTTGTTAACAATCCATCTAAATATAATCAGTGTGCGGTCATTCAATTTTTGTGTGATAAAGGTTTGCAACCATTGCAAATTCAAACACGATTGCAAGCAGTGTATGGAAACACATGTTTTGCATATCCAACTGTCAAGGAATGGTTTCAAAAATTTAAGAGTGAAAGAGAGAAGATAAATGATAAGCCGCAACTAGGTGCATTGAGTACTGCATCAACAGACAGGAATGTGGCATGTGTAGAAGACCTGATTAGAAGAAATCGTCTATTGTCATTCAAAGCAATTACAGAAGATGTTGGTGTGATTATAGAATCTATCCGTAGTATCGTATACAAACTGGCTTACAGCAAAAGGTGTTAAAAGGTAATCGTTTTCAGTCGGATGAAGAAGTACTAAATGCCTTAAAAGAATTTTTCGGGCATTAGCCACAAGAATTCTTTAAGCAGGGTATACATCAGTAGGTGAAACAATGGCATATGTGCCCTAATAATAATAGTAATTATTTGTAAATATATTTGCCAATAAATTTGTTCTGAACCAAAAATGGGTTTCAATTGAACAAGCCTATTATTACCTTGATAAATAAATGACAATAACAGCCTAATTTTTTCATTCTTTCCAAAACACATTCGATACACAACATAAGACAACATAATTGCATTTATCTCATAAGCGAGATGAAAATCGACAAAATATAAAAAAAATTATCAGCACTAAATGACCTACATAACTGCTAAGAAAGAAACGTCAGTGACAGATTTTTTTTTTCTTAGAAAATTATTAGTAATGGCACCAATGTACCGCCCCTTTAAAGGTAACCACACTCTTTTAGCAGTAAAATATGTACCAGTCCGAATATCTATCACCTTCCAAATTTCATGCAGCTTGCTGGTCATGATCTTCATTTTGATATTTTTGACACATCGATCCTTACCCGATACCAAGTTTGTTTTTTCAAATGAAACCTCCGGTATATATATATATATATATATATATATATATATATATATATATATATATATATATATATATATATATATATATATATATATATATATATATATGTTTTAATATTAACTAATAAACCAGATTTTTTTTTTCAGCTTTATTTGATAATATGACAGGTTGTTGAGCAATGATTGGTATTACTCCACGGAGTTTCGAAATTTTACTTGCAATATTTTGGTTTTTTGCTAATAAGTCGAAAACCGCTAATAATAGGTAGAATATTATATAGTACTTTAAGAAAGAAAATCAATTGATCTTGCTATTCCTATATAATACAGGATGTTCGATTTGAAAATCTCACATTACCTGCCATTATATGTTCTACCTAAAGACCATTTTTATTGTAGACAGCCTATATGCAATAATTGGATTTTCATGACTATATCAACCTATTAGCAAACAGCAACAAAAAACTCAAACCTCTATCTATGCTGGTTATGGAAAGACTCTTTTGTTGTTGTTAATGAATGGAGGTTGCGAACTTTCCTAACTAATAACTTTTATTTTCTTAACGTCTTGAGATAGGTTAACAGATATATAAACACACACACACACACACACAAATATATATATATATATATATATATATATATATATATATATATATATATATATATATATATATATATATATATATATATACTTTAAAAACATTACTGCAAACATAAGAGTGTCACAATACAGACATTTTTTTCATTTGAAAAAATAATGTTATGGGACGACGCCGCCATGTCATAAATATTTTCAAAATGAAGACCATAACCACTTAAGAACATAACCTAAATTCACATTTCTATCAATTTTGAATCACTATATACTTCTAATACTCCATCGAGTTTGGCCCACGCTTTACATATAATTTTGATACAAGTATATAAAGTGGTATTATTTGGTGGTTTTAAATTACAAATGCAAATTAAATTAGCTGCGATTTCTATGAAATCCTGTTTTTAGGATTGTCATTTTAGGACTAAGAGTACAACAATTATACTATTTAACTCATCTGTAAATATGTACAAAGTTTTCACATCACCAGACAGACGATCCTAAATTTGATATTTTATGTCTATGATGGACAAACCTTCCCTTTAAATCTTCATTCATGTCCATGAGGCGTTTCTGGTATGGTTGATAATCTGCAACACAATTATAAAAAAATTAGATGCATAAAAAATTCTAGATTCTACATCTAACATTCTATATGTGAGGTATATAATAAACCTCACCTACCCAACCAATAGCCCCAATAAGGATTCAGATGAAAACCCCACTATAGACAATACAGAACCACCAAAGGACAGTTTGATCTCTTTCAAGTCTATGGTTGAATACACCAAGGCTTTAGAGATGATATCCGGTGAGATTTCGAGAGTAGGAAGATTACGACTCCATAATTGAACTACAACCCAACCTACACCTAACCACCACTCTAAATATTAGGCAGATTAAGGCCTAAAGAGTTCTATTCCATTCATATTTTACCCAACCTCTTGAAAATGACAAATGGCTCCAAGCCAGAATGTCGAGGTTCAACAAATTCTAGAGAAAGTTTAACCAGACATATTAGTTAAGCGAATAATATGATATCTGTCCGCTTTACATAAGTCGTCACAAGTTATTTACTACCAGTTTCAATAATTTTCTGGGCATACTAGATCATTAAGTTTTCATAGCCAACTTAGAATGTTCTGACGACAGCCATATTTTTATGGGGCTGAATGGAGAATAAAACAAGCAGTATAAGTCACAAAAAATCAGAGATAGCATCACAAAAGGCTAAACTGGCTTCCACTTTTTGTAAGGAGTGTACATATGCTCATGCACTATGTTTGTATAATAGAACATTTCTTCATGACAATGGCAATTTTTTCTTGTTTTAACTTTTTTTTCCACATATATGAAAAATAAACACTATTCCTTATCCACTTCGACTACTCTCTTATTTCAGCATGCACAACTTGACGAAACTGAGTCACCAGCGATGCCCACTTGTCATGTTACTTGATTCATTTAGATACCACTGCCATATTTTATTTGTCCACTTTTATATACCTACCAGCAATTTTTACATTCTACTAAATATAATATTACAAGATATCACCAATAATACAATTGGTCCACAAATTATCCAAGAGGTTTATGCACCAGTAGTACATATAGCATCACAACGGAAGAACTTCGGCATAGTGTTAAAATCTAAGTATATAATACAATCTGAGTGTAGCGTGACCAGCATTAACATTGCTTTCCATAATTATAATTATAAAATTTAACAATTTAAAGGAGCACCTATTATAATAACCAGTCTAGCTAATCATATAGAATCCTGTCTCATTGAATCAGACAGGATAGAAAGCTTGTCTGCTTATACTTTGTAATCAGTATGGAAAAGCTTTCTGATAATGTAACAAAATTAATCAATGACACCCACTAAGCATGGTAACTTACAAATGCTTACCGCAACGTTAGATAATTTACCATTAGGCAAGTTAAGTTTGCAACATTTCTAAATGTTTGCAGGCAAAAAACCAATGCAAACTTACAAATGAAACTTTAACGTAACTTTCAAAAATAATATCTAGTTTGCCGTGTTGTGGTTTTTCTCCATTTGTAAGCTCACGTTAAGTTACAATTGTAATGTTTCTGAAAGTTTGTTTCAAATTGTATACATTTGAATTCCCTCCGTTTTCGGGTATGTTCGATCCTATGTCATCGTCGTCCAATAGCAACATAGCAACACCGACGCCAACAGCGAACTGACTGACAAATGACAAAGCGCCCGGCATTAATTAATGGCGGTTTGTTGTTTACTTTTTTTATAATTTCATCATCATAAGTTGTTATTTGATCTATGTCTATTTATTTTCCTGGAAGTTTTAAAGATTGAACAATCTTATTGTAGCCTGAATTGTTTGAATTTTGTAATTCGTTGTCTGGAGAGTAGATAATGAAACATGGAGTATATCGACAAACATTTCAGGTAAGAATCCCTAAAACAGCTATATATTAAATACATGTGTGAATTCATTATTCTCTTTTCTGTAGCATAATTATTTTGGTATGTCGCTATTGGTGAATTATTATAAAATGGCTGCATTTATATTTTTGTTTCTTTTTATGAAATATTATATTATTTACATGAATTTTGTTATGTCCTTAGAAGCAGCCTGGAGATGTCATACCTGGTCAGACCAATTCATTTTAAAACGTTAAATATGATTGACCTATGGAAGCATGTGGCTTATACATAGCAATTGGCATCATAATAACAGTGGAGCAGTACCCATCAAGCTGCCAGGATTGCTTATTTTACACTTGTCGCAGTATTCTATGCTATGGAACATTCATATGGGTTAACTCGTCAGCAGCGGAACATGTGTTTATCATGCAAAAAAGAGCAATAAGGACATTGTGTGCGTAGGTCCAAGAAAAAGCTGCCCTGATGTGTTCGAGGCCAATGGGATACTTAGGTACACTTCCAGCTATATCCTTCTTCAGTATATGTATTCAAAATATCCAGTGAATGATGAAGTTTGCAACATCAATACCTCAATACCAGGTACAGGCATGAATTAAAAATACAGTTCCACAAAAAGGAGAAAACAAAGCAGATGTTTGATTACTTGGGAATCAAATTCCTCAATTTTCTACCTAATGTTATTAAGATGCTTCCACTAACAAGATTACAGTAGGCACTAGTGGATGTTATAAAACAAAAACCAAGGTGAAGGAATTTATTAGTGCTCTAAACCAATGTGTATAGTGTTACATACTACTTGTATTCATTCTTTGTAGTGTGTGTGTCTGTGTGTTAGGCAAAAGCTTTGGAAGGCAAGTTCGACTAGCCACAGACTTTTTTTATAGATACGTAATTCATTGTAGTCATAATTTTGCTTTATTTTAACTCAATGTTTCTGACATTTTAGACATTGACGGTACTATACTTACTCGATAGGGATAGTTAAGACATGCGTGAACACTTTCAGAGACTGTCGTCATGTTTAAGCTATTTTCGCAGTGAAGTTGTATTCATTTACCTGTGCTTGATTTATCCATTGCATATTCTTACGTTTGCTTAATTAAACTTTCTCTAAAATCGAAATGAACGCACCATTTTAGATATTTCTTTTTCACAATAGTATTTGATATGTTGAATTTATTTTATGTAACATATGTCACCACATATTTTAGAAGCTAAAAAAAATCTTGCCTCTCAAAACAAGTAATGCTGCAGAAGGCTTCGTTTTTGTTATTGGTGTTTCACACGTTTTTCTAGACGACTAAAGAGTTATTTAGTAAAACAATATCAAAAACAATTAATTGGTATTTATTTAGAAAAAGGAATTTTTGAAATCCGTCAATTAATAACGATATCACGAGTTCAAGTTATCTATTTTGTCGCTGAGTTTTGACTAGAACTGCATTTTAGGCTAAACATGGACACTCGCTATATGTCTAACTATTTCTATCTAGTAACTATAGTCGGTACTTATAAAGACAGTGACTTACCATGTACATTTGATGGTCAATAAAGTCTATATCTATCTATCTATCAGCAGAAATGAAATTGTAAGTCTTTAATTTTTTTATGTAATAAAGATTTTATTCTAATTAACATTGTCTTGTCATTTTTTACAGTTTTACAAGAAATTTTATATTATGTATAAATACACCTATATACCTATATTCAGTATTAGTTTGTAACTTGAAATAAATTCAGTTAATCAAATACAGTTTCTTTTTTCAAAAATGCTTGGACACATTGGTTAGTATTTCGAGTTGCAGTCTTTTAAAAAAGCTATACAGTATATACCATATTTGAAAAATGACTTCATCGATAATTTCTTTAAATCAACCTTACGTTTTTGTTGACTATTTTTAAAGTTCTTACATGTGAAGTTGTAGAAAACCAGCAGATTTAAAAATTTTATTCATTGATAACTACACAATTTTTTTCGTGCTTTCAACTCAAGATTTATAATAAAAATTTGAAAGTTGGTGGTTTTGTATCGCTTGATGTGTACTTTAAAAATAGTCAACAAAAAGCTAAGGTTGTCATTTACAAAAATTATCAGTGGCATTTGATACAAATTGTATAATACATTTTTGAAAAGATTGTAACTGAGAATATTATCAGACTCCGAGCATTTTTGAAAAAAAAAGTTGAAGTAGATTAATTGGAATTATCCCAGGTTACAAACTTGCACTGTATATATAATATATACAATTGCAGATAAGTTGCAAATGTAAGTTTAAATTTTACAACTTTGCCAGGCCCTTTTAAAATTGAAGCTTGCTGTAAAGTAACATGTGTAAGTATAAAGAAAGTTTGTAACAGCTCACTACAGTAAACTTGCAGTAAAGTTACAAAAAAAACACTTACATATGTAAAGTCACTGGGGGGAAGATTTGCCATTTGCAACAAACTTGCAGGAGGCTTTCTGCAAGTTATCTATCAAACTTACACTTGCTTTGGAAAAGATTCTGCAATGTTAATGCAATATTACCTTGCTCAGTGGGCATTAGCTTAAGGGAAATTACAAGTTTGACACTATTTAAAAAAATATTACCTGGACAGTACACTTCCTGTTTTCAATACTCCATACTACATATTTTAATTAGAAAGAAGCCACTGTAGCATCAAAGGTCATAGGTTATACCTCTTGCGTGACCCTCTTACTCTTTCTCATCTTTAAGAAAACTCACTACTGCTGATTTTGTGGAAACTACCATTGCTAAAAAATGAAATAATTTTTAAAGTAAGTTCTACTTATGTCTCCATTAATGACAATAAATTATAACAAAAACTAATTCAAGCTCACAAAACACAACAGAAAAAATCTTAGGCTTTGGACATGTGCTAAATTATTTCACCTTGGGTAAATACTTCAAAGTATATAAGATTACCTCTAAAATGATAACATAAAAAATAGGAATACATACCTTTTATATATAGTAAACATCTTTCAACTTTTATATAAATTCATCTCTGTTTTGTTGTTTTGCTAAAAGAGATTCGCAAATTTAAGGTTACTTTCTTAAAAACAATTCACGTAGATCCTAACTTGAATTTTGCTTTCACTTGTGTGTCTTCTTCTGATAATTTTTGTAAGGTGTTTTTGCTAAAATAAATATAATATCACGATTACCTGAATCATGGTAGTGAAGGAAAGATTTCACCGTATTATTTGATATTTAGAAAAAAAAACATTAAAACATGATGTGGATATACCGTGTACGTGTTGTAGCGCTTTCCACCCTAACGGCGTTTAAATTGACAGTAGACAGTACTATACACTGCTGCATTGACATATAGTGCAAAAAGTTTTCAAGTATAAATAAGTTTTAATTTAAAATATCATACGGATTTGGTAATTCAAAATGTTTGATTATTGTACCGCAATTATTGTTTGAATTATGTCATTAGTAATTTAAAAATATGTTAGGTCCATATGTTTTCATCCTAAGAATCAAATTACATTTTAATATTTGTTAATTTTTATTATATCTGACAACCCTGCTTATTTATATTTACGAACTCTTGTGTCGCTTCGACGATTTTACATTTTTCGGGTCTAAAGTAATAAAACACACATTAATACTCTAACTATCCTTGTCAACGTTGAATGTGCGAAATGGCTATGCAATTCAAACTGATGTCGTAGATTATTTATTTCTTACTCATTAATTATTTCTTACACATTTTTTATTTTCGAACAACTTCTTTCCTCGTGGACCATTTAAGTTGAAATTTGGTTACCAACTTTATTTTGACATCTCCCTTATATGTGCAAATTTTCATTTGAATCACTGCAGTACTTAAAACAAAAAAAAATATTGCGTTTTAAAAATTTCCTTTACATTTTTTATACAAAAAATTTAACCTACGATGCTCATCTTCGAACTCATCCAAGCCATTAACAAAATCAAGGCAATCTCCAAATTTAGTGAAGATCGGTCAAGTATTTTTTGAGTTATCAGTTGGATACATATATATATATATATATATATATATATATATATATATATATATATATATATATATATATATATATATATATATATATATATATATATATATATATATATATATATATATATATATATATATATATATATATATATATATATATATATATATATATAAGCATATAAAAATCAAAACCGACCTTGGATATGGGTTCTAGAGGACCAAATTCGCGCTCATTTGAAGAAATTTTTCAAAAGTCTCACCATCGATACCTCTCTATTAGTGAATTTTCTTAATGAAAATTCACTAATACAGGAAACAAGGGAGGAAGTATTTCAAAGTATAAAGAAGAGATATGAAATAATTCTGGGCATTAAGAAACTTGATGACGAACATTATGTAGAAGTGAAAAGGATGAACGACGTAAAGGAAAGCTAGAGAACTTCTAACAAGAAATTAACATACGTCTAATAAATGACTACGACAGGGCAGAACGATTAAAAGGAGAAGTCAGGATAAGTACGAGGGTGGTACAAATTTCAATGGGGAGATAAAATATTTGCATCCAAAAGTATTTATAAAAACAATTATGAACCAAATTAGAAATATACCTAAACTGGAGGATAAATGGGAAATGGTGAAGAGAAATTTAGTTGGAAACCCTCTAATATGGTTCGTTAGTAATAAAGAACAGTTCCAGGATGAAGAAGACTTCAAAGAAAAATTCTTACAGCATTTCTGGGGAGAAGCACAGCAAGCAAAAGTGCGAGAACAGCTTTATTTCGGAAAACACGATAGGAACCAACTGAAAGATCTGGTAAATTATGCACTAAAATTGTATAATATGGCTAAACATCTTCAACCAAGGATGGCGGAGGAGGAAATAGTACTATATATAGTCAGACACTACAAGAACCAGATAGCCGAAACTATAGGCATACAAAATATCAAAACGTTAGACCAGTTGACAAATTAGCTCGGAAGAGTGGAACGAACAGAAAAAAATGAAAAAAATGAAAGAACAAATGAAAGAAAAGAGACACGTGGAACGACGAGATGGCGTGGTCAACAAAATAACCCAAATTATTATAATGAGAATAGAAGACAAAATTACAACAACAATTATAACTACAATAATAATCGAAGACCATCGGAAGAATATAATTGGCAGAATTATCCTAATTATCAAAACAATGGTGAAAGAAGGGGAAGATTTTCTAGAAACTATCAGAATAATAACGAAAATAGGAGAAGACAGGATGACAGGTACCAGGAAAGAAGAAATGAGTACAATCGGAATGCGGGGAATAACTATAGACAACAGGACCAACAGAGAAACAACAATTATCAGAGACATAATGGGCAAAACCAAGGACAAGGTAGTAATGACAACCCAAGAGTCAATACTATAACCATAGAAATAATCCAGGACCAAGTTGACAGGGATGTCGTACAACATGCCTTTTCTATCAACAATAATAATCAAAAATTTTAAACAAGCACAGACCAGTACCTCAAAAGCCATATAATTTATATAGATACGAACACCCTAGAGAATACATAGCTTTTGAGAATGAAAACGATACATAAGAATCCAGAGGTCTAATATTAATTGAAACTGATTGTAAAAATAAGAAAATTAAAATGATGATCGATACAGGAGCTGAGGCTTCACTAATAAATGAAGAAATAGTGAAAAGTTTAGAAATTCTATTGGAAAAGATTCATCAAATATCCAAAATCACACTTATCAACTCAAGGGGGAAGAAATTTTGTGAAGTAAAACAAGTTGCTATTATTCCAGTAAAGCTACAAGGTGTAGAAATAAAATTACAACTATTAATCGTGCCAAATTTAGAATATCAAGTGGTATTGGGAACGGATGAGCTAGAAAATAAACAAATTATAATTGATTACGGGGAGAGGAAGTACGAATGGGTGAAGTAATGATTGAAATGAGAAAGGTATCCGAAAAGAATGAGAAAAATGAGTGTATAAATCAGCTGAGTGTAAGACAGAATGAACGTATGGGAAGGAATGATGTAGAAGAATGGTATGCGGAAGTAGTATGTGAGGAGAATTACAAGAGAGAGATAATAGAACTGTTGAGAGAACATGAGGATTTGATAAATGAAGAGACAAGAGTAGCATGGAAGAATGTGCATTCAATAGAGCTGAAAGATATAGAATATTTGAAGGCGAGAACGTACCCAATACAATATAAATACAGAAAGGAAGTGGCATACGAGATAAATGAAATGCTAAGAAATAATTTGTCTGGAAGTTTTTGTAACCTATCAAACAATTCAGCAGTAGATATTTTTGAAAATGTTACATCTATAGAGTTTCCAACGGTGTCATTGTTTGGAGGTACAAAGTCTTTAGTATACACACTCATGAAAAATGTTGTGTAACTAAACTGACAATATCTCGTTTTTAGTAAATTTTCGTAGAAAAAATTCACTAATGGGGAGATCCCGACTTTTGAATTTTGAAATTTTTTTTGCAAATGAGCGCGATCTAGGACCCCTAGAACCCATATCCGGGGTCAGTTTCAATTTTTATATGTTTATATATATATATATATATATTTATATATATATATATATATATATATATATATATATATATATATATATATATATATATATATATATATATATATATATATATATATATATATATGTATCACACCGATAACTCAAAAAATAATAGGCCGATTTTGATAAAATTTGGCATGTACCTTTCTTTTATAAATGGCTTGGATAAGTTCGTTAGTCAGGAAAATCGGATGAGGTTTTCCGGGAAAATTTTGAGTTTTCATTCGAAAAAAATTCGTATCTCAAAAAGTAATAAGCCGATTTTAATAAAATTTGGCATGTACCTTCCTTTTGTAAATGGCTTTGACAAGTTTGTTAGTCAGAAAATTCGGACGAGGTTTTCCGGGAAAATTTTGAGTCTTCATTCGAAAAATTTTTTATCTCAAAGAATAATAGGCCGATTTTGATATAATTTGGCATGTACCTTCCTTTTGTAAATGGCTTTGATAAGTTCGTTAATCAGAAAAATCGGACGATGTTTTCCGGAAAAATTTGAGTTTCCATTTGAAAAAAAAATTTATCTTAAAAAATAAAAAATCTATGATAACCAAATTTGGTAGGTAGGTTTACGATACAAAAAGTAAACTATACACCAAAATTTAGATTTCTATGTTACAAGAAAAAAAAGTTATAATAAAATATTTTGTGCCAGATCATTTCTATGAAAATTCACTACCATAACGCACTTGCTGCGTCCAGGCATTTTTGATGCTGAAACATTTTCATAAAACAAAAATTCCGGCAATGTGTACGCCTTTCTTTTATCATTGATAAATTTCCAGACTACTTTAGGGTTGCTTTGCAAATTAGCATTCACGTTAAGTATACAGGGTGTATATATACATTATGGATACTTGTTTCATTTGAAAACTTGTGGTTTGAAACATGAATTGAAAGTTACCGAACTGTATTATGATTGTAAGAACGGAGACTATTATAATTTGAGTCTCTATCTACATACATTTAATTGGCAATTGTTGCTGAAACCATAAAATATCCACAAATATTTTTACAACATCTTATATAATGGATTAGCTCAATTCATACTAGTGAAAAAGTATATCAGTTTAACTTTTCCCAAATGGTTTAGTACTGAACTGAGACAACTTATTTGTCAAAAAAGGGAAATCTCATAATATATTTGTTGCGCCAGGTAACATGGAAGACCACTCAACATTTTCACAACTCAGATCTAGATGTTATTGACTTAGTAAAGACTGCTCTGATAACTATTCAGGGTGACTCATGGTCGATGGTAGGTTAGACTTTTACGGAGAATGGCACATAGGATTATTTTGAAAATTTGGTTTCTGGGGTGATCAGTTCTGCTTTATCGACCTAAAATATTTTCAGTGCTCCGGCGTTGCCCCTTGTATTGAAAAGTAGCAACAACTTTGATATTTTAAATAAGACATCTTGTATATTTTTGCATTTTTCGCTTCGCTTCCAGCGGTTTTCGAGAAATTTCCTTATTTTTTGTGCAGAACAGAGCTTTAACTAAATGTTTATCACTGCGGTATTTGGATTCGACAGAAATCTGAAATTTTGGGTGTAGTTTACCATTGTCCTATGCATTAGCTGCGTGCCCATTATACACGATTGTTCAACATTTATGGCGTTACCGATAGATACAAAAATGGTGAATGGTGCGTTTTTTAAAATGGAACAGCCTATATATTATCAAATATCCTGAAAGACAATTAAAGTTCCTTTCTAATCTAGTATCATGTTCCTATACTTAAATAGTTAGGTTTCCGAAATATAAGCATGTTTCATTGGTTACAAATTGGGATACATTTCATTGAACCTTCTGCATGTTCTTGCTATAATTTGATCATATTTACCACGAAGAATAAACAATTTCATCAAAACTTCCTTTGACTGGTCATTGCCTTTCATTTTAATCATTTTCAAAACAAAATTTCGTTAAAGAAGGCGCAAACGGTTTATTATTGATGCAGAAATTGTCAAATTTTCATCATGATATGCTCCAATTTCATATTATAATACAAACAAAATATGACAAAATAATCCGATATTTATAGAAATCTGCTTTTATTTCGGAAACCTGACTATTTAGGTATAGGAATATGATACATCATTTGAAATAAACTTTAATCGTCTTTCAGGAATTTGAAACTATACAGGGTGTTATATTTAAGAAATTCACCATTTTTGTTTCTATGCATAAAAATCACAAATTTTGAACGACCCTGTATAATGTAGAACGAATTACCTTAGACATCAGTAGTACACAAGACATTGGTAAACTACACCCAAAATGTCAGCTTTCTAAGAATACAAATGCCACAGTAATAAACATTTAATTGAAGCTATGTTTTGCACAAAAAATTAGGAAAACAATTAATTTCGCGAAAACCGCTGGAGATAGTTATATGGAAGTGTAATACAAAAATAATCAAAAAGTATAAGCAAAGTGAAAAATGCAATAATATACAGGAGTGTCTTATTTTAAATATCAAAGTTGTTGCTACTTTTCAATATAAGCGGCAACGCACTGAAAATATTTTAGATGGATAGAGTTGAACCAATTATCCAAGAAACCAAATTTTCAAAATAATCAGAGCAGTCTTTACTAAGTGAATAACATCTAGATCTGAGTTGTGAAAATGTTGAGTGGTCTTCCATCTTACCTGACACAACAAATAGATAATGAGGTTTCCTTTTTTTGACAAATGAGTTGTCTCAGTTCAGTGCTAGAAAAGTTGAGCTGATATACTTTTCACTGGTATGAATTGAGTAAGCCATTATATAAGATGTTGTAAAAAATATTTGTGGATATTTCGAAGTCATTTTTCAGCAACAATTCCCAATTAAATGTGTGTAAATAGAGATCTAAATTATAATAGTCTCCGTTCTTACAATCATAATACAGTTCGGTAACATTTAATTCATGTTCCAAAACACAAATTTTCAAATGAAACAAGTATTCATAATCATGTGAGCTCTCATGAAGTAATAAATCAGGAGCTCTCTGACACTTTACATCACAATGTGCAAGCAGTGGGTTTAAGAACACATTATGAGATTTAGATATATTATTTCTTTGGAATAGGTTTAAAAAATGCGAAATTCTCTGCTACAACTTTCGTAGGAAAACTTTGACAGTTTCTAGCAACACCCAGGTCATCGTTGACCACACAACCCGTCAAAATATAATCTCCAAAAATAGCCTACTGCGACTCACAGTTATGTCTCATAATTTCCTCAACAGATTCACAATGTGGCAGGTAAAGATCTAATGAGCAATTCCGTGGTGTATATACCCCCCCCCCCCCCCCAACAATGAAGCTAGTAAGTCCACAGCTCACCAGAATAAAGAGTTGCTCCACACTTTAAATCGACACGACAATCTGTTTCTAGTTTAGCTTCTTGCATAGATAGATCAATATCCCACTACCACTAGATTTTCCACTTGTATTAGAGTTTCTATCAAACCTAAAAGTGTCGGAACCTATGTAGTTCAGCTCACCATCAGAAACACTATCGTTTAGCCAAGATTCGACAATTGTAACAATATGGTAAATAGACAATAACATGGATTGATGCAGCTCTTTCAACTTGGATTTTATCCTTCCAGTGTCATGATAATACATTTGTAATATAGTTTTTCCACCACTAACCTTATATAGATACAATTTTTGAACTCCCATTTATATACCTTATGGTCTGGACCAATTTTGGAATCCGTACTGGCTAGGTTATTTTTATTCCTTAGCACACTAACCGCCCTTTCACAATCACTAAGCACAGCTTTAACAGGCCATGTTTTATTAGCTGCCTTCCTACTAACCCTAACAATTTTTGTAATGTCGTCAAGCTTAAGTCCAACCTTTGCCATACTCGGCATTATAACAGTTTTGTCCTGTTTAATTCTCTTATCTGCTGACTCTCTTCCAGATTCGGCGACACCATATAGCATAAGGTTTTGGTATCTTATGTTCCTCTGATTTGCATCGAATAGAACTGTATCTATATCATAGATGCAGTTGAGGGATTATTCAAAGTTTTGTTGATGTTAGTTGGGTTTAGCCTTCGGTCGTACATCTGTCGCTCCCGTGTATCATGTGATGTTGAGTACGTTATAGATACTTAGCCCCCCCCCCCACTCAAATTGAAAGTGGCTAATTTTTTCAGGATGGTGAGATGAAACTGCTACCTGGCGTCGGTGATTAGCCGCGACCGCAGAAATAGACGACGTTAAAGAAACAATATACAATACAACTTTCGTATATAAACTTTCACAAAAAGATATTACGAACTCATTCATTACTCGACATAATGAAAGTTTAATTAGATTTTAATTTTTATCATAATATGTTGTTTGTTGTCTGTGGCGAGCACTGTTTAATATACTTTGTAGAAACTTAACTTCCTACAAGTCGTCCATAACAAATAATATCTTTAAGTGTTTGATCAGATTTGTCGTCGAAAAAAATGACTGGTTTAAAATTATGCTGTACTACTATATGTTCTAATTAGAAAATAATTGTATTTATACTACTCAAAGATATTTTGAATCATTATATAATGAATACATGTTGTTTTAGGTAACATGCACCAACCCAGGACCTGGTGTGATGACATTTGCTTCAAGGTTAGAAGTCCCTTAGAGCAATGTCTGGGGATGTTTAGGTCGACACAAATTTCACTCTTTAGATAATTATCTAAAGTGATGTAGATAGCCATTGCAGCATTACTAGTGGCCCCACATTTTACCAATGTGCTGACGTTAACAATATATTGAGCTGTGTCATCATAAAACTGCAGATGGTAAGAATAGCATCATTGTTTAACAGTTCACCATCCATAAATTTTAATCTTAGTAATAATCGGATTTTTTTAAAGCCAGTATATATATATATATATATATATATATATATATATATATATATATATATATATATATATATATATATATATATAGGAGAAAGGCTAAGGGCGCAGCCGCAAGGAGACAACCGCATACTCGTGTTTCAAGTTCATTAGTTCAGTGCGGTAGTGCGGTATAGCCAGGTGAAGATGGAAACCACTGGATGAAGGAATAAAAGCACACAGAGTCACAACAGGCAACCAGAGTTATTCCTTCATCCAGCGTGTGTCCATCGTCACCTGGCTAGGCCGCACTGATGAGAGCTAATAAGCTATTAAGCTTGAAACACGTGTGTCTCCTTGCGGTTTCGCTCTTAACCTTTCTCCTTGTCTATACAATTGGCGGCGTTCAAAAATGTTATTGATATATATATATATATATATATATATATATATATATATATATATATATATATATATATATATATATATATATATCACACCGATAACTCAAAGAATAATGGGCCGATTTTGACTAAATCGGCCGAGGTTTTCCCGGAAAATGTTGTGTTTTCTTTCGAAAAAAATATATATCTCCGGAAATAACAAAGGGCAACGAAATTTGATGCCTGCTTTCTTAAAAAAAAACACACATATTTGCTATTAAAAACACTCTTATTAAAATTCACTACCATAACACACTTGCTGCGTCCAGACTTTTCTAAATATAAATAAAGTTTTCTTTTGGAAACCTTCTGTATAACTTTAATGAGATTTGTAATACAAATTTCTTTTAAAGAGACTACACTATCTACAGATTTAGCAAAAGTTAGTTCTTTAGCTTCATAGAAAATTGAGTTTTGGGCATTTTTCTCAAAAGGAGTTAGCGTACAAGATATTTTTGATAATAGAGAGATATCGATGGTAACACTTTCGAAAGAATTCTTCACATAAAATCGATCTTCAAGGTCTGTGTATGTTTAAAGTATTAACTTTACTAATATGCCGTATAATAACAGTGTACAATTCTTATTAAAATTCGCTACTATAACGCACTTGCTGCGTCCCGAAATTTTTTATGTTTTATTTTGTCCTTTTTTAAAACAATAGTGCACAAATTTCATACGTTTTGAACAAGATCTCATTTTTGTTTAAAACGTCTGAATAAGTTTGTCACCTTTGAGTCTGAAATTATAATTTTGTTATTGTTGATATTGAAAGAACAGGTTTGATTAGGTTGACTAAAACGAAATTATACTTGCGATTAATGAGGAAAAATAACTGCTACGTTTATAATTTGGCAAATACTTTACTTTTCTAAATATGGATTAAGTTTCCTTCAGGAAATCTTCTGTATAACTTTAATGAAATGTGTAATACAAGTTTCTTTTAAACAGACTTACACTATCTACAGATATAGCAAAACAGTTCTTTAGCTTCATAGAAAATTAAGTTTTGGGCATTTTTCTCAAAAGGAGTTAGAACGTAAGATTTTTTGATAATTGACGATGGTAACACTTTTGAAAGGATTCTTCAAATGTGCGCGTACTAGGACCTCTAAAATCGGCCTTTAAGGTCTGTGTAAGTTTAAAGTATTAACTTTTCTAATATGCCGTATGATAATAGTGTACAATTCTTATGAAAATTCGCTATTATAACAAACTTGCTGCGCCACGAATTTTTAAAAAAATATTCTAACGATGTTGCTTAACAAAATGACGATGTAAATACGGCGATTAGAGGCAATTGTTCGCTTGTGTGTCTGAATGTCCTATGTGCAAATGCCTCCAACATTGGCAGAGCAGCTGAGTTTAGTGTGCTCTCTTCTAATGTTCCTCAAGTTTAATTTTAGTTCAGCTTTCGGCTTCTGTTGAAGTGTTAATTTGACACGAAATATATAAAGCATGATATAACCAAGCACTTATTTTTCTTACTTCCTGTGCCCACAAAATGTAAGGTCGAATACCCTGAAATGAGATTCTGAGTTTTTTGAACTAACAAGTGACGAACGTTTTTTTGCTCCCTCAGGGCTCGTCCGCGGCCTCGTCGCCCCGATATATATATATATATATATATATATATATATATATATATATATATATATATATATATATATATATATATATATATATATATATATATATATATATATATATATATATATTTGACGCAAGATGTAGCATAGCCCAAACTTTATCCTCCTAAGCGGGGGTGGCATCGCTCAAATTTTTTCAAATGGGAATAGGGGTCATGTGATAGCTCCTTGAAAAGAGATTTTGATTCCCTATATAAGGCTTCTTTATTTTTGAAATTAGGTCTATTCGTTTAGAAGATGTGGATTTTTGAAATATCACTAGTGCAGTTCCCGAGAAATTTGAAGTGTTTCCAGTTTTTTTCGACAAAATCTTTTCCTGGCTGTTACGGATGTCAGCTCTTTTTCAATGGGCCACCCTGTTTTATATATATACAGGGTGCTACAGATTCGAAGCTCACCATGGGTATCTTCTGCTGGGTTAAATTCCCGCCATGTCTCGCGATCGGTAATTTCCACTGTAAAGTTGTTTTCCCTGCAGATTCGCGGGCTCGCGAAGTCTGACCCCATTTCAAGCATGGGCTCCTTCACGATCTCCTGAATTTTGCAGTGGCCTCTAAAGCCTGGGTTGATCTTCAGTCTACCATTGCATGCTAGTCTGTATAGTCCTAGCCTGGCCTCCCCCATAATAACTAAGTGTAGGGGGCGCAGATCCAGAATACCTCCATGGCGGTTGTTGGGGCTGAAGACATGGCCTCTGTCATGCCTAGGCAATCCGTCCTTTGGATCTTGCCTAGTTTTTGTTTGGCACTGGATCGTGTCACCTTAGGCCACCAGATAAGTGCCGCGTATGTTAACGATGGTCTGACCACCCTTGTGTACAGCCAGTGGGCCATACTAGGTCTTAGTCCCAACGTTTTTCCATATAACCACCTAGTGACGACTAAGGTCATGACAGCCGTACGCAGTATTAGCTTAGAGTCCAATACGACCCCAATGTCGCATAGCCCCCTCCCGAGAGCCTCCCCAGCAGGCCGTCCACGACTAGGCACCAGAGTAAGGGAGACAGAACTCTCCCCTGTAGACATCCCGCCGCGACCCCTGCCAGCAGAGTCCCCCCTGCGAGTGAGGTAAACACCGTCCTGTCCCTGCCCATGGAACCGATCCACCTGCAGCAGGTCTCCTCTATTATACGCTGCCTGAGAGCGGCCAGAACCGATCCGAATGAGGTGTTGTTGAAGTCCCCTCTATGTCTAGGAAGGCCACTTCCCTGTTCTCCAGCGTATTCTCCAGTTTTAGCACCAGTTGGTGCAGTGCTGTTTCTGTTGAGAATCCTGCTCTGTATGCATATTTTCCGCAGTGTAGGGGATATGCTGCCAGTACACCGCCCCTAATGTGCCGGTCGAACAGTTTTTCCACTGTTTTTCTTGCTTCCTCAAAATTCTCCAACACTTGATATTGTTGAGAGAAGGGATACTTGCTTCTGCCGCTACTTGTCGCGTTGATGTAGATAGATTTGCAGTTACCTGACAATAAACATTAAAATTGAAATCGGCGCAACAAATTTACTTTTACTTACATGTGTGATAACTGCAGTCACTGCTTCATTAGTTACTTTGCTTCCATATTGTTTTCGAGGCATACTAAATGAACCATGTTCTTTTAACTGTTTATGCAGTCTAGCAAAATAAGTTCTATGTGGTTAACTTCGCTCGGGATATTGTTGGAAATACATATCTGTAGCACGAACCGCATTTCTGTGGCACAAATAAAAAACTCTTAACGTGTAACTTTGCTCTTCATTAGAAAACTGCATTGTAATCAAGATTCTCAAAACGTCGAATAAAGTATTTTAAAATTAATGATAACAATTAAACGTGATTGAGATGCAAAACTGGCGTTAGTCTGATTTTTGAGTTTCTATGCATTTTGAATTTTGACAGCTGTACTAGTGTTTCATGTCCAAAGCCCACCCATTGTAAATAATCAAATTTAAATAAAGCGCAGATTAGATTAATAAACCGTATTTTTAGGGTTTCATACAGAAACGGAAACCTATTACTAATAAGTATAGGTACGCCATCCGTCCGTCTGTCCTACCATTAAAGGGCTGTATCTTTGAACCATGTTCTCTTAGCTGTTTATCATGGTGTTTATCATCGTAACTCTTTCTCGTTTCCGTCGCCTGCTCCGCATTGAAAATTGTTGAAAATTTAAATAATGCAAAAAACAACATAAGGAACCTATCGTGCTATGCATAATTGAATTTACAATAAAATATGCTTTCTAATACAGGGTGTACTTATTTTAACGGTTATATGGAAAAACAAAGTTGATGATGTTTTCTTCGAAACGAAACGTTGTACTGAGAATCTGTTTACTACATCTTGTAGAGTAGGAAAAGTGGCAATGAAGAAGTGCCTTTAGTTTTTTTATATCGTTTAAAATAACTTCATAAAAAAATAAAAACGAAATTTACTTTTTTTTATATCTTCGGAAGTATTCCGAAAGTAGCAAATTTTAAGATGGCATGCTACAAGGCCCATAATTGCGTATATTTATCTCAATTTAATCCACGCTGTATCTCTTAGGGTTTATAAGATACCCATGGTGAGCCTCTAATCTGTAGCACCTGTATATATATATATATATATATATATATATATATATATATATATATATATATATATATATATATATATATATATATATATATATATACAGGGTGCCCCATAATTAATTGGACATTAGCTAAGGGATGATAGCTTGCACAAAAATTGTGCGAATGGGATCAAAATGCCTTAGTAAAATGTTACTCGTATTCGTTTTACAGAGTGTTTAAATAATTTTTCTTAAAACTATGTTTTTAAATATCTTGAAAGTGGTTTAACATATTATTATGAAGTGTGGCATGGTATTGTTTACCACTGTCGCTAGGTGGCGCCACCGACAGCAACACTGGTTCATTAACATGCTCATAATTTTTTGTCCACCCTGTGTGCACATTTTCGAACAAAAATAAAGAAAGCCCATTTAGTTTCACAGCAAAAAGGTATACTTCTTTGAAGTCGAAAAAGTTGACAGTCTTCAAAATAAATATACTTTTTCATAGAAATTAAATTAACGATTATGGGCAAATTATGTATTCTCGAAAGTTTCGATCTTAGTGCAAATTATGTGTATCTGTTGTAGATACTTTTTAGCACAATAAAATGTACGTTATCGAAAGAAACAATATTATTAAAAATTCAACAAACCCAGTAAATAAAATAACATCTATAAAACTATTAATTAACAAAAAATTGTTAAAAAAATAGATATCGGAAAGATTATTACAAATTGCATTAATCTACCTAATTAAATTAATCTAAAATTAAACTGCAACTTTTGTTCGAAAATTTCAACACTCTGTAAAACGAGCTGTAGCTAATGTCCAATTAATTAAGGGGCACCTATATATATATATATATATATATATATATATATATATATATATATATATATATATATATATATATATATATATATAATAAATATGTATGTATGTATGTAAATGTAAGCCTGTCAGTTTCCTAAGTAGTTGCAAAATAAACTATTTAAGAATTGACCACATCTATGAAAAATATCGGAAAAGGTTAAACAAAGAGTAAAACGCCGATTCTAGATTTATGAATACAGCTTATAATTAAATGTAAGATCCAAAAGTGGGTGTGTTTGTTTCTTAACGTCGGTTTGTTTCTGCGACTATGGCCAATAACCGACCCCAGGAAGTAGTTTCACCTCAATCGCCTGAAAAATTTGCCGAACCCCTGCCCTTATGTAAGGGGGGTAGAGATCTTTAATTTCAACTTGCTCAAATGCAATGCCACAACCTCGGTTGATGGTATTTTTACAGTATGTCCTGAAAAAGTGAAAGAGGAAGCCTGGGAATCGAACCCGGTACCCTTTGGTTCAGAGGGACACGTTCTTACCACTGAACCACGGAGGCTCTGCAAGGTCCAAAAGTGTAACAATTTAAGACAACAATGTTGAAAGCGAATTGTTGTATAACAAGAAATGTTAGGTATGTTATAGCGGTAGTTTTAGCAACTATGCATTGAGAAATAAATTAGTTTCTGAGATAATTCTTTGCGAAACACTCTGTATGTGACTGTATCATGTTTGAAACATAATTACAATCTTGTTACTTGACGTCTTAAAATATGCGCTACATTTTCAGTTTATTTAACACATAAATAAAGTCTGGACGCAGCAAGTGCGTTATGGAAGTGAATTTTCATAAAAATATTTTTAATGTAAATATGTCTCTCTAATGCAAGCAGACAGCGATTTTGTTACCGGTATAACGTATATAGTAGAAACAATGTACCATATTTTATCAAAATAACTTATTCTTTGAAAATGCACACAAATTTTTCGAAAATAAACTTAAAAATAACTAAAAATGTTTCCAAGAAAACTGGTTTCCTAGCCAACAAACCTTAGTTTAATAGCAAATTGAGTTATTGAAATTTGAAGCATTTAATAAAAATTCGCTACCAAAACGCACTTACTGCGTCTCGATTTATTTTCTTACAAACATGTATCATATTTCGATAAAAAATGCAAAAATGCAATAATATAAGTTCGTATAAAAGTATATATGCCCGAAAACAAAAATTTATGTATCACCAACGACTTATGGGCCAGCCTGTGACTGTCAAACTAATTTTATAAGATGCAGCTCAAAAGACCCTATATTTACGGTAAACAACTTTTTTTCGTATCTTGTATAATAACAGTTACATTGAGCTTTACCGTATAAATGTGTCACCCTGTATATATATATATATATATATATATATATATATATATATATATATATATATATATATATATATATATATATATATATATATATATATATATATATTCTAGGGGGCCTAGTTTGCGCTCATTTGAAGAAATCTTTTTAAAATTCAATAGTCGTGGTCTCGTCATTAAGGAATCTTTCCAGGAAAATTAGCTAAAAATTATAGACTGTTAAATCATAAACTTAACTAAAACTATCGCCAAAGCATCAGAGAAAGGGTATGTGAAATGAAATTTCTGGAAATAGTTTAGTAAAATGAAGGACAATGACGGTTGAAGCTGAAACTTTAGGGTTTGCAGAACACTTTTCTTGCGGCATTTTCTTTTCATAATCCCTATTTGTTTCAGGTTCTGTGCCTAAATGTTGCAAATTTTGACGTTTCAAATCGCAACTTTGACTCCAATTTTTTTTAACTGCCCAATACTTTTTTCTCTTTAAACTTACAGACCTTAATTTTGGTACATGGTTCACTCTTTATAATACAAACACGCCTACCAAATTTGGTTGCCCTTACTTACTTTCTTAGATATAATTTTTTCCGAAAGAAAACACAAAATTTTCTGGGAAAACATACGCTGATTTTCCTGGCTAACAAACTTATCCAAGCCACTTGCAAAAGGAAAGTACTCACCAAATTTGATGAAAATCGGCCCACTATTTTTTCAGTTATCAGTGTGATACATACATAGATATAAATATATATATATATATATATATATATATATATATATATATATATATATACATATATATATATATATATATATATATATATATATATATATATATATATATATATATATATATAAATTGAAACTGACCCTGGATATGGGTTCTAGGTGGCCTAGTTCGCGCTCATTGAAGAAGTTTTTTCCAAATTCAAAAGTCGGGATCTCCTCATTAGTGAATTTTTTTTAAAGAAAATTCACTAATAAGGCAACATATTAATGAAAACATTAAGCTAGTGTGTTGCTTCATTTAATATTGGATTTAACTAATGGTTAAATGATATAAAGTGAAGATGGCACATACAGTAATTTTGTTTGTTTCCGTGATATCGACATAGAACTTTGATATCTGTCCATTGCATTTTCTAAAAACGGAAGTCTTTTATCAGTTACAAGTCGGTTAAACATTTTATAATTTGTGAACAGTAGATTCAACAATAGTGAAGACTAACTTTAACCATCTCTTAAGCACTTCAGGAGACTTTAGTAAGAGTGTTTGTACACAAGTAACTGGTGGACATGAAAATAATTATAGTTGTGTTAAAATGATCATACCTTACTTGCGTTTACGATTTTCAAATGTATTGTTTTTGAAGCAATCAACAAATTTAAATAGGACACATGGTAAGCGCACATCATATTTGACATGCTTTGCTTGTATATAGCCTGCCTTTTCTAAGCTTCTATAAAGATGTTAATGTTTAGAGAAAATTTGTAAAAAAACAACTCAGGCGCAGCTAGTGCATTATGGTAGTGAAATTGTATAACATTGTTTTAAATGTTAATAACTCGTGTTCCTTTAGCTAAAAAACATTAAACTTTGTAAATAATATAGTCCTTATAGCAGAAGCCTCTGTACCAAATTTTATCAAAATAACTTCATTATGTTTCAAAATACAGATAGATTACCATGGATATGGTTTTTTTACAAAAATTCGCTAGAAAAGTAAAAACTATTTTGTAATCAAGAAAAGTGTTAATTAAACAATAAATACAAAAGTATATCTATAAAGATAAATACAAGACAAAAAGCATAAGACTTACATGTATTTGCATTTCACATATTGTTAGACAAAATATTTAGAGATGATTAAATCTGCCACTTTGATGTTAGATTTGATATATGTTAAAATAATTTGGGGGTAGAAAGGTTAATTGTAATGCTTTGATATTTTTCAGGACATTAACCCGAAATATTTTTTTGTCTATAAAATTACTTAAATTGTGTTTATGATAAAAAATTCTTAGGCTTATTTCTTTGGTCTCCTGAAGGCCCCAAAATGTTTTTAAAAGCCTGTAACTCAATTTTTATTTAAAAAATTATGTATACATACATATATATATATATATATATATATATATATATATATATATATATATATATATATATATATATATATATATATATATATATATATAATTTTGTACAGGAATTTATCAGCACTATTGTACGTACCAAATTTCAACTCTATTGCTTTATAAAAAATTGAGTTACAGACTTTTAAAAACATTTTGGGACCTTCAGGAGGCCAAAGAAATAAGCCTAAGAATTTTTTATGAAGTAATTTTATAGACAAAAAAATATTTCGGGTTAATGTCCTGTAAAATATCAAAGCATTACAATTAACGTTTCTACCCCCAGATTATTTTAACAGATATCAGACATATATATATATATATATATATATATATATATATATATATATATATATATATATATATATATACTAGGGCGATTTGGTAGGTTCATTTTGCCACTTGCCTAGATAAGTTAGCCAGGAAAATCAACACAGTTTATCCGGGAAAATTTTGGTATGTATCCACGAAAACAATAAAGCTATAGCAACCAAATTTGGTACGTAGGTTTATATTATTAAAAATATACTACATACCATAATCTAGATATCTAGGCTAAAAGGAAAAAAAGCATTTGAAGAAAAAAGTGGAGTGCCATTGGTGATCAGAGAATGGCACAGAGCCAATATATTTTGTGTGGTTAGCTGAATCTATTAAATACTAAAGACAAAGCTTAAGTTTTCTTGGCTCAAGAAGGTAAAGAAATTAAAATGGAAATTTTTACACAAAGAACCTAAAACGAGTACGGGGTCTGTGGAAGAAACGTCATAAGAAATGTGTTTTACAAAGTCTTAAGTTTCTGCTTCAACCGTCATTGTCCTTCATTTTAATAAAATATTTACAAAAGCCGAATTTCAAATAGACTCTTTCTCTCATGCCTTGGCAGTAGTTTCAGTTATGCAGTTATGAAGTTTGTGGTTTAATACTCTATAATTGTTAGCGAATATAAAAAATTCTCCATTGAGGAGATCGACACTTTTGAAACTGAAATTCTCCCCTGATGGCTTCTAGGGGGCCTAGCTCGCGCCTATTTAAAGAAATCATCACAAAATTCAAAAGTTCCTCAATAGCACAATTTTTCTACTATATATATATATATATATATATATATATATATATATATATATATATATATATATATATATATATATATATATATATATATATATAATAAAAGCTAAAAGTATATACGACATTATAATTAAATTTATTTACAGTACAAAAATAAGTATATAAATATTCCATAGCTTTTTTTTGGTCTTAAAAATAAAACACACACACACACACACACAGAGAGAGAGAGAGAGAGAGAGAGAGAGAGAGAGAACAGGTTTGGTATGGCTTCAAACTAGCCCATTAGCCACAGTTAATATTATTAATAAGACAAAAAGAGCTATAGAATATTTATATACTTATTTTTGCACTGTAAATACATTTAATTATAATGTATATACTTTTAGCTTGAGTACTTAATAATGTTGTCATGTTAAGTAATAGCTTTTGCTGGGCCTTGAGTAGACAGATGACAGTTAAAGAATATTTGATTTAAATCTGCATCAGAGGTGTTATCGCATGGACATTTTGATGAATCATTCATACTAACTTTATATAAATGTGCAAAAAAGCCGCCGTGGTTTATTTTTAACCTTGTGATAAATGTAGAGTAGAATTTAAAAACTTTAAGGTCGAAAATATGTGGCAGATTTTTCGGTAAAACCGGGTGAATAAGTGTGTACTGATTTTTAGAGTTATTTATAAAGTTTTTCGAAATATTCTCCTATTCAATGCCTACGTTACGTTTATACAGGTGACCCAACGCATGAGCCACAGGCTCTCACGATCCCAAACGTGTGGCACTTCAAAGTTATGTTTTTTCTTATGGAACGCTCGGTATTTGACAACGTTTTTGAATTCCATTAGAAAAATAAGGCTCACATACTCCAAGGATCCCTATACCTACCTATTGCGGTTTCCCAGATATCTTGATTTCTTGACTCACTAGATTTTGATGGTGAATTTGGTACTTCATCAACTACTGTAGTCAATATTTCGCAATACTCTACAGGGCGTTCAAAAATTCTAGTTTTATTATCAGCACATTCAAAGCAGATTATTTCGTTTATTTTAAATGGAACACCCCATATTTTATAATGCATTTCATAGAGAAAATAATTACCTTTTATATGATACTAGGATTCCTTATACCCAAGTGCAGAGGGTCTGGCGCTATTCACACTTTTATCATTGTTTTTGCATAAATAAGATTTTTTCATTTTTAACAACAAATTTAACTTGCTTTGTTTAAAATTCAATCTGGAAACTAATCCAAGATAAACAAATGATAAAAACAAGAACAGAAAAACGAAGAGTAACTATAATAAACATAGTTCTACAAATGTTCAAACTGACGTTCGTCCTGTTCAATGCATAATTGTAGCCTTTGTTCAAAGGACCACTTGACGTTGAGCAACATTTGCGTTGTTTCATGTCATCTTGTGTGGTAGGAGGCATTTCATATACGATATTCTTAACATGTCCCCACAAGAAAAAATCAATACATGTTAGGTCTGGCGATCTGGCTCGCCAGTTTTGTGGACCTCCACGTCCTAACCATTTATTGGGAAAGTGTCTACTAAGTTTTTGTCGCACTTTGATTTGAAAATGTGCCGCAGCACTATCCAGTTTTGCCACATCCGCCTTATAATAGATAGTGGGACGTCTTCCAAAAGTTCAGGCAAACCTTGTCGAAGAAATCTATGTAACATATCTCCATCTGGTGTCCATTGAAAAAGTAAGGACCTATTACTCTTGACCCTAATATTCCATCCCAAACATTAATAGACCAACGATTCTGACGGTTAATACTGCGGCAAAAATGTGAATTTTCATCAGCCTAGTAATGAAAATCATGTCTGTTTACCAAGCTGTTGCTACGGAAAGTCGATTCGTGTGTAAACAGCACATAATCGAAAAAGTGTTCATCCTCACCCAACATCTCTAATGCCCACATACAGAAATCAAGTCGTCGATTGAAGTCAGCATCTCAAATTTCTTGATTTAATTGGATATGGTAGGGATGAAATTTGTGTTTTCTAATTATTCTGCCATGTTCTGCCTGCTCAATACCGTTTTCTGACTGACCTTGCGCTGGCTTATGTGGGATTTTCTATAAGGGATCCAATGACCGCAAACATATTTTCTTCTTTTTAGGTAATTGGACTCTGTTTATTGGTTTTTTCATATGCTGCGCTTCCAGTTCTTCGAAAAACTCCTAACAATCTTTCAAAACTTCTTCTGGATGGATGATTTCGTGCTGGATGTTTTTGTGCGTAAACTCGTGCCGCCAGTAAACGATTTTCATGACATTCACCAATAGTTAGAATCCTATCGACTCGTTTCTGTACAGGATACGTTTTCATTTCAAACTCAATAATTTTAGAAATGATAAAATTACAAAAGAGAGTAGCGATAAAATTGAAGAATTAGAAGTTGTGCAGTAGGTAATCACAAAACAAGAATTGACAAATGTCACAGGCATATGTACAATCAAGTACCTAACCAGGTACGTTTCATTGATCTTAATATCAGATGCAGAGAATTTGTTATCAAGAGAGAAGTGTTATCCATACAAAAACGGTTACAGTTAGCCATAAGAAAGCCTCATGATGTTTTTGAGGCAATCGAATATCGCTTTAGATTAGTCCATAAAATACAGGCTGTTCCATTTGAAATCAATTATCAACTTGGCATGTGGAAATAATAATAAAAGTGTGAATAGCGCCAGAACAGCTGCACTTGGGTATATGGAACCCTAGTATGATATGAAAGGGAATTATTTTCTCTAAGAAATGCAGCAAAAATATAAAGGATGTTCTATTTGAAATAAATGAAATAATTTGCTTTGAATCTACCGATAATACAACATGAATTTTCGAACACACTGTAGAGTATTGCGAAATATTGACTGCAGTAGTTGATGAAGTACCAAATACACCATCAAAACCTAGTTACTTTTTTACGATATCATCTGACAATGGAAATACATTTTTTTTTCGAAAACCTCACATTCGTCGAAAAATCAAGATATCTCGGAAACCGTAATAGCTAGGTATAGGGATACTTGGAGTAAGTGAACCTTATTTTTCCCATGGAACTCAGAAACGTTGTCAAATAACGGGTGTTCCATAAGAAAAAGCATTACCTTTAGGTGTCACACTTTTTGTATCATCCTGTATATTTAAAAATAATTTTAGGTTGTAGTATTTTTCAACCTGCACAATCTCCGTTTGAAATAAATTCGAAATAACAAAAAATGTAGACGTGAGAGCCCGTGGCGTACGTGGTGGCCCACCCTGTAATGTTAACAAAATCCTTATACTCCATGGTTTGGGGCATCTTTTGCGGTCTCATCGGCAAACGCGTTTCCATTTATCCCGGAATGACCTTTTACCCAAACAAAAGTGACTGCTTTATTGTCCATATGCAGGCCATACACAAACGTGTTGATGTGAAAAAATATTTTATTATTAAAAAAGCTCTTAAGTATGCAAGCCATATACAAACGATTGGATGTGGAAAATATTTTCTTATTAAAAAAGGTTTTAAGTTTTAAAGAATTAAGGGAGTGAAGGGCAGATTTTGAGTCAGATAAGATAACTACTCTCCCTGACGCATTATGCTTTGTCCAAAGTAAGGCATTTTTTATGGCAAACGCATCTGCCGTGGAAATTTAACAACGATGAGACATTTTTGCTTTCCAGCAATAACCAGTGTATTGAACATAAAATGCACTACCAGTGGCGTTGGTACTTTTTGAACCGCCAGTAAAAATTATTGTGCTGTTTACATGTTCATTTAGTATGGTTTTCAGTATGATCTTATTAAAAAAATGCCATTCAGTGAACGCAGGGAATACGAATTCAGGCCTAAAATATATTTCATTATATTTCAGTTCAAAACAGGGATAGATAATAAGAGGTGCAAGTATATCATGTTGGCTACTATCTGCGAATGCTACAGCTAGAGGTGGACTGGGTTTTTTTGTCCAGTATTTATTTGTTGAGTTTTCGACACACAGAAAGCATATATTGCTTAATGCGTCTTCAAACCTGAAGTCTGAATTATAGCAACGCCTTGCACGCCATAAAGTGCCTTCTAAGTTTCAGCGGTGGTTCTTTAGCTTCTGTCAACATTGCAGATATTGGGGATGACCTAAATGCCCCAATGTAGAATATAATGGCTTTATATTGAATACGATCAATCTAAAGTAGATTTGTATTAAATGCTGCTCCACAAACAACACATCCATGATCCACAATTAAACGAATGTATGATCTATAGAACATTAAATATATTTTTGGGTCAGCACCTCATTTGCTATGATATATGCATCTCAGCATGTTTATCGCTTTTTCGCATTTGGTCTTAATGAGGTTTATATGTTTGGTTCACGTTAAGATTTTGGTTATACAATAGCAATAGCTAACCCTTCCAAAATTAGGTAATTCTGGGTTTGAAGTCGATGCCTTGTTAAAATTATTATGGCAGATTTTTACATAGACAAGCAAATCCGTGGTCATTCAACCAAAGCTTTAAGCGACAAGTTATACGACGTAGCTCGCTAACAGATTCTTTATATGAATCATGGATGGTACACCAGCGTATATCATCTGTAAGCATTGAGTCTCACCCCCAAACAAGATGCAAATTATCAGTATAAATATTAAATAAAAGAGGACTTAGTACTGAGCCCTGTCGTATATCTATCCATACCAGTCGCGGGCCATGCAATGCGTTGTTATGATCTCTGATATAAACTTGTTTATTCTTAAAAAAGTCTAATGATATTAACTGATGCATTGGTCTCAACGCCAAATGATATTAGCTTATTCAAAATGATATTTAAATCGACAGAAACGTATGCCCCACGAATGTCCGAAAAAACCTGCCATATATTTATTTTCAGAAAAGGTACATTGAATGTCAGTTGTCAATTTCATTATAGCATCAGTAGTGCCCTAACCTCTACAAAACCATACTGAGTGTAGGGTAGCAATGATATAGATTCAAAATACCGCTCTATTTTTGCTTTCAACATTCTTTCAAATATTTTTGTTATACACGGCATAAGCGATGTTGTGCTGTAACCAGTTGGAGTGTTGGGATCTTTGTTTTGTTTATTTAGTAAGCTTTTTTTTAATTGCTCTATATAATTTCCGTTCATCCACCAGTTATTTATTATTCTTAAAAGATGTTGTTTACAAATGAGAGGCATATTTAAAATCACTTTATATGTAAAGCTGTCTATCCCAGGAGCGGTAATTTTAATGGCAGTTTAAGCTCTGCTTCTGTGAAACTATAATGTAGTGGGTCGTTTTGATGATCACATATATATTCACTTAGCGAAAAATTAGGGTTTACGAGGGCTTGAGCCCGATGGTCTAATATTTTATTTAAAAGGTCTAACGGAACGGCTACTGTCTGAGACAGTTTAAATTTGTTACAAGCTTTTTTAATGAAATTCCAGATTTTGGATGGGGCTGTGCTTTTATTAATCGAATTGAGGAAATTAAGCGAACTTTGTTTCGATTTGTCTAAAAAGTTGTTTGGATTAAGTTTCTATTCTTTTATAATTTATGAAAGTTGAAAATTTTGATTGTCTTTTATAGTTGGAAAGGGCTTCCTTTCTTTGTCGTATGGCATCGTTACGGTCTTGATCCGACCACATGGGCTATCTGGGTTTTCTATTGGATGATCTGTTTATAGGCATAGATAAACAAGCTGTTTCACTAATATTTTGAAAAAAGGACGTGAAGGATTCTATGGTCAACTGCATTTATCTTGTCCAAATTACCAGTGTAAATATTGTTAACAGTTTTTTTTTGTGTGAATAAGTCCCAGTCGGTCAATTTATCATTCCACTTAGCGTATGGATTTTTGGCCGGAGTAGTAGGATATTCAAGTGACTCAACTAGAACAGGAAAGTGATCTGAGCCCATTGTATCACCAAGAACTTTCCAATTAAACTTATTGATTCATTGTCGCTAGCGATAATTATGGCATCTATTGTGTTAGGTTCATTATTTAAAAAATGTGTTTCCTTATTGCGCACCAACTTCGTTTGGTTTTTGATTTATATTATCTGATTTGTTAACTAATGAATTTACAAAATTTGTGATTTCACTTATAAACTTTTCTCTATATTGCACAAACTGTTCTCTATGGGGAATTGGGATTACTGGTTTGAATGGGTTCCTGTTTTTAAATACTAGAATGGCTACTATTTTTACAGTACACACAAAACGCGTTACCCTCGCATTGTTCTCCTTCATTTTGTGTGTTAGAGCACAACTTGCCTCGGTCAGTTTTCGATTTACAAAGTTTCGTAGTGCATAACTCAGGCATTTGAAACACTGAATTACAGGGTGTATATTTGGTTCAACTATTAAAATTGTTAAATTGATCTGCATGGATTGACGAATTGAATTGCCTGAGAACGTTAATACTACCATTTGTCTGTCGACTAATTGCGTTTGTCCGTCTTTGTCTGTTAGTTTGTGTCTTAATCTTTTAACATTGTGACAACAGACTACCTGGTTCTGCTCCAATATGGTGACCCTGTAGTACATCTCACAGTGTGCTAGGAGGCTGGCTACCATAGCCGTATTACTTTATAGGTGTGTTTCCGCTGTAATTAGTATACCGTACTGACGAGCACTAATTATAGTGAAACCGGTCTGCGGTTCTAATTATGGTGAGAATACATCTAGCTTTACATACATTGTCCCTGTATTAGAGAAGAAATGGGCTAGGGCTGAAAATTTACAAAATTCTTAGTTGGTTGTACACAATCTCTACTTTATAACATTTTGTGTTATTTGGAGCTATCGTGACAACATACTACCAGGTTCCGCACCGATGGCGACCCTGTCATACATCTCACAATGATCTTTTAACGTCAATAACTTGTTTTGAGCTCTAATTAGAGCGAACCGGGCTGAGGTTCTAATTATGGCGAAAATACATCTAGCGTTACATACATTGTCCCTGTATTAGAGAAGAAATGGGCTTGGGCTGACAATTTACAAAATTGTTAGTTGGTTGTACACAGTCTCTATTTCATAACATTTTGTGTTATTTGGAGCTGTTGCGACAACATACTACCTGGTTCGGCACCGAGATGGCGACCCTGTCATACATCTCACAATGTTCTTTTAACGTAAATAACTTGTTTTGGCGACGCTATTGCTTGCTTTAAATATTTTTCCGTAAAATAGGTATCAACATTTCTTACTGTACCTCGTTTTTGGGTGTAAAAAGTGGGAATGTATGCAACTAGATCATTTTTTATAAAATTTTCATGACCAACTAATTTATTAGCAGCAGTCTATGTTTTGCATATTACTTTAACTCTGTTAATTCCCACAGATTTAATATCTACTACGTCATATTTTATGTCAGTGTCAGATAGTAAATAGTGAACGATCCCAGGAAGAGGAAAATCGAGAACAGGAAATAACCTTCCAAAATTTTTATGCAGGTGCTCTACAAACACAAAGTATGGACCCGAATCAGTTGATTTATATTTATTTGCTGTGTGTGTGTTGTGTTTTGTTTCTTTAACGTCGGCCTATTTCCGCTACTATGGCCAATTACCGACGCCAGGGAGCAGTTTCACCTCACTATCCTGTAAATTTTGCCGAACTCCCGCCTTTATGTAAGGAGGGTAGGGATCTTTAACGTGCCCAACATCGCATGGGCACGGGACCGACGGCTTTACGCCCCGTCCGAAGGGCGGAACGTGCAGACATTCAACTTGCTCAAATGCAATGCCAGAACCTCGGTTAATGTTAATGTTACAGTATGTACTGAAAAAGTGAAAGGAGTACCCTGGGATCGAACCCAGTACCCTTCTGTTCAGCGGCACACGTACTTATCCCTGAACCACCGATATTTATTTGCTAACTCAAAGGAATTTAAATCTCGTTATTATCATTTTCAGACTGTGATAATGTATTGGGTTCGTTGTTCATACTGTGTGTGTGTGTGTTAACATACAAGATAGAAGAAAAATTATATAATGCGTCTTGAGCTGCATGTTATAGAATTATTTTGACAAGCACCGGGTGGCAAATAAATTGTTGGTAATACAACATTCCTTTTTTTAGTGAAACACCTCTTATATCATTACATTTGCGTGCATTTTCCATCGAATGTTTGTAAGGAAGAAATTTTATATTTTTTGAGTTTTCAGCAATTCGCTTATTGTTCTACTTCAAGTTTTTGGCACACAGCAAAAATTACCCCATGAAAATAACTTATTCAGGCAGGTTTTCGTATTATATTCGTGAAAAAATCGAGATGCCGTATACAGTGACGCACAAATAGTGGCTGAATTTGAAAAACTCATACTGCCGTATTCATTTGCTTCTATTTTTGTGTTACACTCTCCATACCCAAAGACACCAGTTTTGGAAATATTTGCATTTATAATCACATACCATGATTCATGTAGGCAATTTAATAAAATGTTTTTTCAGTTTTTTACTCAATTCTATTAATCAAACAGCTTGTGTAATTATTTCGCGAACTTTCGAAGAAAAAAATAATTTAATATCTAAATTAACTTTGGTACCAAAAAGAAATAATTAATTTGGTTGGATTATCTATGTTTACATATTAATAAAACTCTGGACGCAGCAAGTGCGTTATGGTAGTGAATTTTCATAAAAAATGTTTTTAATAGCAAATATGTTTTTTAAGAAAGCAGGCATCAAATTTGGTTACCAGTAGAATCTATATATTAGAAACAATGTGCCATGTTTCATTAAAATAACTTTATTGTTTGAAAACGTAGAGAAATTTCCGAAAGTAAACTTGAAGTGTAACTGAAAAAATCCGTTTCTTGGTCAACCTTATAGGTTAATAGCAAATTGAGCTTTTCAAATATGAAGCATTTAATCAAAATTCGCTACCATAACGCACTTGCTGCGTCCAGAATTTCTTAACTTACAAACATGCATTATATTTCGATGGAAAATGCAAAAACATAAGGCGTTTTCAACTAAAAAAAAATATTATTTGTGTCACCAACGACTTATGTGCCACCCTGTGATTGTAGCAATATTTTTTTAAGATGTAGCTCAAGACACCGTATAATTAATGTATACAATATTTTTTCATATCTTGTATAATAACGGATATATTGAGCTTTATTGATTTTTTACGAAAATTCGACAAAAAATATATACCATTAAACGATAAACTCTATAGCCAACACTACTGCCAAGCATCAGAGAAAGGGTCTATTTGAAATGAATTTTCTGGAAATATTTTAGTAAAATGAAGGACAATGACGGTTGAAACTAAGACTTCAGGGTTTGTAAAACATTCTTTTTGAGACATTTTCTTTCCATAGCCCGTATTAGATTCAAGTTATTTGCCTAAATGTTGCGAATTTTGACGTTTTAAATTGTCACTTTGACGTTTTGAGGAAAACGCCAATTTATTTTTCTTTAAATGCCCATAACTTTTTTGTCTTTTGACATACAGACCTAAATTTTGGTATGTGGCTCACATATAACGACGTAAACCAGCGTACCAAATTTAGTTGCCCTTACTTTGTTAATTCCGGAGATATAATTTACAAAATTTTCCGGGAAAACCTGGGCCGATTTTCCTGACTAACGAACTTATCCAAGCCATTTGCAAAAGGAAGGTATTCCCCAAATTTAATCAAAAACGGTCAATTATTTTTTGAGTTATCGGTGTGATACATACATATATATATATATATATATATATATATATATATATATATATATATATATATATATATATATATATATATATATATATATATATATATATATATATATATATATATATATATATATATATATGTATATATATATATATATATATATATATATATATATATATATATATATATATATATATATATATAAATAAACATATAAAAATTGAAACTGACCCCGGATATGTGTTCTGGGGGGCCCAATTAGCGCTCATGTGAGGAAATTTTTTCAAAATTTAAAAGTCGGGATCTCCTCACTAGTGAATTTTTTAAAGAAAATTCACTAATATATAATTAATTGATAAGTTGTTTCGACACATGTCAAAAAGAATTTTAAAATGACAGACTTAAATAGCGTTCTTATTTCTGACAGGTTGTAATATTAAAATATGAGTATTTTACTTTATTTCCATAAGTGCAATTTAGACATTTATGCGAAATGGTCCGTAAAAGTTTGGAAATATTATTTTCTTCAAAATGCTATTTATGAATAATTGTACCAGGAAATTCGGATAAGTTTTCAGGAGCATTTTAAGTTTACTTTTGGAAATTGTTTGTATTTAAAAAAATAAATTATGTTGATAAAATATGGTAGGGGAGAGTCTGGAGCAGTGGCCATGCAAGTACAGTGGCCACCATCTCGCGAATTTCTCATTTGAAAAGATTAGGTGCTGCCATCTTGTACAGAGTGTACCAATGATGCTCTTGCAATGTTTACAAATATACCCGCCTGAATTTCAAGATTTTCTGTTTAAAATCAACTTAACTTTAAATTGTGTACTTGCAGTAAAAAAAACAGCAAGCAAGTGAATTTATTGTTAGTTACAAAATAAATGCGCATCTAAGTGAGCTGGTGTTGACGGCTTATACCTAATACATGTAAGTATATTTTGGTATACTAAGGTTTTGATTGCATAAGGTAGTTTTTATTTTTTTCTTCACTCTTTAAAAACATGGTTGTTGGTATAGTTGCCATGTTAAATGTAGGTACAGTGGTCACTACTTCATTCTTTTAATAAATGTACCTGGCCACTGTACCTTGACTAAAAAACTATTATTTACTACAATATTGTAAATTTAGATCTCATTTATTTCAAATATTATTTAGGAAAATGCCTCGCCGAAAAGTCACAAATGTCGAAATTGGAAAAACTTTGGCGGAAACTATGGGCAATGCAATTCGCGATGTAATGAATGGTGTATTATCAGTAAAAGCTGCGGCTATCAGTTAAAGCATTCCACGTACTACACTTAGGCGTTGTAATAAGTAGTGCAACGATAAAGAAGAGGAAACTGACTGGAACTCACCAATTTTGGAAGGTGCACCAAGACTAACTCAAAATTACCGCGTCAATCAGATATTTTCTCCCGAAGAAGAGGACGTTCTAAGTAATTATTTCCAAACTATGGCAAAGCTACATCATGGTATGAATCCTAAACGCGCGCGAAAGTTAGCGTACGACTTAGCAGTGACCAATGATAATAAAATACCCGCCTCTTGGAGAGAAAATGATACTGCAGGAAGATTATGGTTCAACGGCTTTATGAAGAGAAGAAAAGAATTGTCCATAAGAGCAGTAGAAGCTATACCTTTGGGTAGAGCCTTGGGGTTTAATAAATCAGTTGCAGAACAGTTTTTAATAATCTTCGTCAAATTTATGAAAAATATAACCTGGGACCCGAGCAGGTCTATAATGTTGACGAAACAGCCCTCACTGCCGTTCAACAGACAGGGAAGGTTCTCGTAAGAAAGGGACAAAAGCAGGTTGGACCCATTACATCAAGTGAACTAGGCGCATTAGTTGAAAATATCACTTCATACTGGACTTTAATATTATTCTGACACAGAAACTAACTCTGTAAAAACTCGATGCTTATGCTCTGTAAGTGACAACTTGGATCACCAAGCGTATGCAGTTTGGGCACATCTACATTAAGTCCTGCGAGACGTGGCCTCTAAATTTCCTTACATAAAGACCATCCATTTTTTTTTTGACGGACCTACATCTCGATATAAAAACAGATTTAATTCGTATTTCCTGCATACAAGAATTCCCATGCTTTTCAAAAATATTCAAAATATTTCTTGGAATTATAGGGTAGTGGCTGCGGAAAGGGTGCAATGGATAGCATAGGAAGAACTTTGACAAGAAGAGCTGATGCATTAATACTTGAAGGAGAAAACATAATAACAGTTAACTATTTTCTTGCCAGACTAAAAAATTGTCGAGTGCACCTTTGGGAGGTTGCTGATTCGGAGATACCAGCAGTAAAAGAAGAAATGCTAATCAAAAGCACATTAGCACGAGTTTCTTCCATACTGTTAGCGCGCCAGGTCGTTTGTAATATAACAAATAGGGATGTACTCCGCCTTGGAGAATTGAGTTGTTTCACGTGCGAATTTAAAGAAGACTGTAGTCATTTTTACTTGAAAAACTACAATGTAGCAAGTATCCTTTTTCCGGTGTTCTCAATTTTGTTTTCATATTGTTTTGTGTTTCCTTGACTATTTAATTTAGATACTAAGCGCAAGAAGAGGACATCCAGCATCAATACTCAAAACTTCCTCACAAATAAGGCAGACCATGGATGTCTAAGTAAAAGTTTGAAAGATATAATTATAATTTCAAACGTTGTGATATCTGATAAACTTTTGCCAGAAAATACATCAGAAGAAAATTCTAGTTGTTTTAAAAATCAAAGCACTACAGTGGAATTATGTTATAAATGTACTTTTTCAATACGAAGCAATAATCTAGGTGTTAAATGTAAAAACTGCAGACGAGTTTATCATACTAGTTGTATTCTCACTCAATCTTTTGGAAGAATTACTGATGAATTTTTTACTTGCGATTAATGCAATTTAGAATTGTTAGCAAATCTCAAGCAATGTGTATTTTATATGAATTTATATAAATATTTTTTAAGTTGTTCCAGATTTCAACGCAAAATTTTCGTAAAATGATTATTTTTTTCAATAAATTTATTGATCTGGTTCGCTTAAAGTTGCTTGTAATTTATATTATCTTTAAGTAACCTTCTTAACATGTATCGTCACGCTGAAGTTTACAAATCATTTTGGTAACTTGTCAGTGTCATTTCAGTAACGCGTTACGTAAATGACATACAGTTACCGAAATGACGATTTTAACTTTTTATAAAATATTGACACAATTTCAGAAAAAAATTGGATTTTTCGCGGCCAGTTTCAGACTACCACCAAACGGCATCCTTTACTCGAGGTTGAAAATCAAATACAAAATAATTCGTTTTCTCCTGTTAAAGATTTGTGCCACAAAAAAATTGATTTGAAAATTTATGGTTTTCCTTATGAAAACAGTCGATGTCTCTATGGTTTAAAATGTCCAAATTGGTGATTTTTAAACAGAGATTCTCAACGAATGCGGATTACGAAGAAAACATATTGCAAGAAGTGTGTTTTACAAAGTTTTAATTTTCTGTTTCAATAGCTAATATTCTTCATTTGACTAAAATATTTTCAGAAAATTCATTTTAAATATAGCTTTACTGCGACGTTTTATTTATTTAAATTATATAGTTTGTGATTTGAAGGGTTATATTTTAGTGAATTTTCGTAGAAAAAATTCACAAATAGGGAGATCCCCACTTTTGAATTTTGAAAAAAATTCTTCAAATGGGTACGAACTATGACCCCTAGAACCCATATCCGAGGTCAGTTTCAATTTTGCAGTATATATATATATATATATATATATATATATATATATATATATATATATATATATATATATATATATATATATATATATATATATATATGTATGTATGTATGTATCACACCAATAACTCAAAATAACCCTTGGCAACATTAAGTAGGTAGCTTCCTTTTGTAAGTGGCTTCGATAAGTTCGTTAGCCAGAAAAATCGGACCAGGTTTATCGGGAATATTTTGTGTTTTCTTTGGGAAAAAAATTTAATCTCCGAAAATAACAAAGACATAGTAACCAATTTTGGCACGCAACTTTGTATTATAAAATGTAAATTACATACCAAAATCTAGATGCTTATGTGGAAAGGAAAAAAGCTTAGACATTTAAAGAAAAAAGTTGAGTGCCACTGGTGATCAGAGTAACGCACAAGACCAAAAATTGTGTTAACTGAAATGTTATATAGTTTTTCTTCTGAAAATTCCAAAGTGACGACGGTTTAAAATGTTTAAACTCATGAGTTGTTACAAAGGTTCAGTGCATGATGGATGGAAAATAGTAAATGGTATGTCCTTAATATCCTATATTTCTAAAATATTTTCAATAAATCTACTTGAAATAGACATTATTTGTACACTAAACCATAAGTTTGCATACGAGCTTCTAACCCGTTCGTTACAAGAGAGATATCGTCAGGTGCTCTGATAGCTCAGCCGTTTTACCGACGCAAAATAAATGCCTGAGATTGATTCTAAATAAAACTAAATATACAAGGTTTAGCGAAGTTAATAAAATTACTATCACTTATTAGTGTAAAACCAAAAAACGAGCAGAAAAATTTTACTCCACACAATTAGATAATAACGTTGTTTTTAACTTTGAAATTTTGATAGTTTTTCTTCTGAAAATGCTAAAGTGACGACGATTTAAAACGTTTAGACTGATAACTTTTAGAAAGGTTCTGTACATGATGGATGGAAAATAGTAAATGTGATGTCCTTAAAAATGCTCTAGATTTATAAAATATTTACAAAAAATCTATTTGAAATAGACATTATTTGTATACTAAACCAAAGTTTGCATACCTGCTTCTAACCAGTTCGTTACAAGAAATATGTCGCCAGGTGCTCAAAATAAATACCTGACATTGATCCCAAATAAACCTAGATATATGTAACTGGGTAGGTTTACAAGCAATTTCTTTTTCTTTACTACAAACTTTTAATGGCTATAAACTGTAACTTATTATTATTAAGAAAATTTAGGTAAATATTTATTCAGATATATATATTTTTAAATAGACCAAACGTTGGAGCGGCAGAACGTGTATTCAAAAAACTACCCCTTGTTACCTGGAAAGACAATATTTAAGTTTAACGACCCTCAAGGGAGGTCTTGCCTCATATTTATTGGGAACACTATGACCGAGCATTTGAAATCAATTCCCCAAAATGTTACTATATATTCGGCCTTAGCATATACCTAGTGACGAAATGCTTCACAATCACTTTATAATAAACTGCTAAAATAAACTTTGGTTTAGGGTTTTAAAATCTAAGGATAAAACCCAGCATCTAGTTTTAAAATTACTTTAATACAAAAATAAAATTTATACAGATAAATATTTTAACGGAACAATAAATATTAAATAATTATTTAATCCAAAGGTTTTCTTAAGTTAAAATTATGACAATAAATCTAATAAAGTTCGGTCTATGTCAGACTAAAATTCTTAACTCCAATAACTGAAATCCTATTGTTTATTGAATATCATTTTATGGGAGGTTTCCCTAATCTTTAAAAAAATATGCAAACCTGATACCTGCAAAAATTGTAGTGTTTTCCCCGGTATAATATTTCATAAGTTTATTAATTAACTCCTTCTTAGCTTACTTATGGCACTAAAATGTATCTAACTTGCATTGCCCAAGCAACACTGGCTTCCAATAATAAATCTCTCTACGTCCTTCCCTTTAATAAAGGACTACCCTACACTATAACATTTCCCGTCGGGAGACGTTCACCGATCAATTTTTCGAAACAGTCGATGTTTCCATTTTTTCTCTCTAAAATTTCCAGTTATCTAATACCTAACTGATCTGAAAACCCTATCTTTAAATATCTATGAAAAAAGGCCACGCAAAGACAAGAAAAAAATGTTGATTAATGCCAGCAGTTGTTCAACGTTCTTTAGGACAGTTCCTTCTGAAAATTTTTCAATTTATATCCTAAATCTTGTGTATTTCAATACAATAATATTTCTCTCCCCTAATAAAACGAAAACCGCCCTAATTACTCAAAGTGTCTAACCTAGCTCCAAAACTCTCATCTTTACTAATTGTAATATGTGTATCTTTCTCTACTTCAAAGTTCCGACGATTTTCTTTGACACAAGACGCAAAAATTTAAGTACTTAAGTGGATAGCTGTAGCTGTCTAGAGCACTGATCATATATGTAAAAAAAAACAAAATTTTATATCCCACTCGCATGTCACCAAATCTAACGGGGTAGGTTTATGAGCCATTTCCTTTTCTTTACTACAAAGTTTTAATGACTGTAAACTGTGCTTATTATAATTAAGAAAATTTAGGTAAATATTTATTTAGGTACATTTTTAAAAAATAGACCAAACGTCTGAGCGACAGAACGCGTAAACTACCTCTTGTTACCTTGAAAGACAATATTTAAGTTTAACGACCCTCAAGGGAGGTCTTGCCTGATATTTGGAACACTATGACCGAGCATTCGAGATCAATTCCCCAAAATTTTACTATATATTTCGCCTTATGACGAAACACGTCACAATCACTTTATAATAAACTGTTTATACAAACTTTGGTTTAGGGTTTAAGAATAAAACCCAGCATCTAGTTTTAAAATTACTTTAATACAAAAATAAAAATTTTACAGATAAATATTTTAACGGCACAATAAATTTTAAATAATTATTTAATCCGAAGGTTTCCTTAAGTTAAAGTTATGACAATAAATCTGATAAAGTTCAAATATTCAATAATTCAAATCCTATTTATTGAACATCATTGTATGGGAGGTTTCCCTAATCTTTGAAAAAAAAAAAAAACTAAATTTTATGCATAACTGATTCCTGCGAAAATGGAATTGTTTTTCCCTCCGGTATAATATTTCATAACTTTAATAATTAACTCCTTCTTAGCTTACTTATAGCACTAAAATGTATCTAACTTCCTTCCTTTTAGGTTACCAACTAAACCCTTATGGCTCCAAGTCCTATCTTGCCCTTCGTATTATGAATTTCACACAATTCCCATTTACTTCGACGTTCGCCTTCATCTTCAAATCCGGGGACCCTCTTGCTTTAAGGCGGGCGCGAGCCCGACTAATTCTCAATTCTTTTCTCTGTCCCCGAGTGAAAAACTCTGAGTTTGCTGTTTTTTCTGCTGCAACGCAAGTGGCCTCTTTCGGGGCTGCGGAACTCGAAACTTGCGAATCTAGTATTTCTCTGTACGATGTCTCAAGTGACCATTTCAACCGAAACTTTCTGCTGGCTTTGGGTATTCTATTACTAAGTCAACAGCTGCACTGTGCAACTTTGCAGTGAATTGTTTATTATTTCAACAAGCCCACAGCCTACATAATTATGCATATTATGATTGATATATTTATGATCGCTTAAAACATTGGTTTTATAGCGATTTTTTTCATGAACATTTATGTATGGAGAAATTTCATAAAACTAGACACTTAAACGGGTAAGCACCCTGCTTACATCTACCAGGATTAGCGAATTACATAAAATTACTAACATGCCACTTATCAGCGATAAAATCAAAGAACAAGCAGAAAAATTTTACTCCACACAATTAGATAATAACATTGTTCTGCAAGACATTGGAAACTACAGGAAAAACACCACAGATTTTCACCTAAAACATAAACTTCCATATTAAAGGATTATCATTCTAGTTCTGAAAAAAGCAACAAATAAATAAATTCCAGCACTTGCCATATTATAACCACGTTTGGTAAATACAGCAATTAATAGACTAAAGTAGAAATACATATGTTGTTATCTTTAGTCTTCACTTAATTCCTCTTAATATAAGACTTAGTAAAATCAAACATCTTTGTCTAGATGAAAATCAAAACAAAAACGCAAATCAAAACAAGGTTTTTTTTACACTGGTTTCTTCTCTGTATAATAATAAAAAATAAAATAAACATAGATAATGTTAGACCTTATGTAATTAAGAAACTACCTCATAAGAAAATTTTGCTAGACTGAGTTAGACGACATAGTATAAGATTTTTAGCTGGAGCATTGTAACATATTTTATTTAAACTTGTAGATATTTTTGTATTTACGGTATACTAGATAATAAAGCTTGTTGAATTTGACGTCTTCGATACTTATACTTGGAGATGACTCGGCTTCAACCCAGGTGTGTGAACTTTGTTTTTTTAGGTTTTTCATTCTTTTTTTAACGTTATATGATCAGATTATGTAATTGCAATGAACCTTTAGCAAATTTTTATGAAAAAAATTTATTAATTAGATGATAACTCTTAAGACTCTTAATTCAAATGTCAATAGCAAATCAGGTTGTTTTTGTTGCTCTAACTTGGTTAAACCATTTCATACTTAATACAGCCATATAGACATCTCCTGCGGCTTCACAAGTGCTTTTTTTCTCTACAACCGGTTTCGCTTTCCACGGCTTCGTCAGGCAAAAGAAAATTTTCTTTTTGGAGCATGTACGTCTGTATTTAGATCAATTGTATAAATGTTAATTTGTCTCATTAGCGAATTTTCATGTACAAAATGTTATTATTATAGTAAATAATCTTACAAATGTTTGCGAATTTTCTTAAAAGAAAAAATTGTTTGTAGTTTTCTTGAAAAAAATTCTTTTAAATTTGCGTGAAAGAATATTTAGCGAAGTTTTAATGGAACAGTTTTTTACGAAATTCGCGAAAAATTAGGTTTTAATGAATTTTCGCGCAAAATATCATTTGGGGAAATTTTTGTGAAAAATATTTTATAGAATTTTTTACGTCAAATTTTGAACCACCTTTTTTTAGTAGTGCTATTTTTTAGCAAATTTTCATAGAAAAACTTTTTTATTGGATTTTTGTAAACAATTCTGTTAGCACATTCTTCTGGGTTTTTTTTAGTGAATTTTCGTACAAAAAATGTCATTAAATTACTGGAACTAGGACCCCTAGAACACATATCCGTGGTCAGTTTCAACTTTTATGTGTATGTATCACACCGATAGCTCAAAAATTAATGGGCCAATTTTCATTAAATTTGGCACGTAACTTCCTTTCGTAAGTGTCTTGAATAAGTTCGTTAGCCAGGAAAAGCGGACCAGGCTTTCCGGGAAACTTTTGGGTTTTCTTTCAGAAAGTCTCCAAAAATAACAAAGCTATGGTAACCAAATTTTTCATCTGAAAATGTCAAAGTGACGATTAAGACGTCACAACTCATGCGTCTTAAAAGGTTGTGGGCGTGATGCATAGAAAATAATAAATGATATATCTTTACCGAAGCCCTAGATTTCTATTTCACTGGTCATTTGATAAAATATTTGTACAAAATCGATTTGAAATAGAAACTATTTGATATGCTAAAGCATAAATTTATATACGAGCTTATAACCCGTTGATTACGACACACATGTCATGTACTGCTTATCCCAGTTCGTTAGAGCGCGCGTATCATACTTGAATTCAGAGATGACGCTAGTTCAACTCCAGGTGTGTGAACCTTCTTTTCTATTTTTTTTAATTTCCCATTTATTAACGTTACATGATCAGATTATGGAAATGCAATTAATTTTTAGTGAATTTTTAATAGCAGATCAGATTGTTTTTGTTGATCTAACTTGGTTAAACCATTCCATACTTAAAACTTTTCCTGCACTTTCACACGTGCTTGTTGAATTCTCTCTAACCGATTTCGCTTTTTACGGCATCGTCAGCCAAAAGAAAATTTTCTTTGCGGGCGGCAAGAGACGCCCTTAGGTTTATATTTGGACCAGATTGTATAATTTTTAAATTATTACATTAATTTTCATGTACAAAATGTACCAGTAAATTTTCTTACAAACGTTTTAGTAAATTTTCTTGAAAGAAAAACTTGTTCATGATTTTCTTGAAAGAAAAATTGGTTTACAATTTTTGTAAAAAATATTTTATCGAATTTTTACGTAACATTTTTGAACCAATTTTTGTAGAGGTACTATTTTTTAGCAAATTTTCATAGCAAACATTTTTTGGCAGATCTTTGTAAACAATTTTGTTGGCACATTATCCTGATTTTTCTCTTTATTAAATTGCAAACACTTTTTCATTTAATTTGCATAGAAAAAATTCGCTTATGACTAGATCATGATAATTGGAGACATTTTAAAAATGTCTTCAAGTAGCAACTATGCAACAGTCAACTTTTTATAGTTCACTGTCATAAAATTATTGTTTTAAGTCCTCTTCTTCTTAATCTGTACACCTGTAGCTTGCATAATATTTGGAATGAAAGCACTAGCTGCGTCCAATATGCTGATGACATTTGTATATATATATATATATATATATATATATATATATATATATATATATATATATATATATGTGTGTGTGTGTGTGTGTGTGTGTGTGTGTGTGTGTGTGTGTGTGTGTGTGTGTGTGTGTGTGTGTGTGTGTGTGTGTGTGTGTGTGTGTGTGTGTGTGCGTGCGTGCGTGCGTGCGTGCGTGCGTGCGTGCGTGCGTGTGTGTGTGTGTGTGTGTGTGTGTGTGTGTGTGTGTGTGTGTGTGTGTGTGTGTGTGTGTGTGTGTGTGTCATAAAACATACGAAGGCTACGTACATCAGCTAACAAATATTATAAATAACCTACAAACATGGCTCTCAGATCATTATTTTCAGTTAAATACTAGTAAAACCTCATAATATTATTTACCAGACATACGGTTAAACCTCCAAATTTACTACAATTTGCAAACATGGAAATATCTGTAATAAAAATCTGTAGATTTACAACAAGTAACTATGGACAAAACACATCAGTATTATATAAGCTAAATGTGACAAGTGGGTTAACTTACTAAGATCTGTTACGCAGACAAAATGAAATCGAAATTTCACTGAATTTTTATAGATCAAATATAAGGTCAGTTTGAGACTATGGGTGTATACATTATAGATCTGCCTCAAAAAGCAATTTATTGAAAATAGACCGAATACAATTTAAACCCATTAGAATTTGCTTAGGAGCAATGAAATCCTTTCCATGCCTAGCGCTTTTAGCTGAAGCCAACGAACCACCACTGCAGATAAGAGGACATTTCCTGGCCAATAAGTAATTAGTAAAGCTAAGATTCAGTAATAAAATCCTGCTAAATTTAATTAGCTTTATTGCCGTAGAGTCCTTAACCAGTAATTATTGGCTAAAAAAACCGATGCCTCCACTAGCAGAATAATTTATTAATACCAGTGTTCTACAAGCAATAATAATGCGAACAGAACGCTACCCTATTTTTGTAATGCTATATGAAGCGTTAATACAGCGACCAATTGTCATAATACCACAATATTCAGAGCTTCCTGATCTGAACAGGCAAATATTAGAAAACCACCTAGAAAATTATAGTATATGTACACGAATATACACCGATGGATCAAAAGCAAATAGCAGAGTGGGTTATGCCGTTTATATTCCTAGCTATCAAGTTAAAAAGAAGGTGAGGCTAAACGAAAATGTTGAATTAACACTGCTGAAACCAAAGCAATTCTAGAGGCTATAAACTGGGCATCATAGAATTAAAAAAAACGCAGTAATACTTACCGATTAACAAGCGGTACTGAAGGCAATTGATCATTTTTCTTTAAAGCAATATGACAATACCATCTTGTGCGACGTAATGAAGACCTACTACATCATAATTATGAAAGGAAGAACAGTGATCATTGTCTGGGTAAAAGGGCATACAGGTTGTAAGGGAAATGAGATGGTCGATAACTTAGCAATGAAAGCTGCCAAAGAAGACGTAATTGAAGTAAATAACAATCTTACAATATCAGATTGAAGAAGACAGTATCGTGCCCCATATAAAGGTGGAGTGGAAAATTGCATGGGAACTATTTGTAGCATCTTCAAAAAACCAATATGCTCTACTACATCCTTATTTACCAGAATATTATATCTATGAAGATATTGCCTATCCAAAGCATTTTATTCCATCCTTGTGCGTTCAAAAGCAAGGTCATAGAAGCTACCAAGCCCGCCTGCACAAGATCGGCCCTAGAAATACTCCATCATGCTCATGTGACAATACTTCACTTGGAGATCTCAATCATATATTATTCTCCTGTCACTTAAACCACCGACCAAGACAATGTATATATATATATATATATATATATATATATATATATATATATATATATATATATATATATATATATATATATATATATATATGTATATAATTTTTTTTTCAATTTGGAATGCTTTTTTCTAACCATATTTAAGAGGAGAAACTGGGATGCAAGAGTGCAGTTCAGGGAGCCGCCAAAACCTTCGACACTCTCCAAAACAAACAAGACTGGGCTACGGTTAGGAGGTAAAAACAAAACGAAAAACACTAGGAACTTAAATTTGAAAAAAAAAAACATAAATTCATACAATAAATAACTCTACGCCCTAATCTACCTATTGCTAATATATATATATATATATATATATATATATATATATCATCTGGAACAATGTATTCGTACAAGTTTACAATCAAGATCCTTATTTTTCCCTCTGGATAAAATAAGTTACAAATAATATGAGAACACTTTTACATTACATTGTTAATTTGGAATCTTTTACAAACTTCACGAGAGTACATATATCTCTTTATCGTTTGTAGCAAGTAAACGTGTACTGTTCATATCTTTGCACTCAAGAAACCCTAGTAAACATTGTCTTGGTCGATGGTTTAAGTGACAGGAGAAAAATATATTATTGAGATCTCCAAGTGAAGTATTATCACATGGGCATGATGGAGTATTTCTAGAGCCGATCTTGTGCAGGTGGGCTTCGTACCTTCCAAGATTTAATTTTAAACGCACAAGGATGAAATAAAATGCTTTGGATAGGCAATATCTTCATAGATATAATATTCTGGTAAATAAGCATGTAGTAGAGCATATTGGTTTTTTTTAAGATGCTACAAATAGTTCCCATGCAATTTTCCACTCCACCTTTATATGGGGCATGATACTGTCTTCTTCAATCTGATATTGTAAGATTGTTATTTACTTCAATTACGTCTTCTTTGGCAGCTTCCTTTGCTAAGTTATCAACCATCTCATTTCCCTTACAACCTGTATGCCCTTTACCCAGACAAGGATCACTGTTTTTCCTTTCATAATTATGATGTAGTAGCTCTTCATTATGTCGCACAAGTTAGTAGATATGTTGCTGAGTATACCTTTACCAACAAGTTCTTTAAACTTTTGCAGATTTACTGAATCGTAGGCAGTTTCAATGCCGAGAAAATACAAGCTAGTTAGTCATTCCTAGTAAAATCTATTTGGATGTCACTTACCAATTTTGTAACAGCATCAATTGTGCTTTTTCCTCTTTGAAACCCAAACTGATTTGCTGGTATTAATTTTTTGGTGTTCACAAAACCATTCTAGCCTCATTTTAACTCACGTTTTTAGGGTTTTTGCAATGTACGATAAGAGTGAAATGGGCCTATAATATGCTGGATCATCTACGTCTTTGTTCTGCTTTCTTATCAAACAAAGAACTACTTCTTTGAAGTTGTTGTAGTACTCACCATGGCGCCACCATTTATTAATTAATTAATTATTAAATTACCTGGTAAAGAACTATTCGTGTCTTTGAGGCAAATTTCTATTTCTTCCATAGTAAAAGGCTGTTCCAGCATATGATTTTATGTTCTACTTTTGGCTTTGAATATTCGTTTGACAAATGCTTCTGCTTTCTCGTACCTGATTAAGTTTTCTATGTTGGACATTTGTTTATACTGTTGAAGAGCAGCTTTCTCTGTTGCAAGTCATTTACACAATCGGTGTCCCACCAAGGCGGTTGTATATATATATATATATATATATATATATATATATATATATATATATATATATATATATATATATATATATATATATAGTTGGAACTGTTCTTTTTTCGATTGCTTCAGAAGCACCTTGATCCAACGCTTCAGCAAAATATTGATACTTTTCGTTTTTGTTGAGATTCCGGAGTCGAGATAATATTTTAACTACTAAAGTAGTTTGGCAATACTCCCAGTCAGTTATGTCCTCTTTCCACTTAAGATATGGTTTCTCAGATGAAACATAATAATCAATGCTTAATTTAATCAAAATAGGGAAATAATCAGATCCCCAGCTGTATGAGGGAACCTCCCATGTTATTCTATTTGCTAAAAGAGGGGAAGAAACAGTAACATCTACAGCTGAAGGCGACTGTAATGGGCCTCCAAACCTAGCATGTGTGCCATCATTTAGTACAACAAATTCTGTTTCATCAATAGCATCAGATAATTTATTTCCGTATGCGTTACTGTTCAAACTACTCCATAGGCTATGATGCGCATTGCAGTCCCCTCCACCAAATTGTGCTATTATTATTATCAAACTGACGAAGAAATCTTGTCCAGCCATTTTGGCTAATGTTAATTGTTGGCGGTTTGTAAAATGATATAAGGTTTAGCCCAACATGTTCAAAATAAATGGCACAAACTTCCAGCTTGTTGCAGCAACTATAGATATGTTTTGTTTATTTCCAGATTGATGTATTTTTTACACAGATTGCTACGCCACCGGCCTTACCATCCGGTCTGTATTTACGCACAATATCAAAACCATAATGGTTAAAATGTGGTAATTTTGGTTTAAGCCAAGTTTCACTTAATAAAATTACATCTGCATGATTTTTGTCAAGATAAATTAGTAAGTAAGCTTTATTTTGAGTAATAGATCTACAGTTCCGCTGTATTATGCTCAAGCTATTATTAATCTGATTCGTTGTCCCAGTGATAAGTTGTCGACTCGTCATTTAATACTTCTAATACTCTCATTTTTATTCTTCGTTCACCTTTATTTATAGAAATGTTTCTATTTGTTACAAGCCTTGTAATTATCTTACCAATACAGTAAATAATATGTTCTGTTAGTTTATGTTTGTATTCTAAAAATTCTTCCCTGTATGGGTTTGGTAAAATAGACTGACTTTCCGAATTATTACGCTTATGTTCATTAGCCATTTGCCTAGGCAGTGATTGGCTCTGCCTTCGTTTTTTAGTCTGATTTACTGAATTTACTCTAAAACGAGGTCTTTGAATTGTTGGGTTAGCTTGCGTTTTCGACAGCTGAGAAGGCAGTTCGGGAAAATTAGACAAATTGTGCAAAACGTTGAATCTGTTATTTGTAGCTACTTTTGCATAATAAAAATTATTAAGTGACATTATTTTTTTAATATTTAATTCTTTTTGATACATCGGGCATGATTTGTCTATTGTTGAATGATCATTAATTTTGCAGTAATGACACATTTCAAATTAACGCAATTACCATTCGCATGAAATTGTCCGCACACTCTGAACAACGACTCTGGTTTTTTGTATAATTTAGAAGTGTGTCCGTATCGTAAACAGTTAAAAGACTGAACTACTGGATAAATATAGGGTTCAACAATGAAATTTACATCATTTAATTTAATCGTTTGAGGCAAAACAGCCCCTTGAAAAGTAACTATGATAACTTGCCTATCTACCAATTTTATTTCCCCATTGTGTTCTACTTTCTTTTTCATACATTTAACCTCAGTAACCGGTTGTGTACTTTCAATTTCCTGTTTAAGAAAATCTTCACTGAAAAATATATCCACCATTCTAGCAACCCCTTTTCTATGTGTATAGAATGTTGGAATATATGCAACTAGATCGTTTTTAGTTATTAAGTCGTGTTCAATTATTTCGTTTGCTACTAAATACGAATTGCAAATGAGCTTTACCCTATTTATGCCAACAATTTTAGTATCAACTATAGACCTCCCAAAGCCCGAATTTTCACGCAAAAAATACCCCACCTTCATTGGAAACAATTGACCTATATTCTGTTGTTTGTGTTCTACATACACAAAGTACGGCCCTGGATCACAAGATTTATATATTTATTTTAGAAATTAAAATTCCATATATTTATATTTTTATTTTGCGGATCTTTTTTAATATTCATTGGTTCGTTATCATTTTGAGATGATAACGGATTAACTTTATCAGCCCCCCGTCCCTGAGAGCTCCTCGTTGCCCACGTTTTCTACTAACTATCCTTTCCTACACTAGGCTTATCTTATATGATCTATATATCAATTAGATGCTATTGATATGCTAATCTACTTATCCGGTCCTAAATGTATTAATTTTTTATTTGTTTTGACACTTATTTTCGCGGTTTCGTATGTATCGCACGATCGTGTGTTGCCAGTGCCGAGGCACAAGACGAACTGTAATTCTCTAGTAATCTAGCAAATTCAATTTTATTATGTAATAAAGTGTATAGAAAGGCAATACGTGCGCCAATTTTTATCAAATCAGCTTTATTATTTCCAGAGATACAATAATTTTTGTTCAAAAATTTTTATTTTGTTGTGACTTTTTGAGATTTGAAAGATTTGCATGAAAATTCACTACCATAATGCACTTGCTATGGCCAGATTTGTTATATGTATTACATTTAATGAATGGCAAGAACTTGAAAAAACCTTTTGATCTAAATATGCTAGAAGTCTTAAGAGGAATAATATCTATCATATAAACAACTTTTTTTAGTTGCAGAACAACGTCCTAAGAAAGATAAATAACATGAAACTTCCTGTGAAGATGTATCTTATAATGTTACTTAGTCTTACAATGGTGGTTTATCAATACCATTTTTATCATCTCTCATCTACTACATGGATACTTTCGCAGAATGATGCACATGACTTCAGATATATTGGCATAGAAAATTTACAGTCCAGAGAAAACTTGTCAATTCAAAACACATCAGAAATCTACATCTCTTCTAGTAGACACAGCCGAGTAAGTATCTAAATATTACCTTGTAATAAGTCGGCAAGAGATTTAGAGAGAGAGAGAGAGAGGTTTTAAATTATCGTTATCAACATACGAGGTGTCACATTTTTTTGACACACTGTCTCTGTTGTCATATAGTTAGTAAGCAGTGGCGCAACAATTGTACCTGTTCGATTTTTGTATTTTAGTGACTTTTGCAGGAAAAAATTCGTTAACGAAATCACGACTAACTTTTAAAATACTTTGTGTAATCTAATTATCTCTTTAATACGATAGACAATAGATAAGACTCCTTTCAAAGGGCCCATGAAAACAATTTGGCTTATTTGGTTTGCCAGGGACGGACTAGCTGTAGTACAGTAATATATTTTTTACACCTTTTACGATAAAGGCACAAAAATAATATTTTGAGTTATCTTGAACCTTATACTCGAAAAACATACTCCTGGTTGGTATTGATAAAATAAACTGTTTTCGAAAAAAAATACCTAATTTTATTTAATATGATTTTTATTACATCATTTTGTATTTCCGTTCGACATGAGTTCCTTCTAATGTTATGCATTTCCTATCTCTATGAATTGAAGATTGCTGATTCCTACGCAATGGTCTTTATTTCGCGGCAATGAAAACAAATCCTTTCTAATAAGTTTTCCCTAGTGTCAAATGGATTGGCATAGACTAAAGTTTTTAAATACCCCCAAAGACAAAAACCTAGTGGGTTTAAATCAGGTGATCCTGGATGCCAAGCCACTTTACAACGATTTTAGAAGTGCCTGTTTAAGTGTTCTCGAAATGCCAGACTAAAATGTGGTAGGGCCCCATCATGAATGAATCACATACCATGTCGTGTTGCCAAAAGTAGGTCGTCTAAAAGTTGTGGCAAATTGTTCTGGAAAAATTTCAAATAACGTTTTCCAGTTAATCTTCTTGGCACTTCAAATGGTCCAATCAAATGTGGCCCGATGATGGTGCCTCACAATAGAAGCATGTGGATTTTCTTCTGCCCATAAATAAAGATCATGGGAGTTTACGATTTCATTTTTACTAAATCCAGTTTCGTCTGTAAAGAGAACTGAACCGATGAAATTAGAGTTGCTTCTGTTCATATCTAAAACCCAGTTCGAAAATTCCATCCTTCGCGGAAAGTCTTCAGCAAGAAGTGCATTGACTTTCTGCAGGTGATAAGGATGCAATTGTCACTCTTTAAGAATTATAAAAACCCTAGATTTTGGGAAATTAAACTAAGCAGACGATTTCCGGCACTTGTTGAAGGATCTGCTTCTACGGAATTTAGGATATCTTCTTCAGCAACCTCACCACAATTGTGTTTGGCTTTGACAAACGTTCCTCAATTTACGTAAGGCATTTTACTTCTATTACCTACTCAAAAAGTACGCTAATGCAATTAACAAGTAAATTGTAATATTTACTCGTTTCTCTTAAAGATGATCCACTCTTTCAAAAGTTTTCCTATCTGGAATTCTTCTATTTGGAAATCGTTCATCATAAAGCCTTTTGGTTTCTAAGGCATGATGCCAGTCCATACATTAAATGCATGTCGGCACATTCAGCAAACGTAAATTAAATTACGGCAAATGAATTAAATCAGAGGATGCAGGGGAATAAGAAAAATATCGCAAGTTTCAACACACTCTACTTCTAACTCACAAACACTGGCATATTAATTCTTATTTACATCGACACTTGTCAAAAATACAACCATAGCAACAAGAAACAAACCAAAAATTAATGTAAATAAAAGTGCAATTTATTTAGATAGGCACAGAATGAACGCAAATTTCATTGATTCCGTTATCTTAACGGATGTAATAAAAATCATCTTAAACAAAAATAGTTTTTTCTCGAAAACAGTTCATTTTATCAATATCAACCAAGAGTACCCTTTTTTAGTATAATGTTTAACATAACTACAAATATTATTTTTGTGCCATTATCGTGAAAGGATTTAAAAAAATTTGACATTATTGTGCTACAGCTAGTCCGTCCCTGGGAAATTAAATAGGCCCAATTGTTTTCGTGGGTCCTTTTAAAGGAGTCTTGTCTTTTGTCCATTGTATTATAAAAATAATTAAATTACACAAAGTATTTTAAAAGTTATTAAAAAAAATCTATTTTTGGGGGCGTCCTTTAGGGACGTAGGAAAAAAGTGTATAGAAACTTGTCGTGCTATTTTATCTCTTCTATCAGAATCTGAGAGATTGTCCACATACTCTGGGACATATATATATATATATATATATATATATATATATATATATATATATATATATATATATATATATATATATATATATATATATATATATATATATATATATATATATATATATATATATATATATATATATATATATATATATATATATATATATATATATATATATATATACCGGATGTCCCGCTAAGGTCGGCTAGCGGCTGTATCTCGAAAACTCGTTGTCCTACAGCTTTCGGAACACAAATTATGACAAAAGTGACCCCTATAAGTTTACCTAAATTATTCTTCACTTTCAAATTTTACCGCTAGATGACGTATTATTAATTCAAAATAGAGAAATCAGATTTTCTCCAAAAAGCAATAATGATGGTGTAAGTCACATAGAACTCTTTTGGACACTCCTATTAAAACTCTAAGAATTATTTATTTGGCATTTTGGCCTATCTCTGAAATAAGGGGTGAGGGAAGGGTTGACTCGTATTGCAGAAAAAGTTCGATAACTCCTGAACACGTTAATCCATTTTCATCGAACTTGATTTTGTTTTAAAGATATTTGATCGCTGAATTATAGTCTGTAATAATACTTAAATTTTTGTGTAAGTCTGAACCGCCAGATGGCGCTTTAGTACTTTACTCACTTCGCCATGAAAAGTGGAATGTAAGGCAAATCTTTAATAAACTAGTCTTGTTATCCACAAAATTATTTAAAAAGTAGCGCAAACCGAAAGTTAATATCATTTTTGAAACTTAAGTTATGACCAAAAATACTTATTATATTTCTTTTATTTTAAATGATTATTCAACGATTTTTTGCAACATCTAGTATTAATCAACCTAAAACTAATGAATGTTTGAAAAAACATTGCCATCATAGGGTAATTAATAACTAGTAAAATAGTTATTAGGCGTCGTTAGTTAAATACTTCACGTTATTCTAACATAGAAGGTTTATTAATAATGAATAAGCCATGAAAACCGAAATAATGAAATTGACAATTACCTGTCATTGGTTATTGTCTTTATTAAGTCATTCGTTATTTTGAATTGGAATAATGTGTGTTTGTTATAAACAATTTGAAAGTTATGTCTTATTCTGTTCCTAAAGCATAGGCTATGCTGACCGTGTATTTTCAGTTTTGAAAATGCAGTTATTGGCTCGTGGGAGTACGCTGTGCGATATCGCCAGAGACGACATCTTTTGCGAAAGGTTCTTAGCAAGGTGTTTGCAAGGAACTGAACAAGTGTTACTAATACAAGCTCAAAACAGGATTCGCAGTCCTCGAAATGAAGACAATATTATTATCTAATGTGCTTGCTTACATTGAAGCTTACTCTAAACGCAGTAGATAGTAGCAGGGATATAAAAAGAGATCTGGTAGCTCCTCGATCGGTTGTTCAAAGAATTCTAAAAGAGGAAAAAATACATGCATATCATGTGGAACTTCATCTCACTTGATTTTGACTGACGGTCAGATTTCTGCAACTGGATTCTTGAAATGACCCGAGAAAATGTAAATTTTCTGTTTCAAGTTTTATTAACAGATGTGACTACCTTTCCTGTAGAGGTAAAGTAAACTTACATAACAGCCATTACTGGTCTGCGAATAATCCTTATTGGTTGATCGAAACTGATCATCAAAATCAATTTAGCGTAAATGTATGCTGCGGTATTACTAAAGATAACATTTTTGTATTTATATTTGAAGAGACTCATAATGGAGCAAGGTATTTCGAATTTTTAAGAAACCATTTGGCAATTCTTTTGGATGAAGTGCCTTTAGAAACTCTTGTAAGCATATGGTTTCAAGACCTGTCCTTAGTGATGGGAAAAACTGTTATATTGCTTTAACAGGTCGCACCTGTTACTGTTATTTAGAAATAACAGTTAAATATAACAGGTTGAAAATAACAGTATGAACTATGAATTATTAAGAATTCCACGTAGACGTAGTAACAGTAGCTGAACCCGTCCGGTGGTGTAGTTGGGTAATGTTTAAAATAAAAAATATTCTTGTATTATGTTTAAAACAATTAATAAATTTTTTATTAAAAAAATGATGGAGGTTTTTTTTGGGTATTCATCACTAATAATAATTTGGTAAAAAATTCAACAATGCAGAATTTCTTTCGAATTTTCTTTACTAATTAAGTATTAGTTAAGCATTAAGCTTGAAAACCTCTATAGCCATCTTTTCCTTGAAAATGAGAGCTATATGAAATAAATGAATTATTGTAAGCAAAAAATAAAATAAATAATTTAAAAAAAATTAAAACTAATTTTTTCTCTCTACATATAGGGCGAAGTGTGTCTGGTTTCAACTATACCGGGTACAGGGAATATTTTTATAATTTCATTAAAATTGGTACTGTTTCTGAGATTTTTTAAGTTTCAGGGATTTTTTATTTTGCAGTAGTAATAAAAAAAAGATGTTTAAAATCGGACCTATTTCTTAGATTTCCAAAGTGAAAAGTAAAAAGGAATATTGATTTATTAGTTACATAAGGCAAAGAAGAATGAGCAAAAAACTACCTAATATAATATAATACCTAAGGACTCACGTTAAAGCATAACTGTACGTTTGTATACATATCAGTTTTCTCTTAAAACAAAAATGCTATCAGCATATCGAGTTATCTAATGAAGATTGAGTTTACGTCAACGCCTATGTGATAATTTTTTTATATACTAGGTGACCTGATTTTATTTTTACAGTGATATAGTTCATTTTTAATAATTTTCACTTGCTACATATACAGCCTTTTTATTTACATTTTTCATATTTTGTGTTTGTTTATAAATTGTAAATATATGTGTGTGTCTTGTGTGAATCAACAACCTGTCAAAATTTAAGAGTTTCATTGTACCGACGACCCTACGTTCCCAAAGCTGTGAGCACACTAGTATAAAGTAGTATGTTATGAAGTAAAGTCCGCTCTATACTCTATACCCCATTCCCAGTCTCATGTCCATTCATCCTGTTATAACAGTTGCGGATGAAAACACTATTATGTTATGAAGTAAAGTCCGCTCTATACCCCATTCCCAGTCTCATGTCCATTCATCCTGTTATAACAGTTGCGGATGAAAACAGAAGCTGCTTCATCGTAGCAGTGCAACAGAAACAGATTCGACAACAGAAACAGATACGACTCACTGCGCAACAGCATCCCCTCCACTGTACCTGTTATTTGTATTTATCCATAACAGGTTGTTACTGCTGCGGCTCGACAACAGTTAAAATATAACAGACTGTTAAATAACAACCCATCACTACCTGTCCTGCACATTATGCTCTCAATGTGAGAATATCTAAGTATCCAGTTTCCCAATAAATAGATTTGAAGGGGTGATTTATTTTGCTAGCCACCCAGATCCCCTGATTTACCCGCTTTAGACTTATATTTATGGGGAAGACTTAAAGATATTGTCTAGCAGACCTGGACAACCACACAAGAAGACATGAATCTTAGGATCCGAAATGCGATAGCGTCTATTTCTGTGACAGAGATCGAAAGACTTCAAAGTAATGGTGTTCATTTTGAGCATTTGCTGAAAAAATCGTAAAACAGTATTGATCTTTGCAAGGTAAAGATTAATTACTATTTTTGTTGTAATATTTTAATGTTTTTATTCTTTCGGCGGTTATAAAACTTAAGTGCCCTGTTTCTTTTGTATTTTATACCTACTTAGAAATCAGTTTTTTGTTGCTTGTAAACTGGTAGTATTTTTGGTGGTATATTTGTGTAGCTGATTGTTAAATTAAATTGAATTGAAATTGACTTGAATTGAAATTTATACTATAGGTTCAAAAAAAATTTCAAGATTTTTCCTTGAGAATTTGGTAATTACATCAATTTTAAAATCATTAAACTTACGTTTATTAGTTTAGGGTCGATTAATACCATATGTTGCAAAACCTGTTGAATTTTGCATTGAAATCAAACATTTTTTAAGTGTTTTTGGTTATAACTCAAGTTTGAAAAATGATATTGACTTTCGGTTTGCGCCACTTTTTAAATAAGTTTACGAGTAATAAGACTAGTAAAATAAAACATTAGCCTCCATTTAACTTGTTATGGCAAATTGAGTAAACCACTAAAGCGACCAAAATACACCATCGGCGGTTCAGGCTTAAACAAAAAAGTATTATTATAGACCATAATTCAGCAATTAAATAGCGTTAAAACAAAATCAAGTTCGATAAAATCGATTAATGTATTCAGGAGTTATTGAATTTTTTTTGCAATAGGAGTCAACGCCCCCCCCTATTTTACGGCCAAAATTTCAAATAAATAATTTTTAGCGTTTTAATGGGGGAGTCTAAAACCGTTGTACTTGACATACTGTCATAATTGATTTTTAGAGAAAAACTGATTTCTCTATTTTGAATTAAAAGTACGCCATCTAGCGGTAAAATTTGAAAGTGGAAAGTAATTTAGGTAAACTTCTAGGGGTTACTTTTGCCATATTTTTTTTTCTGAAAGCTGTAGGACACAAAGCTCGAGATACAGACGCTAGCCGACCTTAACAGGATACCCTTATATATATATATATATATATATATATATATATATATATATATATATATATATATATATATATATATATATATATATATATATATATATATATATATATATATATATAAAACATTATATCTTAGTGCTTTTATTGTTCAAATTAGTTATATACCTATATACAGTTACAATAACAATAATTTAATAAGAACAACAGGTACAGTTCGGACAAGCCGCTCTTCCACGCTACCTATAACTAAAGGAAAAAATGTGGCACAATAAAACAAAAACAAATTGACATTTTAATCAAAACACACATATACAAATAGGGGCGACCGGGGCGGATTGTAATAAAAACTATTGCACTTTTTTTGTTTAGACGTGTTATCCCTAACCCGATTTTTTTTTTCGTGAATTTATATTTACATATGTAGTTAACGAATTGAATACATATTATGAAATATTTAAAAATAAAACGGCTAACGTTATTCTAAGTAGATGTGACCTTCTGTTACAACGTGTCCCGCATTGGGGTGAATAGTATCAGAACGCGGGGTGAGTCTTAACTCATATTTTTTTTATTCGTGTACATTGGCAAACGTAAACATGAATTATATTTTTGAAAAAAATCTAAGTGAATATCATTCATCACATGGAATTAGAATTACGGCAGGTATATGTAAATTTTCCATCGGTGCACGCTTCATGTGAGCAGATTTTGCAGTCTCTACACATAATCCATGACTTTCTGCGTTTGCTTTCCAAAATTCTTTACTGATGACTAAACAAAAACATTCTTCTGAGGACGAATCTGAATCTACAAAAGCTTTTTTCCTTACTTTTTTCACATTTGACTTCATCATTTCCTTGCGTTTGCTGAGGCTTCGACTGGTTTGTTCTTCTTCTAGTGCATATTTTTCTGGTATGTCAGAGATCACAGCAGATTTTCGCTTTTTTCGACCTCTAAAAGTTGTCTTACGTTGCTCAGCGTCAGATAGTGGGCGAATAAACTCCAGAGATAATGTAATTGCGTTTTTAGAAGTTCGTTGGGAACTACTTTTATTCGATTTTGATGTTGAAGCAAGGGCTTCAACTTCAGTTACTTGCAAAGATGCAGGTAGAATAATGATTGCACTAGCCGGTTAAGTAGCCGTGGATTTGTTAGGTGTGTCTTGTGATTGATCAGCTGACGTCGTAGCCATAGGTACTGGACAAACTGTTTCAGAAGAGTGCGGACGGAGGTGGCGGTTACGGCTGATCACGCTGACTGGTAGAAATTCATCGTCACCAAAATATCCTTGTGAAAAGGCTTTATACCAGAAACTTTCAAACCTTTTGTTATGTTTATTGGAGTGGCTGCTAGTGGTAGCGTATCTCAAACAAGAGATCTGACGTCATAACTCGCCATTTACTTTCCAGGGTTATTTCGTAGCCAACTGTCTTGGACAGACGATACATATTTTTAAAGGGACCATACACATTTCAGTCAAAAACCTGGAATCGATGAGAGCAATGAGATGGAAATGACAACATTACCACCCCGTTTTTTCGTAGTTTATTGTATTTATTGCCAAATGGGACTCATGATTGTTCAACAATGATATGATAAGGTTTTCTCTGAATGGCTTAGCCTGACTAATGAAGTGTTGCATAAATTTATAAAAGTCTTCTACTTTCATCCATCCAGAACCATTAGCAGCAACAATAGATCCTGGAGGACCATTCCTAATGAAGTGGTCCTGGATTTTTTTCTGGGGAACAGAAACATGGCGCTTACGGCAACACATAGAGTAACCAGACCCTCTCTTTCATTTGATGTAATTCCACCAACCTGCTTCGTTTCTTTTACGGCTATAACTTTGCCAACTTTTGCACAGTGGTCAGGTCAGGTCTTGTCTAGGTTCCACATTTGAGCAGCTGTGAAATTGTCTCTATTTCTTACGTTTGCTAGTTCATCAAAAAAGACATACATTGGTTTTATTAAAACTCGTTGTCCTTATAAACTTTAATGCTCTGCGATTCTAATAAAGAGGTTACTATTTTTCTTAATAGATATTATTATCCAATCTTCTCCTTCTGATAGTCTACATGACTTAACGTAATCTCTTACCTTCTTCACATACCTTGAGATAGTCACGTGACATATATTTACAGCATTTGTCACTGAGCGTATAGATTCTTTATTATTAACTGTTAACTGCTTCTTCCACCTCTTCTTCAGAAGTAGAACCTCTTTTTGTTTTTTATGTATATTCTCGTCCGAAAATTTAAAATGTAAGTAGGGTTTCAGGACTGTGGCACGTATCTCGGGTCAACTTGTAACATGCTACATTTGGCCTGGCAACATTGTTACAATTTACCCCGAAGTTGATTTTTTTTGTCTCATCAAATAAAACAGTTTGTTTGTATGTTCTGACCTCGAGGTGAACTTATTGAGCCACGTTCATTTTTAAATAAAAAAAATTGAACACCACAACACTCAGAAGCTTCTACATTATTATTATACACCATCTAATAATTCTTTTGTGATAAAGAAACTGAACTTTAGTTAAAACATTCAATGAAAGACTTTTCTCCAGACAACAACATTTATTAAACTTCCCAACGCGTTTCGGCCCACTAAGTGGCGATCTTCAGGGGATAAATCTAAAAACACAATAAAAAGGTCTGTCAGAAAAACATCGTTTTTCAGGTAGGCAATTGTGCAGGTTAGAGCACAATGGTAACAAGACGCTCTCCACAGAAACGTTAAGGGTAAAATCCAAAGTCACACAGTAAAAGCAAACTAATGGTCAAACTAAAGCTAAGACAGCTACAGTGAAAACATAGGTAGTTATAATAACACAAGCTAAAAAACTAAATTAAAGCTAAAACATGCAGTTAAAATGAGTTATAATATCAGAGCAAACTGACTTGAAAATTGAAGTTTAAACTATACAAAAGGTTGAACAGGCAGAAACTTCATCTATTGCACCAGAAGTTTAACAACAGTACATCTGGATTCGCCAGAAATTTATTTTCAAACAAAACCCAATTAATATGAACGGTAATTTAACTAAACAACAGAAATGAAGGTCGGCCATTATGCAAACTTGAACAGACAGGATGCACTGGCGCAAGTGTAGAACAATGGATCAGAAATGAATATCAGAAGCGACATATGTCAAAGACAAAACGAGTAGAAATGGAAGGGAGGCCACAGAACAGCGATCTTCACATCCATCATAACTCTGGTCACAGAGAAATCCATAGAGTTGAGTAGCACTAGTTAACTAGATGGTTGTACAATGAAGGAATGTTCGTTATGTCGGTAATGGACAAGTTCAAAACATCACTGGCATTGTAGTTGAAGTGTTTGAAAATCTCTTCTAAGACAAATTGCTCCACACCAAAACTTGAAGGATGCACGATCTTAGCATCAGTATGTTTGTTAAAGTAGTGACTACCCTCTCTTAAATGGCAACCGAAGACTGACGTGTCATTATTGGATTGGTTTCTACTCCTGAGGTGCTCTGAGACCCTGGTGCCCAATGATCTTCCGGTTCTTTCAATATAAACAGCTTTACAACCAGGGCTACCACATCTTAAGCGATAGACGCCTGAGTTCTTTAGGTCTGGAATATTATCTTTATTGTGGATGAGCAAGTTATTGACAGTGTTCATAGACTTGAATGAGAACTTGACATTGTCGCGCTTGAGAGCTTTGACTATGGCGTTGGACACAGTAGGTGAAGGGGAAATAAGATATTCTTTCTGGTTGAGCGAGGCGTAGACTAGTGCTCGCTTCAATCAAGAGCTGGGGGCTCTTCCTGTTGACTATTTTATCGACCATACTCAGTGGGTGCTCGTTTTTTACTGCGAGTTGTTTAATGAGGTTTGGTTCTTTGATGACGTTGGTCCCCGACAGTGGGACTCTGAACAGTTTGTCGACCAAAAATCTGAGTGATGCCATTTTGTGAGACATATTGTGGCAAGACTTGAACGGAATGAGGTGGTCGGTCTGAGTAGGTTTTCTATAGATGTCAAAATATGGTGCGGTTACTTCTCTTTAACTTCAGGTCGAGGAAACTTATAGACGAATCAACTTCTAGCTCCATGGTGAAATCAATGTTGATATATAGAGCATTCAGCTAACCCTGGAAGGCGGAGCTGGTTTATGGTATCCAACCAAACCACAAGAATATCGTCGACATAACGTGACCAAGAAGAAACATACTTCAAGTAGGGATTGTAGTATCTGAAAACCAGTTCATTTTAAAGAAGCTCACAGATACTTCCGCGCAAAGGGGTGACCAGGGGTTACCCATAGGGAAACCATTTTTTTGCACTAAAATACTATCATCGAACAAGAAGAAATTTTGAGCCAAGCAGACCTTAACCAGGCGTAGGGAGCCCTCTGAGATTTATAACTGAATGAGGAGGAAGCAGGCAGACATTTCAATATGAGTAGTGTCTGATTGACGGGGACACTGGTAAAGAGATTAGAGACGTCGAAAGATACCAGAAATGAATTATCACTCAATTCTATGTCGCTGAGTCTATTTACTGGTTCAGTATCATGTCTTGTCGTTGACATATGTCGTTTCTGACATTAATTTTTGATCCATTGTTCTGCACTTGCGCCAGTGCCTCCTGCCTGTTTAAGTTTGCAAAATGACCGACATTTATTTCTGCTGTTTAGTTAAATCACCGTTCATATTCATTGGGTTTTGCTTGAAAATAAATTTCTGGCGAATTCAGATGTAGTGTTGTTAAACCTCTGGTGCAATAGATGAAGTTTCTGCCTGTTGAACCTTTTGTATAGTTTCAACTTCAATTTTCAAGAATTGAAAAGTAAATATAGTCTCCATTTTGTTTTTCTCATTTAATCTTTTATGAGTTTCTATACCTTAATAGTTCTCATGGAATTTCTGCTTGATTGTGTTTGCCACCTGTTGTGTTTACCCCGGCAGTTTGCTCCTTGGCTTATTTAATTCCGCAATAAACTTTAATTGATTATTTTTACATAGAGTTTTTGCACTTGTTCTTTGGCTTAATGTGTTTGTCAGTTTAGTATGATATTTTAACTTATTTTAACTGCATGCTTTAGCTTTTACTTAGTTTTTTAGCTTGTTATTATAACTACTTATGTTTTCACTGTAGCTCTCTTGGCTTTAGTTTGACTATTAGTTTACTTTTACTGTGTGACTTTGGATTTTAACCTTGACGTTTCTGTGGAGAGTGTCTTGTTACCATTGTGCTATAACTTGCACAATTGCCCACCAAAAAAACCATGTTTCTCTAGCAGACTTTCTTACTGTGTTTCTACATTTATCCCCTAAAATGGCCACTTAGTGGGCGGAAACGCGTTGGGAAGTTTAATAAATTTTGTTGTCTGGAGAGAAGCCTTTCATTAAATGTTTTAATGATGTCTATCCCAGACTGTGTGACGTTTAGGAATGTGAACTTTACTTGGTTTTCAATAGTTGGTATTTGAAATTAAAGTACGAGGTTGAAATTTACTTACATGCTTGGATTATAAACATCAGAAATTCGGTAGTACCAATGTCAATCGCTTGGCTGTCTGCGTAGTACTGACCTTGACAAGGCTCTACAGACACTTGCTACTGATGCGGAGCTGCCATATTTCATTTTCGGGAAATATTTGGTATGTTACAACTTACCGCGTCTTACAATCTACCCCGGTCTCCCTTACTGTTATAGGTACATTCATTACAAACAAACTCCACGCAACGCGTAAATATCCAGTTCAAATTAACGATCAAGTTCAAGAAAAATCAATTTCTCCACCAAGAAGCAATAACTTAAGATTACGTTTCAAGGTTAATTTATTCAAATTTCGCATATGTGGTGGTATATTGTTATAATATTTGTAGTTTCAAAAAGTATAAAAACTTCTATGTAATGTTGTACTATAGATAGGAGGAGCTATCCGGTGCTTATATTTCACTGTTATGCTGTGGATATCTGTACGATACCTAATTTTGCGGTACCAGTACCGAGGCGCATTATTGCCGATAATATTGCGGATAAACTACAACTATGCAACTTAAAACGGTGTTAAATTTTCAGCCTGGTTAATTCTTTAAACTTATATACGATATATGCTCATATTTTTCTAATCTACATATAAGTGCGATGCAACAATTTTGAACACGTTGTAGACGCAGCTTAGTTAAATACGGCCTTATAATCATCATCTAGCTCCAAGCCCAAATTTCTGTATACTTTTATCAATTCTAGTTGCTGACCTTTCATTTCTATGCAAATTGATTCTTCCAGCGTTCTTTTATAAACCTTGGACCAAATAACATAATCTTTCAGTTCCCTGGATTAATGTCAAGGAACAATTTCTTTGAAATTCTACATAAGTTATTGAGGTCAGAATTTATAGTTTGACAAGCGTTATCAGTATCCGAAGGGTCGAACTAGTGGTAGACCTGAGTGTCGTCAGCGCAACAATGAACCCTACATTTAGTGACATAATCAGCAAATGAAAGAATGTAAACTTCAGAAAGTAGTTGAGACAAAACCGACCCCTGAGGAACACCTAATGCTATTCGTATAAGATGAAACATTTCATTTTCAATGACCACTTTTGAAACCAACATGTTTAATAGGAGTAGAAGTAATAAAGCCCTATCAGCCAGATCATAGTAATGTAAAATGGACAGCATAGTAGGTCATGGTTGAGTCTGTCAAATGCCTTAGTGTAGTCCAAGAGTGCCAGCAGAGTCAGCTTGCTTCCATCAATTTCCGTCACTATGTCATTAATAATTTTCAACAAAACTTGTGCTATAACATACAGTAAACTTATCGGATGCAAGTTGTTGAATCCAGTTATAGAGCCCTTTTTTGGTAACGGTATTGCATCAGTGTACCTCCAGATTTCCTGATAAACTCCGTTTACCGAGATTAAACAAATGCACTATATAAGGCAGACTATGAGGACATCACAAGAGAAGTAGATGGATACCTATCCCATCAGAACCCACAGCGTTAGATATAATATATGCTGCTCACAAACCTCACTTTCACCAGTGTACATAAAATTAAAAAGAATTGAAGCCAGAAAACGAGATGAAGAAACAATAAAAAGGGACGACGAAGCCAAAGAAGAAATGAGAAAAAGAGATAAAGAAGCGAGGAAGAAACTAAGAAAAAGAGACGTAGAAGCAAGAGAGAAAGTGAGAAAAATAGACGATAAATAAAGGAATAAAGTTAATTCTACAAGAGCAGGCCAGCAGAATTGAGAATATTACTTTATGTGTGGACGAACGTATAAAGCAAGTTAAAGACGACATCCTTCAACAAGTAGAGAGCAGAGTAAGTGGTATTAATGACGATGTACACGACAAGCGACGAGTATGCAAGACGTACAAGCGGAAGTACAGGAGAAAGTGCAATCACTAGAAAATAAGTGTTACACCCTAGCCAAGGAAAATATTAAATTCCGAGATAACCCCGTCGTAAGAATTAAGGTCCCCCAATTTGAGGGCTCAGTCCCATAGGGTATTTATCTACGTCAGTTCGAAGCCGCTGCTGCAGCAAATGATTGGGACGAGAGAGAGAAAGCGACTTAGTTATTTGTAGTTCTCAGAGGAAATGCTTTAGATGTACTCCAAGGTATTGCCAGAACGGAACAGGACAGTTTCGACGGCATTAGATATTACCTAGACATGAGATTTGGCGGCCAGCATTTACAGCAACTCTATCGATTTCAGTTGAAAAATCGTTGTCAGAAATCAGACAAAAGTCTCCAACATCTCCACGCCGACGTTGTCAGACTGACACGATTACCCTACCCCATAGCTTCGATGAAATTTTTAAACCAGCTGTCGTTGCAAACCTCCATTGGCGGCATCAGGGATACCTACACGCAACAGGCCCTGAAGATGGCGAGGCGCAAAAATTTGGACGTTACTTTGGCACATCCTTGGAGTTTGAAGCGACAAAACAAGGGTCAGAAAGTCATGTAAGGGTTCGCAGCTTTCAAGTACGAGAAGAAAATAAAACAGATCCATCCGAGGTCGTGCAGCTACTAAGAAAATAGTAGAATAGACGAAGCCTACACCGTATGGGGACCCAATAAGAGCTGACTACAAATTCCTTGCGTTGTCGGAACTGCGAAAATGTGGGACATATACGCGGCGAATGTTGGGCTCTAAGATCACCGCCGTCCAGTGCATGGGACAAAGTGAAGCTAAGACCGGTAACCGTTTCTCAGGTTAGTGATACTATCAGCGCTCTCGTTGTAGACAGATATGTAAGCTGCAATAAGACCCAGATGGTCGACACCGACACACCTAAGACGATTATTCCTCGCGACATGGTACCAAGATCGAGATAATAATGTACGGAATAAATGCAGCTGGTGGTGATCGGATCCAAGTATTTGGCGAAACTGACGTCGAGCTGCAAATTGGAACGTGGAAGGCAGAGCATAAAGCCATAGTCGTTGCCATATCAGACCCGATTATAATTGGCTTGGACATTCTCCAAGGTCATTGCGTTAATCTTGGCACCAACATCCTGACTTTCGGCGGTGAAGAATTAGTAATGTCGTCTGGCAGTAAGCCGGTAGAGCGAAAAATCAGTGTGCAAAAAAATAGCAACGTCAACGTCTGCAATAAAAGTGTCATTCCAGTAACGAGAGCTGAGAGAGAAAAAGACGACCCAATTATTCAGCCAAAATTAAATACTGATATTTCCCAAGCCAACAAAATATGAACAGCAAAAAGAAGTAGAATTAAAAAAATCCACAGATCTAACTGAATATATGTCGGTACACAAGGAGTACAATTATTTACTCAGAATATCTAAACTAAGAAATATATAGTTAAACAATACTTTAAATATCAAACTTATGTAAATTGTTCAACCAAAAGCTATATAGATGACTCTCCCAAACAATTATTGCCAAAGCTATTCCGTAGTTCCAGCCGTACCCTGGGTAGCAGTACCAACGTCATTGCTCACCTTAAGTTTACGTTTATTGGCCTCTCACCTCATCAAACACAGCACCACCTGTGGACCAACTTTTCTCCATCCCAATTTTTCTTTAGCAAATTCTAATAATTTGTATTTGCCTTTGGTCAAATTTTTCAAAAATCTTATTTTTAAACCCATTAGTTGTTTTTTTGCAGCAACAGTTGCTAATTTTTGAATTTGTAAATTTTACGTACAGACAAGGAGTTTTAGAAACCCTGCTGGATTTAATACGATAACTAGACTCTATCATATATATTGGAATGTTAATCTTAAATTTATTAGTTAACAAATTTTGTACAACCTGAAAAGGCTCTCATCCGTTTTCTCACCGGCGTTCCGTAGATACGCGCACATGAGAGTTTGGAGTGATCTATGAAGTTGAGTTTTTATTCCAACAGCTGATTATTATCATCGAGGTCATTGATGCGAGATTTCAACACTGTAATCCTGTTATCATTATCCTCAAACTTTAATAATATTTTATACGATACCAGCTCTGCTATCTTCGTTGCAAGGTATCATCAAGATAATTTTTTATTGCGGCCTCGATATCAGTTCTTATGGTTCTTGTGACTAGCATATTTTGCAGGAAAAAATTAACAATATTAATAACGACCACTTTGAATTCGTATTTTTCACACTATTAGTTCAAAAACCTAATCACAATTTCACTCACTAATTTGTATGGTTTTTAAGTGATATTCTGGGTATTATTTGACAATTTTAATACAGGAAAAACCACATGTAGATTTTACAGTAAGTCTTAAACTCATTTGACGAGGTTGTAGTTCCTAAACCGTTTGGGATATCAAATTGAAACAAAAACCAGAGTGCTCAACTGCAAATGTTCTTCGAAATGTCAGAAAAAAACTTTGCAAAAAACTAATTCGGAAAAAATGTGACCCCAACAGTAAAATTTTGAATGGCACTCTGCATATTCTTTCATAAAATTTTTGGGATTTTCAATTTCCTATTCAATGCTTTATGCCGAAAGAAAATCGGTTAAAAAATCACTGAGAGATTCAATATTTATTCTTCATATCAACATTGACCATTACTTCATAAACAAAAACAAATAATTTTCTACACTTGTTAAATTGAACTCTATAAGACAGGTCTTCTTAATCAGTTTTGTGGTAAAATGTCAGCTTCGTTTACGGAAGAAGAGTATGTTGATATGATTCTAATCTAGGGCTAGAGCTTAAAAAATAAAACCGATCTAGAGATCTATACTGCATTCGTTTTCCTGACCGTCCAACGCCAAATAAAAATACATTTGAGAACCCAGAACGCATCTTACGGCAAGGACATTTCTCAACTGAGAATCGCAGTATTTTTAGAAGATTAGTCCATAATGAAGAAAATATTACAAATGTTTTGGCGTATGTACATTTTAATCCTTATGTGTCAATTCGAAACATTTCCGAAGAACTTAATATAACAAAAAGTTTCGTCGAATGCATTTTACTTCCAGCCTTTCTTGGAAAAATAATATGTGGTGATAAAGCCAAGTTCCACAATAATGGTGTCACTAACAGGCATATTTCCAGTTATTGGTCTCCTGTTAATCCACATTGGGCAATGGAGACCAGATTTCAACGCATTTGGAGCATTAATGTTTAGTGTGGGTTATTTAATGGGAGGAGAATTGCACCCTATATTTACGAAGAAAGTTTGATAAGAGAAAAATATCTGCACTTTCTACCAAACATTTTACCTGAATTTCTAGAAGAGATACCGTTGGCTGAAAGACAACAAATGTGGTGGTAGCAAAATGGAGCACCTGCTCACAATGCTTCCATCGTTCCTGAATTTCTCAAAAACATAGACGACCTGAAGAATAAAATGAACAATACATGTCGCAGAATAACGCCACCAATGATCATAGTTTCATGTACGCGAACTCTGCTGACAAGACTTAAAGCTTGCGTTGCTGCTGGAGGCTACCAATTTGCACATTTGCTAGTGTAGATTTATTTATGTAGATAATCTAATTTTGCTGTTTTAAACGTATTTCTTATTTACCCAATTTTTGAGGGCTAACTTGATATAATGAATAAATGTTGATTTTCTTAGCTACTTATTAACCGGTATTCATTCAGTAAAACGCATTGAATAGGACAATAATACCAAAAAAAATTATTAAAGAATATACAGGTGTCAGTCAAAGTTTTACGGTTGGGGTTACATTTTTGGCAAATGAGTTTTTCAAAGTTTTTTTTGCTGTCATTTCGAAGCATCTTTGCAGTTTGCTTTTTGTTTCAGTTTGATATCTCAAACGGTCTTTTTGGTTTTTGCATCAGAAATTTCAAATTGCAATATACAGTTATGTCAAAACAAAAGTTTCACGGAAATCAACTGAACACTCTGTATATCAGTAATTTGTGATCTGTGTGTTGCATATATGGTTACACTATGTATTTCGCTTCGAATCACTATATATATATATATATATATATATATATATATATATATATATATATATATATATATATATATATATATATATATATATCTTACAAAAAACTAATAATATACAAAGTGTTTAATTTAAAAAAGCATATGTTCCGTGTTACACCCCAGCTATCCGTGGCCACTTGTGATAGTCAGAAAGCTGAGGCCCCAAGGCATGGAGCCGAGTGTCTGTGTACTTCCTTAATAATTTTTCACAACATTAAATATGATATTATTTATAAAATAAAATACTCGCATATGTATAGATGACCACCTAGACAGCTTAGAAAAACCAAGTAACATGTATGGTAGTAATGCAAACGCAAACAAGTAAATACAGTTCGGTATCTAGAAGTGCAGGAACAAGTCCGTGACCGCATGAGTAAATTCATGAGATACCAGCATCGGGAATAATAGCCTATTATAAGACAAAGTGATACAGTGTAAGACAATAGACGGTAAAACGGCAAGGTAGCATTCTCATGTATATACGACGGAGCTGATATAACAACCGACATCAATAAACAATGGAATAGCTGATAGAGATATACAGCTGCATCCAAGAACAATTGAAGCCTCATTTATAATATTATAAAAGGGCATAGCACGAAGACTCGCCGTTCACTTCTCGTCACAGTTTAATCTGAGTCATTTCGTTGCTACGCAATTTTATATCACATTTATGTTGATACCAGTATTTTATTATTTATATTTTATATGTATTACTTTGTGTATTTTTGTAATAGTAAAATGAAATGGTTTTAAAAAGTCAATCGTGTTAACCCGAATGATAACTGGCGCAGTCGTTAGTATCGGTTAAAGAACCAAGCGAAGATTGATTCTTAGCGTATCGACGCCTAATAACCGAGTAAAGAATTAGATAGAGCCAAGCAGAGCCTAATAGAGCCAAGTAGAGCCACGCAGATCAAATGCAGTCAAGAACAATAATAATAATACTGTAAGTTGTTTGCTATTTTCTATATTTCAAATTGTAATCCTGTATTTTGTTGTGTTATATCGCATATGTCTGATTCTGACGACGATTTCCCCCATTTATCACATTTAGAATGCCGTTTAAGACAAATTATCATTAGTGATAATATCACCTCTGAAAAATATATTGAAGAGTGTAATTTAAATTATAATAATACAATAGCCGACAGATTTCAAGGATTTTACTTAAAGGCAGTGCCTGAACTTAATGGGCAACCTGTCAACGTAGGGAATTTTTAAGGTCATGCGACCGGTAATGGACCAGTTTTACAACGCAAATGAGAACATGTATTTAAATCATTTTTTACTTAACTAATCCAAACCAAATTAACAGGACAAGCTAGACTGATAATTAATACTAAAATCATTAACTCCTGGGCAGATAGTGCTATAGTTTAAAAATTTGCGGATCAGATAGACGATACAAGCTTATTAAGTGAGCTTTTAAGACTAAAACAGAAACAAAATGAAGACGATTTAGCATTTAGCAATAAGTGCCGTCACATAGAACTATTAATATCTAATCGAATATCTAACGAAAATAACGAAGCAGTGCGGGTACTGAAGCAAAGTATGTACCAGCAACAAACTGAAAGCGTTCCTAGGTGGACTAAGAAATCCAATGGGAATGGTTTCTATCGCCCCGATAAATATAGAACAAGCTTTAAAATTCATTTTTTTTCCGAAGAAAACTACGACTACAGGGAGAAAAACACAAAAACCTAATTTGAATAATAATTAAAAAACAGATGGAAAACAGAGACCATTTTTTTAAAGAAACTATTTTCCTAACATTCAGTTTTAAAGACCTCTCCAACCTCATTATAGGAATTTTATTCAAAACAATCAGAATAGTTTCCAACCAAGACAAAATTTCCAAACACCCCGTCCAAATTTTCAACAAAATAACTTTTCAAATCAAATAAGGAGACCCTCGTATAGTCCAAACAGCAACCGAAGAAATTATCCAGAGCCAATGGATACAAGTACAAATACAAGACCTACAAATTTCACTAGGCAGCTGTCGCCACAACACAGAAGATATTATTTTCAACGCCAAAATTCCCGCTAAAATGAGCTTACGTAATCAATATCAAGACATATTTGCAGGTTCAAACCAACCATTAACACATACACATGTAATTAAACATAAAATTAGATTGACTGATGATATATCAGTCAATGCAAAGCTATATAGATACCCTTATATTCACAAACCAGAAATATATAGACAAATTAATGATATGCTAGAACAAAAAATAATTAGACACAGCCACAGTCCGTATAATAGTCCAACTTGGATCGTTTCAAAAAAATCTGATAATAGCGGCAAACAGAAATAGAGAATGGTAGTTGACTATAGGAAATTTAAAACTATTCCGGAGAGGCATCCCATACTAAAAATACCCGAAATTTTAGATAAAGTAGGGCGTGCGCAATATTTTTCGACAATCGATTTAATTTCAGTTTACCACCAAATTGAAATGCACCCTAATGACATTGAGAAAACAGCCTCTAGCACCGATAGGGGTCATTTCTAATTTCTGAGAATATCGTTCGGGTGGTCTGGGGCACCAGACACATTTACCAGACTGATGCAGCATGTTCTGAGCGGTCTAATAGGTAAAAGATGTATTGTATACATGGATGACAATAGTATTTTCAACATCATTGCAAGAACACGTAGAAAAATTAAAATTAGTATTTGAAAGATTTAGGCAAAGCAATTAGAAAATCCAGTTAGCTAAAGGCGAATTTTTGAAAAAAGAGGCTGAATTTCTAGGACACGTGGTAACTCCAGACGGGATCAAACCAAACCCAAAGAAATTAGATGCTATAAAGAAATTCCCTTAACCCAAAACGCCAAAAGAAATATAAGCATTTTTAGGACTGGTAGGTTACGATAGAATATTTATAGAAAACTTTGCAAACGTTACTAAACATTTAACCAAATCTTTGAAGAAAAACTCAAAGATGAATGTAAATGACGAAGAATTCCTAAATGCCTTTAACTCATGTAAAAGCATATTAATCAATGCACCCGTACTTGTTCCCCCGGATTTTTCAAAATAATTTATTCTTACGACAGATGCATCAGCTGTTGCTATCGCCGGCATATTAAGTCAAGGAAAACCAAATTAATACCGGTCTATAGCATATGCAAGTAGAACATTAAATGACAGAATATAGGTACAGTACTATCGAAAAGGAACTGTTAGCAATAGTTTGGGCTACTAATTATTTTAGACCTTATTTATATGGTAGGAAATTTACAATTTATACAGACCATAAGCCACTAAAATGGTTATTTTCTTTAAAACAACCACAGTCTAAGTTAACGAGATGGAGATTAATATTAGAAGAATAAGATTTTAAAATTGAATAAAAAACGTTACATTAAATTGTGCAGCGGACGCGTAGAAATAAACCCTATTGACATAGACAAACAATGTATGATAAACAATGTAGACAGAAACGAATGGGAAAATGACAACGCTATAATAATAAAAGACAGTTATACAGACAAAACCTAAAACTCTAATGTTGATTCGTACACAGCACCGGGAATACCTATTTTAGAAGAAGATATAATTAATAATAAAATCAACCAAATTTTCTTAAGAAATGCAAAAAATCCGGAAATTTTCTCAGTTAGAAAGGACAAAAGCAATTTTATTCATGCTAGTTTAAATTTAAATGAACCCGATCAGATAGAGAATTTGATTAAAGAATATAGTTTACCCCAGAGAAAATATTACTGTGATTTTATAAATGAGAGATATTACGAATTAGTAAGTTTAGCAGTCAACCCAAAATTTAACAATGTAGAATCACCTAAATTTTATAGATGTATATTAGCTTTAGAAGAAATAAATAGCGAAGAGGAATTAAAAGAAAAATTGATCTTACATCACGAAGGCGAAACAAATCATAGAGGGACGGACAAAAAATACTTAACAATTAAAAATAAACATTACTTTTCAAATCTAAAGAAACCCATCGACGAATTCATCAAGAATTGCGAATGATGTAAAACATGCAAATACAATAGAAACCCTGTCCATATTTCATTGGAACATACACCAACGCCATCTAGACGTTTAGAAGTCTTGCACGTAGACACATTTCAAATTGAAACATCACAATTTTTGACAATATTCGGCCCCTTCGGTCAATTCAGGTAAGCATTTCCAATTAAAAGTAAAAATGCCACAGAAATCGCTAAAAATTTAATCAAGTATTTCTCCCAATACGGAAGCAGTAGATCGGTAATCAGTGACCCAGGAACCGAATTCTCAAATATAACAGTTAAAGAGTTATTAAAAGCATACCAAATTAAATTACATCTGACAACACTGCAAAATCCGATGTCAAACGGCCCAGTCGAAAGCTTCCACAGTACCCTAATAGAACACTATAGATTATTTAAGACTAAATTCAAAGATATGAAACCTTACGATTTAATGCCTTATTGTATTTTTGCGTATAACTCCCCTATACACTCCAAAACATTAAAACCATCCTTTGAATTGATATTTGGCTATAGTCCAGAATTCTTTAGTTACGATCCGGAGGTAATTATTACTCATAAATATAACAGTAAACACAAAGAACTAATCAAAATTATTTACGAAGTTATACAAGACAGAATTGAAATTTTCAGATACAAGATGCTAAAACGTACAAACGAGGACACTAATTAACCTTTTAAAGAAGGCGACGTAGTATCCAAAAGGGGGGCGACGTAGTATCCCGGGAGGAATCCCGGGTTTCACAAAAACATAAAAACCCATAAACAGAGTCGTACTCAATAATTTCTATTTTGGAACACAACAAAGCAATTATTTTAAACCACAAAACTGACGAACAATCAATCACACATTTACGAAACCTTCGTATTTCAGGTTCATCCTCTTCACGGTAACAAAATCGTAGTTAGAAAACCTGATAGACAATCCAGGCATACTACCCAGAAAACTAGGACTTGCATATTCAGAAAACGACAAATGGACATGACCTTACACAGTTATGAACTGACTATGACACGATTAAAACATATTTCCAAAACACTATAAAAGTCATGAATGACGACTACAGACTAGAATATCAAAATTTCATATTGACAATAAACTTTACAATCTCTAACATAGACAATATATGTTATAGAATATTTCCCAATATTAATATTATTTATAATTATAACCATATGAATAATAACATTAATGGTAGAAGGAGATATATCGTAAACGGATTAGGATCAATATTAAGTTTATTACAGGCAATTTACATGCATAAGACGGAGAACGAATTTATCGAGCACTCGATATCCTAAGTAAAGATCGGAACGAGATGCACCAATTGTCAAGCGCTCAAACTTCACTAATGATAGAGGCTATATCGGAATTTAATAAGACAATAGAAAAACTGGATCATAATCAGGAAGTAATAGTAAATAGAAAAAACGATTTAGAACACGCAATTAACCGCTTAAAAAGCGAATAGGCAACAAAATTTTCATAGAGTACAATATTTAGAACTTTTAACACAAATAAGCTACCTATTAAGTAATATTCAGGAAATAGTATTAACAGCAACTGCCATTACCTTTTCAAACTTAGATACTTATCATACATCAATACTAAAGCGAAAATTCATAATAAATGAATTAAATAATATCTAAAACCATATCAGTAAATCACGCGTCGTTACCAGAGATAATATTACACTTTATGAAAAAATACTTAAAATTAAAATAGTCCAAATTAATTACAAAATTATATTTCAAACAGATGTAGCTTTAATTGACAAATCAGATTATACTTATTATCAACTATATACATTACCTATTCCTAAAAGCCCTAACGTATTCACAATGATTATACCCAGAACCAAGTACCTGATCTTAAGTAGCAAACAATATGCATACAGAAACAGCCAATGTAGAAATTTAAACGCCCAGCTATACTTTTGTGAAGACGACAACCCTACAGAATTCAATGAAGACAACCCTTGTGAAATCAAACTCATCAAATTTCAAAAGCCAATCTATAATTGTAACGAAGAATTTGTCAAAATTAATAAAACAACCATTTAAAGATATGGGAATACCCAGTATATAATTGTAGCACCTGGAGAGACCAAACTTAGAATAAGCTGCGAGGAGCAAGAAGAAACCAAAATAATAACTGGGACAAAATTAGTAACTTTGAAACCAAAATGTCAATTAATAATCAACGATAAGAAATACAATTCAATACAAATGACGTCAAAAACACAACAACTATTTAACCTGCCCGAATTGGATATAATAACTCAAGGAGGACCTGTATTTCCAAATAAACTACCAGAATTCAAATTAGAAAATGTGCCATTACACGATCTTAACAGCATTAAGCAACAACTTCAATCAATAAAAGGTAGAATTCCAGGAGAAATAAATCTTCCAATTTACCACACCAGCATTTGGACAATCTTGCTATATATAATACTAATATCAGTCATAGCTGCAGCAATAATCAAAATTATAAGAAGACAAGTGAAGAAAACCAAGACAAGAACTACAGAAAGCATTCAAACCGGATTTCCCAAGACAATCCGGAACGACCTTAAGCTTCGTTCCTCTATAGGATGGAGGAGATACAAGCATCGGGAACAATAGCCTATTATAAGACAAAGTGATACAGTGTATGACAATAGACAGTGAAACTGTAAGGTAGCATTCTCATGGATATACGACGGAGCTGATCCAACAACCGACATCAATAAACAATGGAATAGCTGATGCAGAGATAGACACCTGCATCCAAGAACAATTGAAACCTCATCCATAATATTATAAAAGGGCATAGCACGAAGACTCAGGTCACTTCTCGTCGCAGTTTAGTGTGAGTCATTTCGTTGCTACGCAATTTTATATCACATTTATGTTAATACCAGTATTTTATTATTTATGTTTTTTATGTATAACAGTGTATTTTTGTAATAGTAAAATAAAATTGTTTTAAAAAGTCAATTGTGTTTACCCGAAAGTTAACAGGCGGGGTCATAAAAAAAGTTTTTCTGAAAAATTTATTCAGAAAAAATACTTTGCAACCTTGTCACTTTTATCTAACTCAAACGACAAACCATATACCATAACGTACTTAAAAAGTGCATGGAAAATTTATCATTAATATGTTATTGTGTAAAAAATATGTCTAACTTTTTAGTGTCCAGTTGATGACCCAACCCTGCCTCATCTTTATATAATCACACCAACCTATAAGCGCCCAGAACAAATGGCTGAACTGACCAGATTATCTCAAACTTTAATGTTAGTTCCCAATTTGCATTGGCTGGTTATAGAAGATGCTTTAGTAAAAAATTCTTATATAGCACAACTTCTTAATAATAGTGGTTTGAGTTTCGAGCATTTGCTAGGTAAGTTTGGTTTTAATTAATTATGTTATTAGTATATGTAAGATTTTCCGAAAAATTAATTTATTTACCCTTCTAAGTGTGTAATATATTTTGAAATTGACTTTTATAAAGCATATATTATGATAAATTATAAAATAAATTACAATTTTTTACAAAGTATTAATATATAATATATAGCGTGGAATATCTAAATTGAATAAATTCAATATCTCAATTACTGTGCATATTTATTAAATATTTCGAAACACGTCAATTTTAGATTAAAAAATTGCACCCTGAAACCTGAAAACTTCACCCTTACATTTACCCCATTCGAGGCTAACCCCAAAATTTTTAAATAGGAAGTAGGGGCTTCTGACACCTCACTTAAAAGATCTCTTCATTATCTATTTGAAATTGCCATGGCTTTTAAATTTGTTAAAAAAAGTAACAGTAAAACGAGAAACTCCTCTGGTTGACGAACTTCGCTCCAACACACGAAACAAATTAAGAACTATTCGTGTTTCATTCTTGATAATGTGAGAGCAACAAAACAATTTCAGGCTCTTTTTGGCGGTATTGATTGAAAAGAAGGCATAAAAAGTTATCAACATTGTTCATAGTTGGCAATGCTAGTTTCCTTTAAAATTACGCTTTGGCATCACTATGTGATTGTCACCGCATGACAGTCGCTGTCAGTTGTTAACTGCAATATAGAAACATGGTTTATTTAACAGAAATGCGTAAAATAACAATTCTACAGATGATTGATTACGGATATGAAACACGATCAAAGATCGAAGTTGTTCGCCTAATTCAAGAAAAATTTCCTGATTTGCCGCATATATCCCAAATGACAACTAGTGCAATTGAAAAGCAATTCGCGAGTTTGGACATGTAAGGCGGATACAAAAAACCTTCTAATGCACTAAGTAACGATACCAAATTGTATAAAATGCTTGAGTTTGAGGAAAACCTACATACTTCGAGTCGAAAGCAACCACAACGTTAGATGTGAGAGAAAATAAAATGAATCCCTATAAATTAATGCAAGCTCATGGAAGACGATTTTAATAGAACGTCTTTTTGTGAACAGATGATGGACATGTTAGATAACAATAATATATAACTTGAGCATGTTTTGTTTTCTGATGAGCGCAGCTTTCCACTTCCCGGCCATGCTAATCGTCAAAGTTGTCGCTACCTACGCAATACCCTGAAAAGGTTAATGTTTGAGCAGGAGTACTTGTGATATGGTTCCAGTAGGATGGAGGACCAGCACATTTCTAAATCAATGCCCGACAGTACCTTGACTTAATATTTCCAAATCAATGAATAGGGAGGCGAGAATCATTATAATAGCCAGCAGGATCACCCAGTCTTTCGCTATTAGACTTGTTCTTATGGGGATATTTGAAAAGCATGGTATACAAAACTGTGTGTGTGTGTATTTTTATTTCTTTAACGTCGGCCTATTTCCGCGACTGTGGCCAACCACCGACGCCAGGGAGCAGTTTCATCTCACTATCCTGGAAATTTTGCCGAACCTCTGTCTTTCTGTAAGGAGGGTAGGGATCTTTAACATCCAACAGCGTATGGGCACGGGACCGACGGCTGTACGTCCCCTCCGAAGGGCGGAACATGCAGACATTGAACTTGCTCAAATACAATGCCACAACATCGGTTGGTGCTTATTGTACAGTATGTTATGAAAAAGTGAAAGGAGAGCTCTGGGATCGAACCCAGTACCCTTCGGTTCAAAGGCACACGTGCTTACCACTGAACCACCGAGGCTCTGTATACAAGACTAAACCACGCGCTTTAACTGACTTAAGAAGGAGAATAACGATTGCGATTAGGTAGTTCACGCTTAGTTGTTGATTAACGTAAGAAGACATTTTTATTTACGATTGGGATGATGCCAAGACGTTCAAGGGATACATTTTGAACATCCCCTGCATTAAGATTGGTGTGTTTTTTATTTATTTTATTTTCTCATTATCAAGAATGAAACGCGATTAGTTATTAATTTTGTAGTATGTTGTAGCGAAGTTATAACTACTGTCATGCGGTTGCAATCACACAGCAAGTTGTTAAGGCGTTTTAAACAAAACTAACCTTGCCAACTTTGAAAAATGTTGATAACTTTTATGTCTTGTTTTTAATTGATACCGTCCAAAAAGGACATTAAACATGTTTTTGCTTCCTTTCTTATTATCAAGAATGAAACGTGATTAGTTATTCGTTTTTTAGTGTATTGTAGCAAAGTTTGTTAATCAGATGAATTCCTCTTTTTTACAGTTAATTTTTTGCAATAAATTTTTAAACCATGGCATTTTTTAATTAGGGAATGAAGAGATCTTTTAAATGAGGTATCACATGCCCCTACTTCCTCTTTGAAAATTTGGGGGTTGCAACGGTCACTCGAATGGGATTAATTGTAGGGGTGAAGTTTTTACGTTGCATAATGTCATTTTCCAAAATTGTGCAATGAGGCATTACACAAGCGTCAACATCGTTGCTACGTACTTTGTATTGTAACGAAAATAATCAGTGTAAAAACTAAATAAATAAATTAAATTTGAGCGGATTTAGAGTTGTTTAGGGCATTTTCAATTACCTTCTAGGTGGCGTGTGGGGTTTCAGTCAATGTTGGGAAAATCACTCGTGAACTGCAAAGAATCGTTTCAAATTCAGACGAAAAGACAGTTATTTGACTTTCTGTTGGACTTGGATATTGGTTTTTAGTTTCCAAAGAGATCTCGGCAAGTGGGGGACATTTTTTTGTTGTTGTAATAATTGTTGTGACTTTCGATTCCAATAGCTGCTGGCTTATTTATAAAATTATTTTCGCGAGAGATCTGTTTTTAATATATAATTTATCTGCTAGATATTGCCTTCTAATATATTTTAATGCCCCATTCGTTGTAAATCGTAACTAGTGCAATAAAATAATCAAAGCTTAGTTGTTTTTGTCTTACAAGTAAATTTTGTTAGGTTAATCTATTTTTTTAAATTTAATAGTATAAACATTTGATACTTTGCAATATTTAATGTTAAGTAATAATGTTACATCGGCAATAGTCCTCTATGAGAGTCCAGTTCATAGAGAGAATTACCAATTTTATGGTCACAGGCAGTTAGTAGAATTTGTAGAGTGTGTTGACAGCTGCGCACACTCTAGAGTTATATTCTAGAGGGAACGAGAATCGACAGATGGAAGAATGTATAAAGATCTAGAACTACAATTGACTGTATAAATAAACGAGCGGCAGTAGGAGCAGTCAGTCAGTAAGTGAGTCAGTGTTTGTGCGGAATAAGCGATAATGGAAGGAAAAAGTGAACTAGTGCTATAGACATTTGGTAATAGAGAAATATTGTAGTTTGTGTATTTATTGTCAGAAGAAAGTTAGTTATAATAAATCAGTAGTTTGAAAAGCTGTCTTTTGTTAGTCAACAAATAGAGACCCTCGAAGAACGTAACAGTAATAATATCGTCCTAATAGCTAAGCCATTGTTGTTAAAAGATATTAGTTTTATTTCCCAAATCTATTTCAAAGTTAGTTAACGGTATGAAAATAAATGTTTATAAAACGTATATTTTGTTTTATATTGTTTTACAGCACCGATGCCTGAACAATTTAAGAAAAAGAAAAAAGGACCAAAACCTAGAGGAGTCTCTAATAGAAATAAAGGGTTGTCATGGATTAGAGAACATGCAAAATCTGGAGTTTTATATTTTGCTGATGATGACAACACATACGATTTAGATTTATTTAACGAGGTAAATACTAAATAGAAGTACTTATTAATGTTTTATAATAATTTATTTAGAACAAGGCTGTAATGCAGAAAATCATATGCACAATGCAAAATAATAGTTTTTTTGCATCTAACTAGTTTTACTCAGAATATAAATTGCAGCAAAATGATTACAATACTGTAAGGAAATATGGAATAATGTGTTTCTCTCTAACTTGATTAGTTTGCTGGTGATCGCTTATTTAACTTTTTTCCAAAACTTTATCCAGAAAAAAAATCACAACGGAATTTTTTAAAATTTATAAACATAACATAAACCCCTATTATTAACATACAAACAAAAAATTACTAAAAGTAAAATAGTTTCTGGCTGATATCTTCCAATTTATATTGTTTCACTTTTGCTAGTCTCTGTAATCTATAGATACCAGTAAGGTATAGATGGGCGGTTCTAAGGCCGCCTCCCGCCTCCCGCTAGACTGGGAGGCGGAAGGAGGGAGATAGTTGCAGAACTGTATAGATTGTGACGTAAGCTCTAAACAGAGATGACGTAATCCAAGATGGCGGCTGCTGGTGCGAAAACTTAAAAAAATTAAAATTTTAAACGACTGTTTTCGTAAGCTGTCAAAATAAGAGGCTCCGCCATTTTAATTTTTGCAAAGAGTGATGTAAGTAAATATGGTGGTTGGCGTAGGCGCAAACTCAACTTTTTAGTTTTTGGTTTAAGCTCTATGTGTGAGGTATCATTTTACTCGGCTCAGTAAGCACAATTCAAAAATAGCACATGCGCATGCGCACACTTAACTTTTTTAGTTTTTAGCCTAAGCCTTATGTGTGGGGTGTCATTTTACTCGACTCAGCAAGCAGATTAAAAAAAAGTCTAAAATCAGTTGAAATTAAGAATATGCGATTGCCAGACATGTTGAGTATACCCTACATATGGCAACATAGCAACAACCAGCGGCTGTGGTGGCGAGGGTAAGAGCTTTAAACAACAACAAAATCCTAAGAATATGCGACTGCCAGACATGTTGAATATACCCCACATATGGCAACATAGCAACAACCAACAGCCGCAAACTGAGAACAACCTCGAGCTTTAAACAACAAAAAACAAAAATCCTAAGAATATGCGACTGCCAGACATGTTGAGTATGCCCCACATATGGCAACATAGCAACAACCAACAGCTGCAAACTGAGAGTAACCTCGACTACAATTTGGATTCCGATTCATGTAACAGGAAATAAGTCATGTGTTTTCAAATACAAATGTACGTGACGTTCTACAAATGTATGTGACCTTCTACAAAAATACAAACAACAACGATGACGGTTAAATGAACTTCAATAACAATTCAAAAGTGGGGGCTTCAACCAACAACTGCAACCTCGACTGCACAACTTTAGCAGCTGCAAATTGTGACCTCTTTCAATCGAGTATATAAATATGTTTATTGAGAGATCTATTTGAGGAAAAACCCAATAGAGGAGCGATTGAGCCCTCTTCTGTAAAATCGATGGCATACTTGCACTGTATCTCACATTTCAAAGTGTTGTTTTTAACTTTTAAACTGAAAAGCTTGGTTGCATCTACATCATCAGAATGTAAATTATTTAACTTAAGATATATACGAGCCATTTCATTTTGGATACATCGTTTATTATCACTAATTTCATAAGCCCCATTGGGAATTATTATTTGCTCTAACACACCATCTTTCTTAGGTTCGGCTTCGAGTGTAAAATAAAAATGTAACTTATTACACCAAGGTTCCATGTTTGCTATGGTGTTGTATGTGTGAAAATTTGTAAGTGCCAACGAATGATCAAACCGAGGGTCTAACACTATCGGTGGAAATATTTCCAACGACAGAAAGGACGTTTTACCTTTCAACTCGAAGGTTAGCGACACAGAGGCTACTGTTTAAGTCTTTTCTTTAAAAATTTTAAACATAAGTGACCACAATTAGAAGTGTTATGTGTTTGATACACATCATGATTATACATTAGAGTAGAGTCTTTAAGGTAACGTTGCAGTTCGACTGGTGGATTCAAGTTTCTATATTAGTCAATGTATGTTTCCGCACTGCAACCCAATGACTACCAGGCTCCTTGTTGGTTGGTAAATTCATGATGAATGATTAATTTTTACGTGGTCCATGTCGAGGTAGAGCATCTCGCATGTATACACCTCTAAAATATGGGACTTTCATTTTATCAGCAAATTTCACAAGAATTTGTTAGATGTCTTGCTGGTAAATGCATTACAGGTTTTTTGGTTTGTGTAAATACAAACCATAACCACTACGTTGTTTCTTCATATACACACCATCACCCAAACGACTACCTTTCTTACCAACAGCAATAGCCTCCATTGTCTGATTGTGTCGTTTTGTTTCTTCCAATTTTTGTTTAGCCGACTTGGCATCGTTTACAGCTTTAGTAATATCAGCAGCACCACCACCCAGAGCTCCAAGAGCTGACAGGCCACCAAATACCAGAGGTAACAGTGGAAGGAAGCCACCACTTTTAGGTATATGAATAACTCGAAGTGCCCTAACTTTCCTAGAACCACCAGCATTTTTGATAACTTTTCTTGCTACATGCAGTAAATCTTTCACAGATGGAACTTGCTCACCCACATTTATAGCCTTTCGTCTTAAACTTAAGATGTTTTTAAATGGTATGTTACCACCACACTTTACTTTTATACTACTCCTGCGTCTACGTTTGGTGGCTGTCTTTGATTTCACACCCATACCAAGTTTTCTATTAACTTTTATTGTTTTTGCTACACCCCAAGCAGCCACTTTTTCACCAAAACTTGCGTTTTTCGACTTGACTCTTTCCCTAGCTGGGTTATTCAACACCTCGTCAGCTCGGTGTCTATCACTTAACTGTTTTGATTGAGAGTAAGCGATGTCGTGGTCTCGACAAGCCCGATCCAGCGGATTGATACCTTGATCACCTCTAGCCAAACGTTCCTCAAATTTAGTACCAGGACCACAAAACTGATAATCAGGTATATGTAACTCAACCGGTAAGGTGTTACTGAGTGTGTTTACAAAACCCTCACCCTTAAATACCAACATTGATACTGATGTGGATATGTATTAAACACGACTATTTATACTTGAAGCTTTGAAGTGTCAGTTTAGTTAACGATGCGTATCGTAAAGCACACAACTGCAACCTTACCAGTCACAAACCTGGATGATGTTGTTTCTGCTGTAACAGTTAAACAACATCGACATGGTCTTCTTTTATCAGACACAGTTAGAAGTTTGATATGTGATCCTAGTGGGTGTGGTAAAATAAATGTTATGTTGAGTTTATTGTTTGAACCGAACGGTTTAAAGTTTGAAAACGTGTATGTTTATTCAAAGTCTCTGTATCAACCCAAATACAAGATGAAACGATGAAATATTAGATCCTGCAAATGCTTTAGGTAACTCAATTTTTATATTGATGATGTGGCATGCGGCAAGCAAGATAAATTCAAAGCATGTATGGGAAGACATAAAAATATTGATTCATTATATATCTCTCAGACATATAGAAAAGTACCAAAACAATTGGTACGTGACAACGCTAATGTGGTTTTATTTAAACAAGATCAAACAAATCTTAAGCATGTGTATGATGATCATATGACTTTAGATAAATTCAAAACACTTTTTGGTGAATGTTGGCAAACTAAACATGATGTGGTGGTGATTGTTAAAGATTCCGATTTAACAAAGAGAAGATATCGCAAAGGATTCGATCACTTTATATATTTAAGCTGTTGTTGGAAGCGCGTTGTTAGTCTTTATGTCTTTGACATACTGTAAACATGCCGAAAAAATCTAAAAGTCGTCGTCATCGTCGTACTCACCATAAATTAACAACAGAACTACTAAACATCAAACGTTAAATAACCGATCTATCAAAGACTATTAGAAACAAATATTTAGCTTTGAAGCTTGGCAAAACAGAGACAAATGAAACATTACAACGTTTGTATAAACCCATCTTAAAAGCTTTGAGTGATATATCGAAAACTACAACATCCTTAGCAGCAGTTCGAGCAGTGGAGAAACCAATTAAGGCTGAAATTGATGTCAAACCACCACCAAAAGAAGAAGTTCCATTCCTTAGTAATGAGTTGTTTGAGATGGAAGCAGAACCAGCTGAATCTGAATTATGGGCGACTAAAGCTTATAGAGAAATAGATGCTGCTGCAAATACACCAGAAACACTTTACGAACAATCATTACGTTCGTATCGTATAACTGTTGGTTATTATCTTAATAAATATTTCACAGAGAACCGTTAATGTGATCCAATATATGGTGTTACTTATAATAAAACCACCAACACTTGAATGCTCGGCAACAAACCTATTAAATTTGTTGTTACTAAGATATGTGCTAGAACTATTTCAAATTGTGGTTGGCAACAAAAGATATTACGGCTCTAATCATCTGTTGGAATTGATATTTTTGAGAAAACCTGGTATGAGTGCTATGAAAAATGCGAAAGCTTTACGTGACTATACAGACATTATGACAACTACTAGTATTCACAGAAAATAGAACGACCCTAAGGGAGACATTCTACGAAACACCTCTACCAACTATCAGCATGTAATAAAACCAATTCTAGAAAAACAAGAAGGGACTTCTTCAATAACTTTAGGTCGCGGTATGCCATACATGCTGCATAATAAGAAACAAAAAGAATATGTGTACTGGGATGATATCAACGAGCTAGTTGATGAACTTAGGCTTTTAATGGCTTCTTAAGTTGCCGGTAATAATGCTCATAACAAGGAAATTCAGTCAATCATATAATGACTTAAGGAAGCTCACATCATATAAAGAGTTCACTTTAAACGCTAACCTTCAGTTTCATCATGTCCATCTACAAGTTTGGTCGTACTGCTGCAAAATCCAGCAAGTTTGTACATAATAGAGTGGTTCAAAGAGATATTTTTACAAGAACTACAAGTGGTGATTTTGATGTGCAAACTACAAATTGTGTAACGTTGTTGATCCAGTCGATCCAACAGATGGTGTAAATAAAAATTTTGTTGGTGTATGGATAGATGACTATCAGAAAAACAAAGATAAAGTGACAAAAAATAATTGCTATACTACTTAAAGCTGTGCACAAACCAGAGTTGGAAGATTTAAATAACGAATTTGAAAATAAATTGAAAAATTTAACCAAGAATATAACTGCTCAAGTTTTAAAAGACATTGATGTGTCAAAGAATAACAAGTTGAAGAAGAAGTTGGGTGAAATAGACGGCAAACTAAAAGATTTGCATAACAAGTGGATACTGTTAAATCCAACATCACCACGAGTGAGCCATCTGATGCTAAAAAACAAATTATAAATGAGTTGTATAAACCAGCAAAAATCAATTTTAAACGTAGCATACCACAAGCAAAGGTTTAAACGAATTATGGCAAATTGATTTAGCTGAGTTTATAGACTATCATCGCAAAAACTCTGGTTACAAGTACATTTTAGTGGCTATCAATTGTTTTTCAAAGTATGTGTGGACTCGTCCACTTAAATCTAAAAATGCTGAAGACGTGACTAAAGCTATGGCTGATATTTTAGCTAATAGTACAACGCCCTCTAACATTCAGTCTGATCTTGGTTAGGAGTTCTACAACTCCAAATTTAATGTCTTAATAAAAAAATACAACATTAACCACTACAGCACTTATAGTGTGAAAAAGGCTGCAATAGTGGAAAGAGTTATACGTACCTTAAAAGAGAAGATCTACAAAAATTTCAACTTGTTTGGTTTCTACAAGTGGTTTAATACACTACCTGATGTCACTGCTAACTACAACACTACAATTCATCGAACAACTGGTGTAAAGCCTAAAGATGTTAATAAGAAAAATGAAGAAGCTATTATCAAACAAATCTACTCAAATATCAAAGTATTTAAGAAAAATACATTTAAAGTGGGTGATGTACGTCTAAGTAAAGCTGAAAGATTATTTGAAAAAGGCTATACACCACGTTGGTCAACAGAATTGTTTAAAATCACTAAAGTTCACTACACCATTCCAACCACCTATTTAATTGAGGACATGCAAGGCAAGCTTATCAGTGGAGGGTTTTATTAAGACAACTACAAAAGACTCTATCTTCTGACATGTATTTAATTGAAAAAGTGCTAAGAAAAAAAGGTACCAAGTCATATGTGAAATGGCTTGGTTTTGATAAAACCCATATTTCTTGGGTTAACACTAAACATATTAAATAATTTGTATTATGCTAATGTATATTAAAATAAGACAAACATTGTAAAATATATGTTTTTTATTTAAACAACCCAATCAACAATAAGTAAAAACCCGAAAATCATCTTTATTAACAACATTTCTGAAACATCACTTAAATATAAACAGTGTGAGTTTTAAAATCAGCAAATGTAATTGTTATTCAAACTCAATCAACATTAACAAAGGTAATAATACTAAGAGAAAATAAGCAAAGACATTCAAGCATTAGAAACAATAAGTAACCAACAATTTTAACAATTGAATAAATATAAAAACAGTCTAGATACTAACAGTAGCAACAATTGAATAAATATATAAATAAATATAGCAATAAATATTTGAATAAATAGTAAGAATTAATACCTAACCTAAATGAGCTGCAAGTGAAATAAGTCACCTTATGAGAAGGAATTGTTCAGGTATTAAGTTTCCTGTTGATTTAAATCAGTCAATGTAAACAACAGAACGACATTTCCAGTTTACTGGTCGGATAAACATTTCGAACCGTGAAAGAGCAGTCTGCGTTACTCTTTCACGGCAATGTCCTTGTGGCCCCAAGCTAGCGTCTTGTATGAATCCTGAATAAGGTAGCGTTCATCATCGAAATGTGATAACGCTACCTTATTCATCATCTGCGTATACACATCATGCATACTGGTACGAAACAAATTCATACGCTTAAAAACTCTACCATCCTGTACCAACACACGTCCATCCGCATGCATCTTTGTTCCACCCATACTGTCCACAACATTCCTGTAATCATCCGCACCTAGATCCCTTTTAGTAACACATTATTGCACTCCTTTCTCCTTTTTCGTCAACACATCCTCTCCATCAACCATATACGACTTAGCACCCGTTCCCACCATTTCATACGAAATTTTACCCTTATACTCATCTTTCATTCTTCCAAGCACACTCTCATTCACAGGCATTCCGTGGGAGTTGTCGACAGCGTAGTTCGATGTATCGTATCTGTCAATGTCGTCCTTCATGTCGTCGTAAAAGTTGTCTGTGGCTACTAAAAAATCAACGAGTCTGTGTCAGTGTACAGTAAAGTCACTTTGTCCTCATATTTAGTTTCTAAGTATCCGTATAAAAACTCATATATGACGGTTTTTGATACATCTGATATCGAAAAACCGACATATATGCATCTGTCGTATGTCACGTGAGTTTTGTTGAGTTATATGGCGACAAGGTCGCCCGTAAAAATTGAATGACTTTTAAAGTGTGGTTTGTGTATGTACGTCGACGCACCCGGTTTGCGCCCGATGTTGTACCAGTATGTCACAAGTCGTACGTCTACCCTTTTATCCAGATTCTCCATGGTTTTGCTGAATACCGCGTTGTTCATCAATTTAAAGAAATCGCGGTCAAATTCGTTTTTCGATAGGTTACGTAATTTTGTGTTTTTGTCGATCTAAGTGTTTAACCATGGAGACTGCGTAAAAGTCACTGCGCGATGTATCTTCAAAACTAATCCGTTGCCAGACATTGTTTTAAGTTTCTATAATGAATGATATAATTCGTTTTGTTGTTTAAATTTGTAATAAGTTTCGGTAATTTCGCGTTTGGGGGGACGAACGGCTCTGGACAAAAGGGTAATTCGTTATGTGTCTTGTAGGCTCTCCGGATACTCCAAATCAACTTCGAAAACATAACCAACATCATCATCCCCCAAATTTTGAATGTTTAAATTCTGAATTTCTTCGTCGGAGAGCCAATTGGCATGGTCTGGCGCATGCTCATACCGTACAGATTAGTGCCGTTAGCATAGATAAGCCACGATTTAGGCTTTGTTTTGTCATAGTTCGGGGTGTGTTCGTTGTTAGCTACTGCCCGTCTAACACTACACTGACTGACACCCTCTCGTATATCTTTTTTGAAACAGTGATGCAACTCGATATCTGTTAGCAATTCAAGTTCCACCCCAGTAGCTTTTAGGGCAGCATTCCAAGCAAGAGATGGAGCTGTAACCTGCTGATAAGGATCGATATTATACACTTCAAAGCAAACATTCCTAAAATTTTCAAACACATCCGCCAAAAGTAACATCAGATTTTAAATACAAATCTGAATAGTCACCTAAAGTTTTACAGTCAAACATCTGCCACAAAAGTGTGGCAGATGTTTGCATGTAAAGACATGCACGCTTGTAGTCATCATGCAGGATGTGTTCACCTCAACGAATCGTAGAACCCTTCTACAGATGGAAGCTTAGTTTCTTCTAGCTTTTCAAATGAATCAACATACGAATATAGAAATACGCCCTTTTGTCGTGTTAGGTTAAATTTGCTTGTGTCTGCGAAATATTTTTAACCTCCCTACACTGACTGTCCTGTACATTATTCGCCAATTTCTCCAAACTTTAACCATACACCTGAATGAATCTCAAAATCTAAGTTTTATGTATGTCTGTTTCGTTTTGTTGCCTTCCGACTCCTCTTGATCAACTACGACATGTTTGCTAAAAGTGATATATCGTTCTTTGTTCTGAGCGATGACATCTAATTTTGCTTCGTACTCTGCCAACTGTCAACTCTTTTGATAAAGAGATAAGCATCGTATCCTGAGAGATTGTGAAAAAATACCGGGATGAATTTTGGAACTTTATAATTTAGATTACAGATGGAGTGAGCTGGGCCGCGATAATTATTGAATTCGAGCAAATGATCATGGTCACCAACTTTTTCCTCATCGGGCTCAAAAGGTCTTTCACATATGTGACACAATTTTGAATTTTAAATTCGCGCTCTTCATCGGTCAAGAGTGTCATAGGGCAAACTTTACCAATATGGTTTTGATACATCTCTAGTATCATTTTTTAAACGTTCAACATAAACTCGAGCGGCGTCTTGACCACGATGTTTCAAATTTTGACAGCGAGTCGTCTAAAGAGCATTTTATGTAGTACGCGAATGAATAAGGAATATGTTTATGAGTCTTTTGTGTGAATAACTCACAAGTTGAGGTTGCTTACTTTTCAAAGAACACAAAAGACTCAAAATCTGCATACACAACGAAAGGGACACGCATTTGATTTCAAAATCGACAAACCTAGGTAAATTCTCGGGTACGTATTTACCATATTTATCCTTGCGCAACTCTGTTGAAGGTAAATTTACTTTAACATGATTGCAATCAAATTTCTGATGCTCAACTAATTTTTCTTCAGTAGTGAAAAAGACTAAGCAACCATCACAACAATTTTTTGTGTTCATGTTTTGAAATCTGACTTCTGAAAAGACGAGACATCTTTTATTAAACAATAGTAAGAGTTGTTCTCGACTTCATCAGTCAAGAGTAATAAGTTTATGTCTAGTCTTGCCAGAAGTTGTAAAATATTAGGGACCACAAATACCTACTTTAAATTTCCCCTCGTCAAAACGTTTATCCAACCCGTAAACAATAATAGAAATATTATTCTGCTGTTCAAACTGCGCAATTTGGTTTAAAGAAACAGAAAACTCAATACCTGTAAAATCCAATTCATTCTTATACGGTAAATAATGAGATAAGCGGTGAGGGCTCTTAACATTTTCAATAGGGTGGAGAGCGGTGAGGATAGACCACATGAAGTACTTCTCATCTGCACTCTGGGTGTTCAAACATGCCTTCTTAGCTATGATACTCTTGGGTAGCTCTATATAGGAGCTGCCTGCTAGTGGAGAGAATCTGGCAACACTCACTTCCAACCAAAGCCATTTTTGTAGCACCCATCTTGAAAACCGAAAAAAGTATAAGTAAATACATACAACATTTTTGAGAAAAACATGTATAATCAAAGCAGCGCCTAAAAATCTAATAGAGAAGCTGAAAGAAAAAAAAAGTCTTCGCCGCCTGTTCAATATATTGCCATTTGTTGAATATAGAAAATATTTCCAAACACAAAATGTAAAAAAAATCTAAACACAAAATATAAAAAATGTATAAACTTACCGCTTTCATGATGCTGAAACAACGGGTTTGGTTTTCATGATGTCTTCCAATCTCTCCAGTACCTCGGCTGACTCTTCTGGTGTGATGATCGGTGTTGCTCAGGTGTTAAAGCTTTTGATGTCTTCCAGTTGTTTGAAAGGTTGTTGAAATAATCCAAACAGTTCAAGACTAATTTTCACACACGCGAGTTGTTTCATATTCTTTCCTATAGTACGCAAAACTTTCGGCCGGGCGTACTGTGGGACTTCTTTAAGGCCAATCACCACACCTTGGGTTGGTATCCTGTATATTGTTAGCTTCGTATTGAATGCGTGTTTTATAAGTTGCATTCCATCTCCTCCGTGCTCTAGACTGCGTAGATGAGCTTCAAATGATGTCTGAAATAAACGAAAAATCGATAAATATTTAAGGTTTAACATTAAATATATTTTTTAAAAACAAACCCCTTTATTGTTAAAACTCGCTTTGGGGGAAAATACATAAAATATTTGAGGTGTATAACATTGAATACAATATTTCCAAGTTTATTTATTGTTAAAACTTACTTTTGGCATATCCAGATTACAGATGAGGCATTTGATGCTTCTCGCTGCCTTTTTAACTGGTTTTTGTTGTTGCCGCCTTTCGTTTCACCCCGATGGTTGTATTGATGGTGACGCTAATGCTGATGCTGATGTTTCTGAAACAATAGAAAATAAAAATTCCACGCTGCTCGAATCAATGTAATTTCCTAAAAGATTTTTAATTAAAATTCGGCACTGCTCGAATAAATGTAATTTCTTAAAATATTTTTAATAAAAATTCGGCAACACTCGAATTAATGTAATTTCCTATAAGAACTCGGGGTTATACAAAATTAAAATTCGACTGGTCGAATCATTGTAATTTCCTAAAAGATTTTCAATTAAAATTCGGCACTGTTCAAATCAATGTAATTTCCTAAAATATTTTTTATAAAAATTCGGCAACACTCGAATCAATGTTATTTCCTAAAAGAACAGAGCTATACATAATTAAAATTCGGCACTGCTCGAATCAATGTAATTTCCTAAAAGAACTCTGAATTATACAAAATTAAAATTCAGCACTACTCGAATCAATGTAATTTCCTAAAAGAATTCAGTTATACAAAATTAAAATTCGGCACTGCTCGAATCAATGTAATTTCCTAAAATAATTCAAAGTTATACAAAATTAAAATTAGGCACTGCTCGAATCAATGTAATTTCCTAAAATATTTTTAATAAAAATTCGGCTACACTCGAATCATGTAGTTTCCTAGAAGAACTCGGAGCTATACATAATTAAAATTCTATGCTTAAACAGTTATAAAATCAAATAGAATCAAAAACCTATATATTTAATTAAAGAATTCAGAGCTACACAAAAAAATAATTCGGCAGCACGAGTCAATGTCATTTACTAAAAATTTAGAGCTACATAAACAAAATAAAAATTCGACACTGTCAATTAATTTCTTAAAAGAACTCGGAGTTATACAAAATTAAAATTCGGCAACACTCGAATCAATATAGTTTCTTAAAAGAATTTAGAGCTACACAAAATAAAAATTCAGCACTGCTCGAATCAATGTACTTAGAAAAAATTAAAATTCAGCACCGTTCGAATCAATGTAATTTCCTAAAAGAATTCAGTTATACAAAATTAAAATTCGGCACTGCTTGAATCAATGTAACTTCCTAAAATAATTCAGAGTTATACAAAATAAAAATTAGGCACTGCTGGAATCAATGTAATTTCCTAAAATATTTTTAATAAAAATTCGGCTACACTCGAATCAATGTAGTTTCCTAGAAGAACTCGGAGCTATACATAATTAAAATTCTATGCTTAAACAGTTATAAAATCAAATAGAATCAAAAATCTATATATTTAATTAAAGAATTCAGAGCTACACAAAAATATAATTCGGCAGCACTCGAGTCAATGTCATTTACTAAAAATTCAGAGCTACACAAACAAAATAAAAATTCGACACTGCTTAAATTAATGTAATTTCTCAAAAAAAACTCGAAGTTATACAAAATTAAAATTCGGCAACATTCGAATCAATGTAGTTTCCTAAAAGAATTTGGAGCTACACAACATAAAAATTCAGCACTGCTCGAATCAATGTACTTAAAGAAATTTAAAATTCAGCACCATTCGAATCAATGTAATTTCCTAAAAGAATTCAGAGTTATGCAAAATTAAAATTCGGCACTGCTCGAATCAATGTAACTTCCTAAAAGAATTCAGAGTTATACAAAATAAAAATTAGGCACTGCTCGATCAATGTAATTTCCTAAAATATTTTTATTAAAAATTCGGCTACACTCGAATCAATGTAGTTTACTAGAAGAACTCGGAGCTACACATAATTAAAATTCTATGCTTGAACAGTTATAAAATCAAATAGATTCAAAAACCTATATATTTAATTAAAGAATTCAGAGCCAGACAAAAATATAATTCGGCAGCATCCGAGTCAATGTCATTTACTAAAAATTCAGAGCTACACAAACAAAATAAAAATTCGATACTGCTCAAATTAATGTAATTACTCAAAAGAACTCGAAGTTATACAAAATTAAAATTCGGCAACACTTGAATCAATCTAGTTTCCTAAAAGAATTTAGAGCTACACAAAATAAAAATTCAGCACTGCTCGAATCAATGTACTTAGAGAAAATTAAAATTCAGCACCGTTCAAATCAATGTAATTTCCTAAAAGAATTCAGAGTTATACAAAATTAAAATTCGGCACTGCTCGAATCAATGTAACTTCCTAAAATAATTCAGAGTTATACAAAATAAAAATTCGGCACTCCTCGAATCAATGTAATTTCCTAAAATATTTTAATAAAAATTCGGCAACACTCGAACAATGTAATTTCCTAAAAGAACTCCAGCTATACATAATTAAAATTTGGCAACACTCAAATCAATGTGATTTACTAAAAATTCAGAGCTACACAAACAAAATAAAAATTTGGTACTGCTCGAATCAATGTAATTTCCTAAAAGAACTCGGAGTTATACAAAATTAAAATTCGGCAACACTCGAATCAATATAATTTCCTAAAAGAATTTAGAGCAACACAAAACAAATATCGGACCAATCGAATCAATGTACTTAAAGAAAATTAAAATTCAGCACTGTTCGAATCAATGTAATTTCCTAAAAGAACTCAGAGCTAAACAAAATTAAAATTCGGCAACACCCGAATCAATGTAATTTCCTAAAGAATTCAGAGCTACACAAAAATATAATTCGGCACTGCTAGAATCAATGTAATATCCTAAAAGAACTCAGCTATACAAAAATAACATTAAAAATCGGTGCTGTTCGAATAAAAGCAAACTATTCCTAATTTTTTCTTATAAGTAATGTTTCATTAGGCGTTAAACAATAAAAAATCTATGTTTCAACAGTTATAAAATCAAATAGAATCAAAAACCTATATATTTAATTAAAGAATTTAGAGCTACACAAAAATATAATTCGGCACTGCTCGAATCAATGTAATTTCCTAAAAGAACTCAGAGCTATACAAAAACAAAATTCGGCACTGCTCGAATCAATGTAATTTCCTAACAGAAATCGGAATTATACAAAATTAAAATTCAGCACTACTCGAATCAATGTAGATTCCTAAAAAATTTTAGAGCAACACAAAATAAAAATTCAGCACTGCTCGAATCAATGTACTTAGAGAAAATTAAAATACAGCACTGTTCGAATCAATGTAATTTCCTCAAAGAATTTAGAGTTATACAAAATTAAAATTCGGCACTGCTTGAATCAATGTAATTTCCTAAAATATATTAATAAAAATTCAGCACTACTCGAATCAATGTAATTTCCTAAAAGGACTCAGAGCTAAACAGAATAAAAATTCGATAGCTATACCAGTTATTAAAAATCAATATTTTAAATTCAACTACGAAATCAAAAATCGGTGCTGTTCGAATAAAACCAAACTATTCCTAATTTTTTCTTATAAGTAATGTTTCATTAGGCGTTAAACAATAAAAACTCTATGCTTCAACAGTTATAAATTCAAATAGAATCAAAAACCTATATATTTAATTAAAATCTACTTACCATGATACTTCTTTTTGTGTTTTTTGAGATTATCAGCCCTTGAGAAGGTTGATAGACACAGAACAAAAGAGTAACTGAGAGTTAGAACTGCAGTTGGCTTTATGGTTTTGGAGAATATCTTTTCTTGCAAAATTTTTTGTACAGGTGTTACACTTAAAAAGACCCATTATTATTATTATTACTACTAGTGGCGTGTACTATATAAAATTTTTCATGAGGGTGAGCTGCTTATGATGCTGGTCGCCTTAAATAGCCTGTATCCCCTGTTGTTTGTTTCAGCAATATTTACGTAGGCGTGGAACCATTCGAATGCTGTAGAATATTTTTAATTGCCAGATACGTATTAACTATAGCATCCGGAGATTTACAAAAACAAAAGACACTTGTTTCCTGCAAAACCTAATTGGCATAATGTTTCACAATACACAGCAATTATATTTAATTGACGTAAATATTCTCATACAATAATTCGCAGTATATACTATTGCGTCCTGTGCTTGCAGAAACAAAGGCACTTGTTTCCTGTAAAACCTAATTAGTATAATGTTTCGCAATACATAGCAATTCTATTTTACGTATTTCTATATATGTATTTTGAAAACAAAAACATTGATTTAAATTTGCTTCAACACTCATATTTATAAAAATTACCGAAATAATATGGTTTTGTATATTCAAAGTAAACATATATTTAAAAAATATTTTCGTAACTTAGACGAACTTTACCATTGCTTAATATTGATAATAAAAAAAGTTAAACATTTAACCCATTTATTATTATATATTTGCATAAAATTTTTTAAATTGCATATTAGCTGGCTTAAAATAATGTTATGTTCTGCATAATCCTTAGCAACTATATGATATACAGTGTGTTTATGTGCTAAACAAATATATTTAAATAATTCTTCTCGGATTCTATAAATAAACTCTTGGAAATCTGGATACGATTTTGTTTCATGTTCGTAAAAAATATTTAAAATAGCTTCAGAAATATTTCTTAAAGTCTCTAATTCCTGCACACTTATATAAAAATTATTATTTGGATATCTCTGGTTTTGGTATATAAAACTAAATCGCACGTTATTTCTAGGCAGCGTAAACACTTGGTAGTTAGATAAAATATAACCCAATGCTTCACCATTATTTTCTTGTAAGTTTTTAAGCTTGATGTGTGGTTTTTTGAAATAGCCACATTTGATAATTCTTGAAACGTTTCAAACTTGAACATCACCATTTTATTTGAATTGGTTTTTCGTAATAATGCTACTGGCTTGATACTATATTGTCTCACTTTTGTCGAATTGTTTACACTACACATATTTTTTCTTCTCTTGTTTAATACCGACATCGCTGCAGATTTCTAACAAAACTGAATAACTAAACAGGAATTCTCGGCTTTTTATACTAGCAAACTATTATTATTATTATTATTATGCCTATTGGCTTAAAATATGTGTGTTTGTTAAAAATACAAAGGTTACATGTATTAGAGGTCACAATTTGCAGCTGCTAAGGTTGTGCAGCCGAGGTGGCTCAGTTTCCAGCTGTTGGTTGTTGCAATGTTGCCATATGTGAGACATACTCAACATGTCTGGCAGTCGCATATTCTTAGGATTTTTGTTTTTTGTTGTTGTTTAAAGCTCTTACCCCCGCCGCCACAGCCGCTGGTTGCTGCTATGTTGCCATATGTGGGGTATACTCAACATGTCTGGCAGTCGCATATTCTTAATTTCAGCTGATTTTACATTTTTTTTTAATCTGCTTGCCGAGCCAATTGACACCTCACACATAACGCTTAGGCTAAAAACTAAAAAATTAAGTTTTCGCATGCGCATATGCTATTTTTGAATTATGCTTACTGAGCCGAGTAAAATGAGACCTCACACATAGAGCTTATACCAAAAACTAAAAAGTTGAGTTTGCGCCTGCGCCAACCGCCATATTTACTCACGTCACTGTTTTCAAAAATCAAAATGGCGGAGCCTCTTATTTTGACAGCTTACAGTCGTTTAAAATTTTAAATTTTTTGAATTTTCGCACCAACAGCCGCCATCTTTGATTACGTCATCTCAGTTTAGAGCTTGCGTTACAATCTATACAGTTCTGAAACCACCTCCCGCCTTCCGCCTCCCAGTCTAGCGGGAGGCGGCCTTAGAACCGCCCATCTATACCTACTGATACCTCTTTATGAGAGTTTCTTTAAAGTTTTTTTAAAGTCGGCCTATTTCCGCGACTAGTGCCAATTCACCTCACTATCCTGGAAATTTTGCCGAATCCCAGCCTTTCTGTAAGGAGGATAGGTATCTTTAACGTGCCCAACATCGCATGGACACGGGAACAACGCTTTTACGCCCCCTACGAAGGGCGGAACGTGCAGACACTCAAGTTGCTCAAATACAATGCCAGAACCTCGGTTGATGTTAATTGTACAGTATGTACCGAAAAAAAGAAAGGAGAACCTTGGGATCGAAACCAGTACCCTTCGGTTCAGGGGCACACGTTCTTGCCCTGGACCACCGAGGCCTCAAATAAACAAATTGATTTACACCATTTTATTGAACGTATAACTGCCGTTTCGTTGAAGTTCTCAGCATTGTCAAATACAGAATCAATAAAATCAATAAAATAGTGTAAATCAATTTGTTTATTTATCTAAGTTTACACCAAAGATCGGCCTCCACAATATCATATTAAAAGTGTATATAGTTCTTTGTAAGTTAACTGTACAGTGCCAATTGTTTGGTTTACATGATATTCAGTTGACTTTATTGAGGCCTCGCATATTTTCCCATAATGCGGTAACCGCGGTGAAATGAAATACCAAGTGAGTCTATCGGTAACTAATTCTTCAATTACATCATGCTTGAATTATTGTGAATTGAGTAACTCGTGTACAGTTTTGAGTTCCTCATCGGCGCCTACAAAAGTTGCAGCGTTGTCTGAATATAAATTTTGAACCTTTCCCGGCCTCGCCATAAAACGTTTGAGTGCATTTAAGAATCATTGAGTAGTACAATCTGTGACCAATTCCAAGGCAGTAGCCTTGGTACACAAACAAGCAAACAATGTTATATATGATTTTATAGTTTTTCTACCGCGACCCTTTGATTCCTTAATTAATATCGTCCCAACGTAATCAATAGCACTGTTAAGAAATGGTCTTACAGGTTGGACTTTGTTCTTAGGTAAATTACCCATGAACTGTTCATAAGGAACTGGTTTAAACTTATAACAAGTTACATAATTATATATTCCCCTTTGAGTAGTATTTTTTGTTGTCAGTGGCCAAAATTTTAGATGCGCAGCCCGTACAGTTGTTTCAATTTCTGCATACAATGTATTTCTTGATAATTAATACTGTGATTTAATATTTCTTCGGTAGTAATATGAGATGTTTGTGATTGAAGGAAACTGTGGCGTTTGTAAGATTGTAAGACGCACACCAATTATAATTATGTTGTTAGAATCAAGAAAGACATTTAAACACTTTACTGAGCTGCAATTTTTAACAGACTGATTCAACCTTAAACAGTTCAGCTCTTGCTGAAAATATTTAGACTGAATGTGTCTTATAATTAATTTAAATGAACTCTGTAATTCGTCACTAGTTAACGAGCCACGTTTTAGACATTACTTTTACAATTGTGAATAAAACGTAAACAATACGCTAAAACTCGTTCTAGCTTAGAAAAAGATGAGCATGTCGTAAAGGCAGGTAGTTCGTTTTGAACGTAATTACTAACCACAACCGCCCTGCTCCTTTCGGGTACGTCGTTTAGATCGGTATTAATTGGTACATTAGTGAACTATTCTTGTGTAGTCATTCCGACCCATTCTAGCATAAGGTATTGTTCCTTAATTGATCAGGTAATAGGGCCTTTGAAATTATGTTTGCAGGGTTTTCATGAGTGCCAATATCATACTGGGTGCCCCATTATGTTTTGACCCTTTATAAACTTATATAACTTTTGAAATAATTGATCTAAATAAATGCGGTTTTCCCCAGTCTTCTTCTTATTTTTATGAGTTTGTTTCTGGGTATCTGTCTTTTAGTGAATTTTCTTTAAAAAAAATCACTGATGAGGAGATCCCGACTTTTAAATTTTGAAAAAATTTCTTCAAATGAGCGCGAACTAGGCCCCCTAGAACCCATACCCAGGGTCAGTGTCAATTCTTATATGTTTCTCTTTCAAAAAAATTTATATCTCTGGAAATAACAAAGGCAACCAAATTTTGTGCGCTGGTTTCCATCATAAAGAGTATCCTATGTACCAAAATTAAGATCTCTGTGTTAAAAGACAAAAAAGTTATACGGAAATTACTTTTTAATTAATTAAATCTGATTCAAGAAAGTTAGAACGTCAAAATTGCTAATTATCATAGTGACTGAAAAATACGACAAGAAATGACTAACAAGCTCCTAAATATGTGTCTACGTAGTTACTTTCCTTTATTTCGTTAAAATATGAGCCAAAAATTCATTGTAAATCAAAATTGTTTTGTGTAAATAGCAAAGACGTTAGACGATTAACATGTATACCTCGGTACATACATGTCGAGGGTAGCCAATTTGCTTTGCCCTGTACATCGGATAATCGACTCCTATATGACGAGTTCTAATTCTAGTTAGTGACTACTTTTTGTCAATTTTTTTATCTCATTTCACTTTACCGTTATCTAATCAGATTTTTGTTATTCCGATGAATTTTTTGGCGACTTTGTGTATACAAAATAATCTGATAAAGAGGAGATGAAAGTTTTAAGACTTAATTCAATTTAAATAGCATATCTGGTTGTTTGTTCTTGCCCTCACTTAGTGAAACCGTTATATTTAATACAGTCGTAGACTTTTCCCGTGGCTTCACAAGTGCTTGTTTTAATGAAGTTTCTAAAAAAAATTCACTAATGAGGAGATCCCGAGTTTTAAATTTAGAAAAAAATTCTTGAAACGAGCGCGAACTAGTCCCCCAGGAACCCATATCCAGGGTCAGTTTAAATTTTATACATATATATATATATATATATATATATATATATATATATATATATATATATATATATATATATATATATATATATAAAGGATGAACCATTTACGAAAATTTAGGTCTGTAAGTTTAAAGACAAAAAAGTTAGAGGCATTTAAGAAATAAAAAATTGGGGTTTTCCTCAAAACGTAAAAAGTCGCGATTTGAAACGTCAAAATTGGCAACTCTTAGGTTAAGAACCTGAAAGAAATACGGATTATGTAAAGACTGCTCTACAAACCCTTAAGTTTCAGCTTCAGCCATCATTGCCCGTCATTTTAATAAAATATTTCCAGAAAATTTATTTCAAATAGACACTTTCTCTGATGCTTTGACAGTAGTTTTAGTTAAGTTTATGGTTTACCGGTCTATAATTGTTAGCTAATTTTCGTACAAAAAATTCGTTAATGAGGAGACCGCGGATTTTGAATTCTAAAAAGATTTTGCTTCAAATGACGGCAGACTAGGCCCCTATCTGGGTTTACTGTCTGTTTATATATATATATATATATATATATATATATATATATATATATATATATATATATATATATATATATATATATATATATATATATATATATATAGAGGGTGACGTATTTCTACGGTAAAGCTCAATATAATTGTTATTATGCAAGATACGAGAAAAAATTGTATACGTTACTTATAGGGTGTATTAAGCTGCATCTTATAAAACTATTTTGACAATCACAGGCTGGCCCATAAGCCGTTGGTAATACTTACAATTTTTTTTGAACAGTCCTTATTGCATTTTTCATTTTTCATGGAAATATGATGCATGTTTTTTGAGAAAAAACGAGACGCAGTAAGTGCGTTTTGTTAGCGAATTTTCGTTAAATACTTCAAAATTCAATAACCCAATTTGCTGTTAACCTAAGCTTCGTCGGCTAGGAAGCGAGTTTTCTCGGAAACATTTAAAGTTTATTTTCGGTAATTTTTTGTACATTTTCAAACAAGTTATTTTGATAAAATATCCTACATTGTTTCTACTATATAGGTTATACTGGTGTCCAAATTTATGCCTGCTTGCATTAGAGAGACATATTTGCTATTAAAAACATTTTATGAAAATTCACTCCCATAACGCACTTGCTGCGTCCAGACTTTTCTATTTATACTCACTTCCGCTTTAACCGGAAATAAACCGGAAATAACAAAACGTATTTTCAAGGATAGGGCAACTTTCTAATCTTAAATGGAACACCCTGTATATTTATTCACAGTTTAAAAGCCAAATCTTTCCCCTTTCCAAAAATGCCATATTTGTTCAGTCATTATACGGAGTGATGGCTTTACAAGCCTTTAAACTAAATATTGCGTTTTATCTGGAATCTACGAAAAAAGAAATGTTTCGCAAAGTCGACTATTGATATTAAAGACAGCAACACTTGCAAACGTCAAATTAGTTTAATGACAAACAACAACATTTTACTTCAATGGCCACTTACGATAATATACATGTCAAAGTCGATAAAACAAATTGTGGCAGAATACTTATTGAGAAATAAACAAAAGCATTAACATTACTTATAAAAGATGTTCAAAGTGATGTCCATCAACTTGAAAACATTTATCTATACGTTTTACAAAGTTGTCATAGCTTGAACTTAATTGTTCGGGGGTCGGGGGTGATGTTGTTAAAGACATTTCTAATATTTTCTTTAAGTTGATCTAAGTTTTGGGGAATCGGACAGTAACAACTGGCTTTCACATACGCCCATATGAAAAAGTCTGGAACTGTGAGTTCAGGCGTTAGACGTGGCCAAAAAAAGGGACCGTATAATTTTTGTTTTGATACCGCACACCAAACTGTAACTTTCGTAGAGAATCTGACGTATTGAACAAAATTTCTGGGATTTTAGGATGCCCAAATTCTACTATTATGCTTATTTACCTTACCATTTAAGTGAAATGATGCTTCATCGGACATAATTAGATTATCGAGAAAATGCATATCTCTTCTAAGTTAACTACGAATTATTGTACAAAAATGTAATCGTTTGGGAAAATCAGTTTGCAAAACATTCCTTTTTTCGTAGATTTCAGATAAAACGCAATATTTATTTTAAAGCCGTGTAAAATCATCACTCGGAATAATAACTGTAACAAGTATGGCATTTTTGGAAAGGGGAAATATTGAGCTTTAAAATGGTGAATAAATATACAGGGTGTTCCATTTAAGATTACAAAGTTGCCCTATCCTTGAAAATACGTTTTGTCATTTCCGGTTAAAGCGGAAGTAAGTATAAAAAGACAGATACCCAGAAACAAACTTATAAAAGTACATAGAAGACTGTCAAAAACCGCATTTCTTTAGATCAATTATTTCAAAAGTTATATAAGTTTATAAAGGGTCAAAATATAATGGGGCATCCGGTACCAACCTGATACTTCTTAATGTGATTAAATATCGGTTACTCTATTGGCTACAAACATTTGCCATGTGCTTTGTGACGCTGATAGCCACGATAATACGATAATTGTAGAATCTGTACAAAGCTATGTTCGATCAAAATTTATGTTCAGCAATTCTTTGAGTTTTGTTGTAAATTTTACTCATAACGCGCATAATGTCAACTTTGGAATGGAAATGACCTTGAGAGGCGCAACTCGCGATTTTGCACATAACATAAGTGTTTCGTGTTTTCCTTCCTAATTAGTAGTTTTTATATAAGACGCTGCTCCATGCGCCCTTGGCGAGGCATCACAAAACCCATGATACTCAATGGCTTTATACGGATAATATCATATAACAAGTATTGTTTAATGATTCTAAAACTGGCAATTGATTTGCAAACTGTTTCCATTTCAATTCTATATACTGAGGAATCTTATCATCCCAGCCTAGGTTTAATTGCCATAATAACTGTTAAATTAATTTCCCGACTACTATTGCTGGACCCAATAACCCTAAGGCATTGGCGACCTTAGCAGCAAATGATAACATCGTTCCCTTAGACCAAATTATACCGGCCGTGTCGAACTCGCCTATTTTATATTGAATTAAATCTAATTTAATGTTCCACGCAGTACCCAAAATCTTTGTTGGTGTGTTTGGATCGATGATTAAATTATAATTTGTTTGGTTGGTGTTTCCTGGTAATAAGTTAAGTTCCATTTAGATAAGTGGAAACCTCCGTTTTCTAAGATATGTGTTATGAATTGTCTTAACTGAATACATCGGCTGTTATTGGATGTTATTGGATCCCGTCAAAAAGTCGTTCATATAAAAATCCTGCAAAATAGCATTGGAAGCATTAATAAATGGATTAGCTGAGTCATGTGCCAATTGATGTAGGCATCTTACGGCTAAAAATGGTGCACATGAGGTACCATAAGTGACTGTGTATGTTTGATGTTCGTCGCTGGTATTTTCGCCCCAAACTACTTTTTGATATCTTCTGTGATTTGAATCGACCTTTATCTGCCGACACATTTTAGTTATGCCTGCAGTAAACACGTATTGGTATGTTCTGTATATTGTAGCTAACGAAAATAACTCTTCTTGAATGGTCGGTCTTAACATTAAATTATCGTTTAGGCTACGGCCAATAGAAGTTTTTACCGAACCGCAAAAACTAAGCGTAATTTAGTAGTAAAACAGCGTGATGTGGCAAGTTAAACTCATCATTTTGGGTTTCTTTGTGTTTATCGCTATCTCAATACATATGTGTCAAATCTATGTTATCCTTCATAAACTTGATGTATTCGTGTTTAAGCTTGAAATTCCTATTCAGCTTACCTTCCAAAGATGGAAATCATTTTATTGCCGTAATTATGGAATTTCCCAACTGGGGTTCATTGTCCCTAACCGGTAGTGATACAATGAAGCGACCGTCTGTGTCTCACTTGACGGTCTTATTACTTACAATTTTGCGAAGGGGTAAATTAATTTGTCCCCGCACATTGTCTACAGAAAATTCTATAAAAGGATGTATAAACGGCACTGGTCTACTTAAAAAGCCAAACGGTGAATATACAAACAGGGCAGAAGAAAGCACTAGACTTCTTCGACAGACTCACTTTCTACGCTCACAAAATAAAGAAGATAAGTTGCACCAGATTAAGATTAGCCCAGCTGATCAAGGGTTAAGAAACCTAGTGAGAGTTGGGAAAAGACTGGCAAATAAAATATTCAATATTAAATGGGTGATAGAGAGTTTCAAACTCTATAAATCCCCTGACAGAGACAAGATATTTCCAGCCGTCCTTAAGCGGGGTTTTGACATATTGAAACCCCACCACAAATTGCAAAAATTCCAGAGGCTGATCTGTCTTCGAATAACGAGAGCTCTGGTAGTATGCCCTACAGCTGCAATAGTGGCAATGCTAAATATTACTCTATTGCAGATATGCTTGAAGAGGGAAGCAGCATTAAGTGCCTCAAAACTATTGCAAGCAGACAAAATCAAACCAGGAGGCTTGGTTGGTCACTTAAAGATCCTGGAAATTATTCCCCTGAAAACAACAACATGAGCTTTCGATGAAGCTTTCCCCAAGACCGTCATGCGCGGTGAAGAGCCGTATCCTGCACGAGGTGACCCTGCTTATAACTAAACATGACGGCTCTAGAAGTGGAGGTCGAGAAAACTCCCCCGATCCACGGTGTCACGTAACCCGTGTCTAGGAATGGATGGTACCAGGGTGATGGTGTCGTGAACGAAACCTCTGGAGTACCGGGCAACCCTCCAGAGTAACCCGCCTTGCACCACACAGGGGGCTCTGATGGTGTGAGCAGTATTTCTACCATTCCCGTGGGAACAACATGAAGAAGAGAAAAATAAATAAAACCAAAACCAATGAGGCTCGACGAGTGTCCCCGGCTACAGATTCGTGCCTTGAGTCTATTCCGGAAACGGAGACGAGCCAGGGGGCGGGAGTGTTCGCGGATTCTGGAGGTCTCACGACCGACGTAGATAGGGTGGGATCAGGGGGTGGCTTTGGCCACGGACCTGTCCTCGACACCCAAGCTGAACGCTGGGTCCCATCGGAGGGCGGCGATGTCCGCGGACCCCTCCACCAGTGAGGACCTTACTGCAGGAGTATAGGGACTGTCCCTGCAGTCCAAGCGTCTTTCCGGGGCGCAAAGAAAGAAGCTCCGGAGGGCGCCGAAAATGAGGACCGGGGCGAATCAGAAGAGGCCGCGCTCGGACTCTAGCATGCCTTCTACAGAAATATGTCCTAAAAGGGCCAGGGCCGGAACACCGGCCCAGACTGGCTCGTATATGGAGGCTGCGGAGGCCCTCGGGATAGCGGTGATTGACAGACGCCATCCTGAGATCACTCTAGACCGGAGGAAGGCGGACCTAATCCAGGCTGCGGTGGTAGCTGCGATGGACTCCCTTCAGGAAGGGGAGAGCCCGCCTCAGTTCCGCCGGGCACGCCTGGTGATGGGACTTAGATTCCTTCAGGTCAACCTCCAACACAGTAAGGCAGCAACGGCCGGAATACTGATGCCTCTGGGGAACACGGATGTGGCCCTCATCTAGGAACCGTACTCCTATAAACGAGAGATCAAGGGACTCGGCCGAGCTGCTGGAAAACTCATCTACATCAGATTCAGCGAGAACCCGAGGACCTGCATTTTTGCCAGGGAAGGGATAGAGTTTCTGCCTTTAATGAATTTCTGTTCTAGGGACCTGGCAACGATCAAAATCCGATGTGGAGGAGCGGCCTATCTACCAGTATACAGCACGGACCCTCCTCCACCCAACCAATTGAAGCAGCTGATGGTGGGTAGCAGAGCAGGTGGATGGCAGACCATCATCGGCATGGATGCGAAAGTCCACCATGAGTTGTGGGGAAACTTGGACACAAACTCTAGAGGTGAGTCACTTTTACATTTCTTTAGGAAATTTAACTTAGACCTATGAATATAGGTAATAAACCGACCTTCGTCACAACACGGCGTGAGGAAGTTTTAGATCTCACAGTTTCTGGGTGACTTTCTTAAGAACTGGGCTGTGTCTAAAGACAAACGGTGTGGTACCGGGACCCTCGCAAGGCGGACTGGAAAGCCTACAAACCAGACCCAGCAGTGGGACTGCGGGGGGTTACGAGTACCATGGACAATTTAATAGACCTCGAGATTGCGGCAGCTTAAGTGGTAGACGCAATCACCTCGGCCTATAACGCCAACTGCCGCCTAAAAATGAGGGCGTCCACCAGGAACGTCCTTTGGTGGAAGCAAGCTCCAACAAAAGACTGAGAGACGACAGGAAGGAGTCGTGGAAGAGGCACTGCGAGGAAGTGGAGAGCACATCCGAAAGTGCTCGACTACACAAGATCCTGTGCAAGGGCACTTAGACCAACATAGGCTCGCTTAAAACATCGGCGGGAGACTTTACAAGCTCGGGGGAGGAAACTATGGAAGTCCTACTACGGACGCACTTCCCCGACTGCCACATAATAAACCAATCACCTCTGGACTGGGAACACTCAGGAATAGAGGCGCCGTACAGGCGGGCTTTAAACCATTCAAATCGCCGGGATTCGATGGAATAATGCCCATCATGCTCCAACAGGGTATATACATATTGGCGCCGGCGTTTACCCTCCTTACGAGGGCCAGACTGGCTTTGGGGTATAATCGGAGGGCATGGAGACTGGCCAGGGTTGTATTCATTCCTAATCCTGGGCGTCCAACAGACCAGGCAAAGTCCCCGAGGCCCAGGAAAAACTGCTAGACCGGCACATTAGGGGCGGTGTACTGGAAGCATATCCCCTACACTGCGGACAATATGCATACAGAGCAGGAGTCTCAACAGAAACAGCACTGCACCAACTGGTGCTGAAACTGGAGAATACGCTGGAGAGCAGAGAGGTGGCGCTGCGAGCCTTCCTAGATACAGAGGGGGCCTCCAGCAACACCTCATTCGGATCGGTATTGGCAGCTGTCAGGGGAGCGGGAAATAGAGGAGACCTGCTGCAGGTGGTTCGGTTCCATGCTTAGGGATAGGGCAGTGCTCACCTCACTCGCAAGAGGGACTCTGCTGGCGGGGGCGCGGCGGGGTGTCCGCAGGGGAGCGTCTTGTGCCTAGTCGTGGACGGCCTGCTAGGGAGGCTCTCGGGACGGTGGTACGAGGTACAGGGCTATGCAGACGACATTGTGATCATAGTCCGAGGAAAGGTTACACAGTCAGTGTAGGAGCGCATGCAGACAGCACTTAAAGTGGTGGAAAGGTGGACGGTTGGCCAAGGGCTCGGGGTGAGCCCCGAGAAAGCAACTGTCATAACGGTTACGAGAAGGAGGAAGTGGGAGTACCACAGAACTCTAAACTCTATACGGTAGAAGCATCCCAATGGCCAGGTAGGTAAAATATCTTGGAGTCGTATTGGACTATAAGCTAACCTGGAACGGTCACGTTGAAAAAATACTACGTAAGGCAGTTATGACCCTAGCCGTCACTAGGCGGCTATATAGAAAAACGTGGGGACTAAGATCTAGTATGGCCCACTGGCTGTATACAAGGGTGGTCAGACCATCGTTAACACACGCGACACTGGTCTGGTGGCTTAAAGTGCCAAACAAAAACTAGGCAAAGTTCAAAGGATGGGTTGCCTTGGCATCACAGGGTCATGACTTCAACCCCAACAGCCGCCATGGAGGTGTTGCTGGATCTGCCTCCTCTACACTTAGTTATCATGGAGAAGCCAGGCTAGGACTATACAGATTAGCCTGCAATGATAGTCTGAAGATAAACCCAGGCTGCAGGGGCCACTGCAAAATTCAGGAGATCATGATTAAAATGAGATCAGACTACGCGAGCCCGCGAATCTGCAGGGAAAACAATATTACAGTGGAAATCCCCGACCGCGAAGCATGGCGGAGGGAGACGCCGGGCTTACCACGTGACGCGCTCGTATGGTTCACGGAAGGATCCGGCGGGGAGCGTGGGACGGCGGCAGGCGTTTATTCGGAAGGACCGAGGGTAAGTCACACTATTTCCTTTAGAGCTCATGCAACGGTCTTTCAGGCCAAAATGTACGCCATCTTGCACTGCGTGTGAGAGAACAAGAGGTGGGTCTACACCAAAAAGCGGATCCTCATAGCTATAGACAGCCAGGCAGCCCTTAAGGCCCTAAGTAGCCAACCCGTAAATTCCAGACTGGTGAGTGAATGCCGAGACGAGACGAGCGACCTGACTGGGCAGAATGAGGTCACCCTCATCTGGGTACCGGGTCACTCGGGGGGTCAAAGATGATGCTGAAGCTGACAGTCTCGTGAAGAGAGGGTCAGCAGAACCATTTATGGGACAAGAACCGGTCCTGGGCGTAACGAAGAGCACTGCCAGGAGATCCATTAAGTCATGGGTCAGAAACGAACATAAGGTGTACTGGGCAGACTGTCCAGGGCTCAAACATGGGAAGACAGTAATTGAAGAACCCAGTTCAAAGAGAGCTGTGGAGGTGCTAAGTCTTAGCAGAGGACATAAGGTGTACTGGGCAGACTGTCCAGGGCTCAGACTTGGGAAGTCAGTAATTGAGGAACCCAGTTCAAAGAGAGCTGTGGAGGTGCTAAGTCTTAGCAGGAACATTACAGGACTCTTGACGAGACACCTGGCTGTCAAGAAACGCCTGCATAAAATGGGGCGGTTCGAGGGGGACGTGGCATGCAGACTCTGCGGCGAGGGGGAGGAATCAGCCCACCACATCTTGTGTGGGTGTAAAGCTCTGGCCCACAAAATACAACTGATCTACGGACAGCCCAGACCGGAGACAGAGCCATATAAAACTTCACCCTACCAATTGATGTGCAGACTAGTTCAAGGCACCGCGATTTTGGAATGGGTGGAGTAGAAAAGACAAAGGGCATGCACAATAAGCCAAAGGCTGCGGTGCTATCGGGGCGGCAAAGACGCCGACGAGCCCTAAGGGGAAACAAAACCTACAGATCAAATGCCAGCTAAACTGGACTTTATAATTCCATTTGACGTGGTCATAAGCGACCGCCAAGCATGGGCAGAGAGAGTGAAATGCTGAAAAACAACTCATCTGTATGGTATACAGACAGGTCTAAAAAATGGAGCAAGCAAGACTGGGAATGAGAGGACCTAACTTCATACTCGTTTAAGTCCCTAGGAAAAATTTCCACCATCTTCCAAGCATACAAAGAAGACTCAGAAATAGAGAGATCTGCATCCTGTCAGGCAGCACTAAAGACTCTAAATTTCTGTGCGCAGGAATGCTTAGAAAGAAGACTCTGAAACAGAGAAGCAACTGGCTACTAACAACAAAGTAACTTTGATATGGGTACCAGGAAATCAAGGCATTGAAGGAAATGAGGAAGCAGAAAGCATTGCAAAAAGGACCTCGACAACACCACTCTATGGTTCCGAGCCCTACTAACAAAAAGTCATGTAAAAAACATGATACTTGGGAGAGGAACCAAATGCTGTCATACTGAAGAAACACGTCAGGCAAAACGGTTCTTTAACTGAACAGGAACGACTTGAGAATAATCATAGGACTTTGTACAGGACACTCGCCAGTAAGGTATCATCTTATGAAGATGGGTAAGGCGGACAGTGAAAGCTGCAGATACTGCACTGAAGCAGCAGAAACAACAGAACACCTGCTATGCGACTGCATGGTTCAGTTCTCCAAAAGGCTCAAACACCCTGAAATAGGTAGCCCCTAAAAAGATAGTAGACTACTATTGTGGACAAGAGTCACGCACAACAGACCCATTGGGGTCGCAGCGCTAAGAGACCAAAGGCCTATACGACTTATTAAAACAATGTACAATCTACAATCTACTTATCGTTGACAGTGCGGGAATACGTGGCTTGTTCGATATAACATAGATGTAATGGATGACATGATTTTTTCTGGTTTAATTTTGCTTTTAGTTTTGATGTAACTTTGAATTTGATTTAATTCTGATGTGAATTTGATTTGTTTTATTCTAGTTTTTGTGTTTATATTCATCTCATTTGATTTCATTATAATGATTAGTTCTCTTCACTCTAAATTTTTGTGTAACGTGCTATAAAATAAACTTGTTTTGTTGGCGTGTATTTTTTACACATATGAGAATAATTATAATCAGACCTTATTTATAATCTAATAGGCCTTCAAATGATTACTAGGGCAAGCTTTGACTTTTTCGAGTTATTTGATGGCAAAGAAAATCCTGCACATTATTTACGGTTTATTGTATTGCGGGTAACGTTAAATTAAGTTTTATAAATCTTTTTAGCTAAAGTTATAAATTGCAAAATTTTTATTGTATTCTTTTTATACAACTTTATTTGGGTCCAATTAACCGTTGTCATTATTATTACTACTTATCTGACTACTATATGCGACAATGTTTTTCATTGGTTGGGATGCTTACTGTGTTTCCTGATTTACATGATTTCACCACGTGTTGGGGATTCACATAAGGCTTTGACACGTCATGAAGCATTATCATGAATTGCAGTAAAAGCGAAAAGCTTATCAATAACGATATGTAGCTGGACGTGATGATCTGTGTTTTTGCGGGTGGTAGTTAACCATTGCGTTTCAAAGGCATTCAACAGCACATGGTGTTAATATGTGATCACTCATTTAAGTATTAACTGTGCATGACGTTGTTTAACTTGGGTGATTACGTCCGTATATTCAACTCCATATGACCGTTGCTGCGCATCTATTGCATAAGAATGAAATGTATATTCTGCTTTTATGGAAAATAAATATTATTATTATTTTTAGTAGGGGTTAAATTGTATACGTAGGTGCCAAAATATTTTCTACAAATTTTAAATATCGATTTGTGTACATTTTTGCCAACAATATAAAATATTTTGCAATATTTCAGATCAGAAAAACAAAAAAGGTGTCAATGTTTCCCGTTGGTTTAATAACAAAATTGGGAGTCAGTTCTCCTGTGGTAGAAAATGGAAAATTTGTGGGATTTTATGATGGATGGATAGCTGGTAGAAAATTTCCTGTTGATATGGCTGGTTTCGCAGTATCTGTGGAATTTCTTCTAAAACGCCCAAAGGCAATGATGCCTTTTAAACCAGGATTTGAAGAAGACGGGTTTTTGCGTAGCCTAAGCCCATTTGAACCAAAAAACATTGAACTCCTAGCATTAAACTGCACCAAGGTTAGCTATTTGTAGCATTGTATATTAAAACAAACAATACTGTATAAAAATATTTCTTTTAATCTACTTATTTCCACATTTTAGTAAGGCTTATATAGTATAAAATAGTGGCATTTAAAACTAATTACAAATGGCCGGCTGGCGTGGGTACTGTAGGAAAGTTTACTATTTGCCGAGCGCAGCCAGGCTGGTGAGGGTGTCATGTGTCACGGTCTGCAAGTTTAATAGGATCCTTAAGGAAACCGAACGATAATTGGACCAACATCACCCAGAAGACCTTGTGCCACCTCGCTGAGGTTCACCTTGCTGTCGGTGGAGCTGCAATGGACGCTGTTGACTCAAGCCGGGGGTCGGTTCTGAACGCGGACTGGCAGCTGGTGGAAGAGGTAGTCACTCTTGGCTCTATAACCTGTGTGGTGAACAATACTCGTACCCAGCCCTGCTCCAAAAGGGCCTGTATTCCAATGTAAGCGAGATTTTTCGGGCGAGCTTGGCGTGGGGCTATGTCCCAACAGCCTGGCGCTGGGTCAGGGGCCTCTTCATCACTGAAGGGGGAAAGGAGGACTACACTGTGGCCAAGGCGTGCCGGCTAATTATCCTCACATCATTTCTGCTGAAGGCACTAGGAAAGATAACAGATAGCTTTGCGCTGGGGGCGATCCTCAGGAATTACCCCTTCCACAAGAATTAACACGCGTGCCTGGGGTTAAATCGACGGAAACGGCACTCCACGTTGTGACGCAAAAGGTGCAAAGGTCCCTACACTATGTTCTCCCATCTTCCGATCACACTAGCTATGTTTTTCGATGCTGAGGGGGGCTTTGATAGAGCAAGGACGGGTACGGCTTGTACTGCCCTACAGAGCAGGGGATTACCTAGACCCATTATAAGTTGGGTGGCGAACATGCTGGAAGACAGGAGAGTTTCATTGACCTTCAGAGGCCGTCGTCTAGACGTTGGGCTGACCGCTAGCTGTCCTCGGGACAAGCTGCCTTTCACCCCAGCTATGGTGTCTGGTCATGGACGGCCTCATGGAACAGCTCTCCGATAATGGCTTTTTTGTTCAGGTACATACTGATGATGGACTGACCTCAGTCACCGGAAAATTCCTCAGCGTTGTCCGTGCATACATGCAAACAGCCCGGAGTATAATTGAAAGGCGGTGTGGTGACCTGCGACTGTTCGTAAACTCAGAAAAGAAGAGGATGATCCTATTTACCAAGAAGAGGAATCTGGAGGATTGCAGGGCGCCGGTGATATTTGAAAAACCTTTAGCTTTATTGCGAGAGGTTCAATATCTGGGCGTGACCCTAGACTCCAAATTATCATAGGTTTGGCAAATAGAACGAGTAGTGAGGAAGGGAGTCGCGACCCTCTGGCAGTTGCGCCGTGGTACAATTAGAATATTTTACTAAGTTTTGATTTTTGTGTGTTAGAAGTAGTAATACTGTAAATAATTAATGTGGCATATTGATAGGCTTTACAAGAACTTAAAAATAGGACAAAGTTTTAGTAGTTTTATGTGGATTAACAAAAAGAAAAATGACAAAAAGCTACAACAGTGATCTTTACAAAGTAACACTTTTCTGACTCTCCTTTTTAAACTAAACTCTACTTAGCAAAATAAATGGTGTCATTGTCACTTTAATCAAATAACTCTGTACGATATAGCTATAATTATATTAATTTTTAAAATTTCAGATTCTGGTCTGGCATACACAAACCAAGAAGAATGAACCTTCAGCTCCGCTGGATCTTACAAAATATAATAACACAAATTTGGTTCTTTTAAAAAAAGTATTAATTTAAAGCAGTTTACATTTAAAATAAAAACTATCAAACTATTGTTTATTCGAATGATCCTCTACAAGGCCCTCTATGAGTTTCAGTAGACACATCTTTTTGAATTACAAGTATTTTAAGCTTCAGGTAGATCACAAAAACAATTTTGGCAAAAAGGGGATTATTTTTCACTTGGCTTCTGGTGAAACTTATATGTAAACTAAAAAACAATACTTGGCAAACTTTTCAAACAATAAATATAAATTCACTTAAAGTTTCAATTGCATTCTCAGTTATACCATCGATAAGAAGGTAGAGAAAATAAATTAGAGTACCTTGTAAGTAAACTAGTACCAATGATTTAATAATAAATAAGCCAGTTCTGTTAACATTAGTATTGGAATTAGTTCTGAAGTTTTTGCTTTAAAAGCCAGAAAAGAACAGAAGCTTCATTCGTACTTTTCTATTACAATATGTAAAATGTACTTTCATTTACACGTTCATTTTCTGTCTCCAATTTGAAATAATTCACTTTCAAATTAGAAGTTCTGACTTAGCAAGTGAATTTTGTTCAAGTGTTTTCAAATCAAGTAACCAAGCGTTCCAATTACTTAATTTTTTAAATTTAAAGCATTTTCTTCGAAATAGCTGGTCCGATTAGGCTTCCCCATCCATGCGATTAACAAAGGGAAGACACATGTTATCGCACTGGTTCTCTAGTTAAACCGCGTCCAAATGTCTAAAACTCGATGTTTCGGCCTGCGCTTTGGAACAATTTTCAAGGAAATATTAAAGGGATGTACTCTAAGGCCTGAATCTGCCCACTCCTTAGAATTGTGTATAAGGGTTGGCCGTGTTGTTGTAATTCGACTCTAAGACCTCAATTGGCCTAATTTCCAGATCTCATTAGAAATTTTGTCTAAGGTCTTAGTGTGTTCAATCCTAGACCTGAGAGATACGTGAATGCTTTCGCCTGATGGTGTTTTTATATTATAGTGGGCTGCCTACCACTATAACCTTTCTTCAAAATGCTTCCAAACCACCAAAGCTAAAAAGCTGAAGACGAAAACTTGATATATATATATATATATATATATATATATATATATATATATATATATATATATATATATATATATATATATATATATATATACACAACATATGAAAAACGTCGTGGGCGTCAGTGGGATATAACACGTTAGTTATTTAATTAAACACAACAATATAATCATATGTACACAAATATAGCTACTAACTGTCCTCAGGAAGATGAGCCTTAAGATCCTTTGCGTGCCAGACGCCCCTGAACTCACCATCACGATCGTTCAACTCATAAGTAAGTCCAGGGTGACACACGTCTGAAAACCACAAAGGGACCTACATATCGAGGGGCCAACTTAGTTGAAAAATGCTTGGCAGCCTCCGACAAAACGTAGTTCCGACACCAAGCCAATTGACCCTTACCATACTGTACGTCACGGAGTCTTAAATCGTAGACCCTCTTATTCCTTTCATAAGCCTTTACTAAACGCCTCTTAACGTCCTTACATACCCTGACCAAAGAAGACTGTCTGCCATCAACATTTTGCCGATCAAACTTAACTTCCCACTCTCTTAAGTGTGAGCCCTTATCGGGGATTACGCGCCCAAACAGAATAAAGTTTGGAGTGAACCCAGTGGCCTCATGTCTGGTCGAACGAATAACATAGCCAATTTTCGACACATTTTTATCCTATGTCTTATGATTGTCAGACACATAGGACCTAAGCATAGTCTTAATGACCTTATTTACCCTTTCACAAGGATTCGCCTGTGCGTGGTAATAGGCGGTGTACTTGATCGAAATGTTGTGAGACTTTATCAGGGAGACAAACTCGGAAGATTTAAACTGCGGTCCATTGTCCACAATAATAGCGTCACATGCGCCGAACACAGGTAAGACATGAGAATCAAGCAACTTACATCTGTTGGAAGATGTAGCGGATCGCATAGGAAACAAAAGCGAAAATTTGCTAAAAGTATGTGCGACGACAAGGATATACTGGTTTCCAGAGCTGGACCTCGGCAAAGGACCCGCACACATAAGCTGGAAGGGACGAGACACAAAAGGTTGGGTGCTAACCATTAAGCCGGCAGGTCTCTTCTGCACAGGTTTTATGGCCTGACATACCGGACAACGCCGAACGACTGAGGCCACATCAAACCGCATAAAAAAACTTCCTGCCAACTTACTGAAGGTCTTAAATACCCCAACATGAAAGTTATACTCATGCGTGTCAGAAATAAGATTTCGCCTAGCATGTTTAAGAACAACTTCCCTCCAACAGTCACAAGACAAGTCAGGGTACTTGGGAATGACCCTGTTGAACAGTCTATGTTCATCTACGCGCCACTGTGGAAATCTGCAAGGACTCTTGGCGATCCTGTCCAACATCCGATCAATCCACCGATCACCTGAGCCATTGCCACCAGGTTGGCGGTCGCAGGCACCCAAAGAGTCGACAACCGGTACAGAACGAGACAAGATATCAGGCACAACGTGTTCTCTCCCCTTCCTATGGACTATGTCAAAGTCGTATTCCTGTAACTTCAGAGCCCAACGGGCCAGTCTGCCCGAAGGCTCCTGCAAATTGTTCAACCAAATCAGGGACCAATGATCAGTCACAACAGTAAAATCTGAACCCTCAATATATGGACGAAGTTTCTCTATCGTCCAAATCACTGCAAGACATTCTCGCTTAGTGGTGGAATATTTGCGCTCGAGACAACGAGCGGCTCAGATAAGCGATAGCCCTCTCAGATCCGACCGGATCTTTTTGTGACAAAACTCCACCCAAGCCATAATAAGCTGACGCATCTGCATGGATGAAGAAAGGTACTTCGAAATTGGGGCAGGATAAAATTGGGGCGGAAACAAGACATTCCTTCATTGCGTTAAACGCTTCGTCATGCTTAGGCGTCCCAACAAACTTGGCGTTCTTCTTAAGAAGGCCTGTTAAAGGAGCTATTAAGCTAGAAAAGCTTGGAACAAACCTACGATACCCACTTGCTGTACCGATTATCCTACGACCCTCCGGAACTTTAGTCGGCGTTGGAATCTGAAGAATGGCGTTTATCTTTTCCGGGTTGACATGCAGGCCACTCTCATTGACAATATAGCCCAAGTACCTAAGCTCCTGCCTACAAAAATTAGACTTGTCCCTACTCAACGTAATTCCGGCTTTAGTAAGACGAGAGAACACCTCGAAAAGAATGCCCATATGCTCCTCGAAAGTCTATGTCATCAAGATAACAAAACACGTGGGGTTCCAAATCGCAACCTAAAACTCTGTCGATCAGCCGCTGCCACATAGCTGGTGAATTTGACCACCCAAAGGGCATTCTCTTTTACTTATAATGACCTTTGAACACTGAAAAGGCTGTAAGAGGCCTAGATTCCTCAGCAACCTTAATCTGGAAAGAGGCGGATTTTATGTCCAAAGTCGACAGGCACCTAGCATCGCGCAACCTATCCAAAATAAAGTTAATCGGAGGAAGAGGGTACGCATCACGACGGGTGACTCTATTAAGCTTGCGATAGTCAATGCAAAATCTAAAAGTACCATCACGTTTCCTGACCATGACAACAGGACTAGACCATGGACTGTCTGAAGGTTCAATTATGTCCTTCTCTAACATCTCCTTAATTTCGGCGTCGATACACGCCTGAACTGTTGGTGACACAGGATAGTATCTCTGCTTAATAGGGGGTGAATCCGTTACGATGACATGCTCGACAAGACCAGTACAACCGAGACCAGAACCCATCCCATTAAAGGACTTATCAACAAAGTCGTTCAAAAGTTTTTCCTGTTCCGGAGTCAAAGAACTACGTGGTTTCAACTCCTCAACGAGCTGCACCGGTTCATACAAGGAAAAAGTCCAGTCACGACAGTCTGGGACAATGTCCATCCTGATCCAAAAATCAATTCCCAATATGAGAGTATGAGCCAACTCTGGAATGACGAGAACACTGATGACCTTCTCGCGGTCACGTAACCTAATAGGGACCTGCAGTGAACCAAGCACCTGACAACGCTCACCGTTCGCGACGATGACACTCCTACTAGCAGACGAATCCAGGTTGGAAACTCTTAAGTTGCGCAGAAGATTCCAACCCTTGCCGCCCGATATAGTATTACTAGCACCAGAATCTAAGAGACCCAAAATATTCGTACCCAAAACAGAAACTTCAACATAAGGTCGCTGAACGTTGGGGACCTGGGACAAAACATATTCTAAAACATGTCTGATCCTAGATTTAGATGCGGCCGGCCGCAATGAAGACGAAAGCCGGTCGCCCACTAACGCCTTACCCCGTTTCCCGAAGAAGAACGAGTACACTTAAGACAAGATCTCAAAGTATGATTGGGGGTACCACACCTGTAGCAATGTTTTCTGCGTGGTCTATCGCAGCTCTATGGCCTGAGCCCTGGCAGTTCCAACACACAATATCCAATTGAGCCGAAGAAACCGAAACTGGGTCATTACTAATGTAAGCCAAGTCCAGCTCCATCATTCCTAACCTACCACGAGTCGGAGGAGTAAATGTTTCTATACTCTCCTCTCTAGCTTCCAGCTTCCTACCCAGCTCTAACAGATGATTGACCGATTCCACACTGACAATACCCAACTGACTCTGATAAAAGGGAGAAATATTCTTCAACAAGATATTGAGGCGCGTCTTCTCGCCAACCGATATCGTCAACCTGTTGAACATGTTGTGCAGGTACATACCCATATTCTCGCTCGGACTCTGAGTCCTTCCTCTGATCTCATCGAAGAGTTTATCGTTATAATCTGCAGGCTGGAATTGCAGACGAAGTTTGGACACTAAACCTCACCAAGTTGACACCTTCGACCTACTGGACCGATGCCAAATTAAGGCTTTCCCTACAAACAAATCAGAAGCAGAGTGAAGTAACTGCTCCCTGGATACATTCATGGAAATTCGCAGCTCTTCTATCTCCTCTAGAAAAGCATTTAATGACATTCGGGATGTATCACCAGTGAATTCAGTAAAGTTTCACTTGGGCACGGGCACACTTCGAGGCTGGACAGCTACTGGGGTTTCTCGAATAGAAGCGTTATTCGCTAAAAGAGGTTCTGCTGCATCCTCATCTGAAGAGTCCTCAGATGCAGAAGCAACTGAATTTTTATCACCACCAAGGAGACTCGCCTCAAGAACGCTGGTACCCTCAGGCTGCAAGGATCTAGAATGCCTCCTGGCCTTAGACCTCAACCGTGAACGCAACTCCAAAAGGGAGACCTGAAAATTAGTACGCTGGTTCCGTTCCTCGTCCTTAGTTGCTACGAAAATAATGCAAAAGTTTGCTGGAAATTTTTAAATAAGATAGTGATGTATCAGAGTCAGAGAACGCACCAACCATGGTCCTGATTTCGTCCATCTTAGCCGTCAAAACATCACTATCGTCGGCAAAGAAAAAAGGACGCTTCGGATACTTCATATCGGACGTTCGCTCCAACCAGAAAAAGGACCTCAAACTACTCCTTATATCCTGCACAGTAAGATCGTCCACACAGCCCTTACACTTTAATTCGTATTCCAACTCTTTACGGTCAAGTCGGTTCACGTCCAATTTTCCCCCCGTATTTACAAGAAAAAAAAAAGAAACAACAACAAATCCCAAAGCTAATGACTAGTTAATATTTGTTTCTCCAAACCTACTAAACACAAACCAAGCCAACGGACAAGCAACCAAAATCGCCCAAGAAAATTGGAGCAATTAAACGCGTACATCAAAACAACCTAGCAATCTCAGTCCTAACCAGACGTCCCAACAAAATCGAGGGCCAATTATCCCCCTATACCTATATAGCTATATAAAAAAAGAGAAAACGCACCAAAATATTTGCTAAGGTCTCAACTAACATTAACTAAGATATTATTAACTAACAAGGTTTATTAGGCCATTCGAGATTTCGTAAGCTTTACAGTGGAAAGTACAAATTTAAATGTCCACTAATCTTGTACTCAAAAGAAAAAAAATTAAGTGATTCCAATAAGCTTCAACAAAAATGTTTTAATATTACTTCATTCTCTAAAAGATCTAATTCACTGTTAGATAACAAGCCAAAAATGACCAACTAACTAATTTACCTGTCCTGAAGGGAATTTAATTTATCAGAACAAAAATATTGCCTGAAGGCATGACTCTAATTATAACTAACTAAATTTGAAAAATTGTGAACTAATTTACAAGCCGTTATTGGTGCATCAAGTATTACGTCTTATGATTGCTGGTGCAAGTTCTTAAAGGACGCACATAAATTAAAATGGTAGGGCAAACCTGTGATTGCTGATTTTCTTCGGCTGATGTTATAAAAATTGGTTTAGACAGGAAGTAATTAATCGATTTGGTCCAATTTATTACGGTAGTATAGCTATACAACACCTACTGATGTAGATTCGGGGTTCGACACGGACCAAACTGCTACACAGCAACACCAAAATGTGTCGAACACCAGTTAGTTGCAGACACACACAATCCCAATCAAATGGAGGAATAAATAATTCCAAACGGTGCATGCTACAACAAAAGCTGATAAGATGTTAAAAGAAAAATTCTCACCTTCACTTTTTGAAGTGGATTATGCTTGGAACAAAACAACTAGATCTTTCCATAAGGCATATGTTTATAATGCCATAGATCACAACTCCCTTACTGCTATATGCAATTAAATATTCATATATACCTGCATACCATATAACAGTGTTAAAATTACACCAATTTACTAGTGACCAATTTCCATTCAAACTACCATCATTCGGGGCACATATGTGTCTCAGTAAACCTAATTCCACATCCGCCCTGTTGAAACGGCTTGAGGATCTTCTACGACAACAGTATGATGGCTTCTACGGGTATTACAGACAATTAAAATTCTAGGTCCATCTCAACTTTACATAATTCCATAAAAAAAAGGTGTGTAGAATACACTAGGAATGCAACACACCAATAAAATCAATGACCAGCTCGACCACGACTTTCCAAATTCATAGAAGTTTTCCAACAAGGTGACCATTAAAATTTACCAAATAATATGTACAACTTTTCTATACGGCTGTAAACTAGCATCAATAAAACATTTCTAATAGAATCTTTTCAAATAAATAATTACCCATACAATATTTCTGTGCTTGAGGAGCCGCTAATTAAATTTTCTTACATAAAATTTCTCAAAGATGTTCTCTGGCCGAAAGTTCGTTCATTTCTCTCCTCACTTATTCTGAATTTTTTCCTACTATCAAACCAAAAAAAGGAAAACCCTTTTTCCCCTCTTTTTTTATAGTAATTCGATTCCTCAGAGACGACCCATAAAAAGATAATTTACATAGCAACAGACAGAATTTTGCTCAAGTTTAAAAAAATAAATTATCGATGAAGAATTAAATACGCCATAGGCGCGCCGATTAAGAGGCTGCATTTACCAACGTAAATCACTCGCTCTGAGAGTCGCAAAACAAGACCCGCGGACAGAGTACACTATTGTCAACCAGAGCTAAATAGGTGAAATCAAGCCACACAACGTTCAGAGAAAGTCTGAATGGGCGGAGGTAGGTAACCCGCTAAACTACTAAGAGTGTTTATGGTTGTATATACGTGAGTTCTAGTGGAGAAAATGCAAGTGAACAAATCTGCTCGGAATTCATAATTTCAACCAAAAGTACAATTTTGTAACGGTGGTTGAAAATAAACCGTTACAATATATATATATATATATATATATATATATATATATATATATATATATATATATATATATATATATATATATATATATATATATATTTAAATGTTGTATTACACTGTAATCACTTTTAAATATACACTTTATTTGTTTGCTGTACTTTCTGTGACCTTTTATTTGTTTACGTGGACTGCAGTTTCGAACCTTCGTGGTTGACCATCAGCACGCTACTGATTGATCGTTCCTGTGCGTTCCATGTCTAAAGTTGTACGTGACGCCTGCGTGTCGAGTTTCTATTGGTCGGTTTACAGTTGTTTGATTGGCTGTGTTTTCGGTCTGTGTTGATTGTAACGGTTTTCTGTTTTCATTATAGTGGTATGATAATTTGTCTATTTGTATGGCTTTTATTAAGTTTTGTTTAAATGTTTGTACTTGGATTTGCTCTGGGCATAATTGTTTCTTATTGTTAGTTTGTTGAATGTAATATTGTTCCCAGATCCCATTGGTAGTCCGTCTTCTTGGATGTAGTATTCTCCGTTGCATTCAAAGTAATTTTGTTTCAATATGATGTTTAATATTTCGTTGATTTGTTGTTTTTTGTTGTTATTTTGCATTTTATTTTCGATTATATTTGTGGTTTCGTTAATTGGTATATTGGTGTACATATTTGTTATGTTGAATGAGGCGAGTCTTGTGTTTTTGTCTATGTTTATCGTTTCTAATTTGTGCACAAATTCTATGGAGTTTTTTATGTTAAATTTATTTTCTAGTTTTATTTCTAGTTTTAGTACTTTGTCTATTTCTTTTGCTTTTTGCTATGAAGGTGCAACTTTGAAGTTGATGAGTGGTCTTATTGTTTATCCCGTTTTGTGTATTTTTATTATTCCTGTCATTGGTGGTGCTTTTGGGTTGTGGTTATAATAATGTGTTGTTTTTTGGTTGAATATTGTCCTGTGTTTTTTTATGATGTTTAATATTTGATTTGGGATTTTTTTTTTCGTTGGGTTTTCGTTCAGTTTATTGCATTTGTTTGTTGAGATGAATGTGTTTGTTTTTTCCTATGTAGTCTTGTGTTTCTATTGCTATTAGTGCGTCGCTTTTATCTGTCTTTGCTATTGTTATGTTGTTATATGCAACTTTGTTTCTTATTTGTTTGATCATTTTTTCATGTATATGATTTCCTGGTTTAGTTTTGTCAATAATTCTGTTTATTTCTGTTGCCAGTTGGTTTTTCAGTGGTTCTAAGTTATCTATTGAGTTTATTGCGTGTTGTGTGTCCACTATTATGTTTTATACTGTAGATTTTTTTGTATCTGAAAAGTTAGTATTTATGTTGTTCTCTATGAATTCTTTTTCTTCATTCGTGAATTTTGTGTGTTACGTTTATGAATCTATCCTGAAATATGTGGTGTGTTGTGGTTGTTATGTTTATGTCATCTAGTTTGTTCTTTTTAAGGTTATGTAGTTTTTTGTTTATTTTATCTAACTTGTGTTTATAATCGGTTTTTATGTTGTTTATTCTATTGTTATATGTTTGTGTCTATGTGTGATATTTTATCTGGTTTGCTAATAAGAGATGTAGTTGTGAAAACGTTGTGAAAGATGGCAATTGGCAGAAAATAAGATCTATCTGTGTACACCAGAAAGCAAGTTCATATGCAAAATCAGACTATTACACCGACAAAGATTACTATTTGGATCCTTTACTGATGAGCAGCGTTCAGTTACAGAGCTGTCATATAAAGGGCAGATACGTATACTATCCGGATCGCAGCCCTCTGGTATATTTATATAGTAAGAAGCAGCTTCGGATACTTTTGCCTACCAACAAGAACATAAAAAATGTATGTTTGGATGCAACTCGAAGCATAGTGAGACCAGCATTCAAAACTGAAAAAAAAACAAGCGGGTTTTTTATTACGCAATTGGCACACATATCTCTAATAAAATTGCACCTGTTGCTGAAGTAGTATCTTCCAAACATGATACTGCAACAGTAAGCTCTTTCCTTGTACATTGCAGGAGGTTCGTCACAGCGGAGTGTAATTGAAAATGGCCGGCACATTAGTCTTAGATTGGAGTTGCTCTGATGCTGTCTGCTCCTTAGCGTTTAAACCACATGGCACTTTTTACATACCTAAAACTAGCATATAGATATATATCAAAACCAGCAGATGAAAGTTTTCTTCGATGTTTACTATAAAAACATGTTGCCCTCATTTAGTTAACATGGATGTCAACTAGATGAGTAAAGGGAACATCGCAAGAGGCAGCTAGGATCGATTGCTGTCTAACATTTTTGGTGAGTTTCAGATTTTCCCTATCAATGTGGTGGTTATTATCCCAAATATGTTGTGCCACGCATGACTTGTCTATACTACCGTATCTCAAATGTGTCAGATGTTCACGAAATCTGGTCCCTATGGTTCTCTTAGTCTGCCCAATGTATTTAAAATTACAATCTTTACAACCTACCTCATAGATACCCGACATTTCAGTGACTTTATCTTTATCTTTCGTATTACCTCACAAATTTCTTAAATGATTTTTTTGTCGAAAAATTTAGCTGCAAATCGGCTTTCTTAAAAAAGCTCTCAAGTACCTTTGTGATACGCGGTTCAAAAGGTAGGAAAACAAATTTTTGCTCTATTTTATCTTTCTTGAATGTCGTGCATTCCGCTAACATTTTCTTTGTTTGGTGTCTATTAATTAATTTTTCCACTAAGCAATCCGAATATCCGTTATATTTAGCCACCTTTTTGGCGTACTCTAATTCTATAACATATCTACTCTTACTTAAGGGAACATTTATCAATATATTTACTAAGAAATTCAAACCTGCCGTTTTTTGTGCAAACGTATGATGTGAGTCATTTGGAATGTAACTTAGAGTGGTGGTTTCCTTCCTGTATACATCAAATTCAAAAGAGTCATTATTTTTAATAGCTAGTACATCTAGAAAAAGAAGTTTATTGTTAACTTCTAATTCGTGGGTGAATTTTATTGAATCAAATTGACAGTTTAGTCTTTTAATAAAATCGTCTAACTCGCATATATTTGTGTTAGAAACTGCAAAAATATCGTCCACATAACGGAAGCATCCTCTAGAAAAATACTCAGTTTCATTTTCTAAATCCGTCTCAAATCTGCTCATGAAGTCTACTTCATGAGTTGATTGAAATGATTATCATGATTGAAATGATTATCATGAAATCTACAAGGTAAAGTAATAAAGGTAAATAATGAAGGAAGTTTAATAACTTAGTCCGGCAATAAAGATACGATACACAGAAAATCTGCTTGCGATTTAAATCTCCCTCTCCGTTTCGTTCTTACCTAAGAAGCAATATAAATAGATGGTGTTGTAGTGGAAATTAGTTAGAACTATTCATCCTCTGATAACGCTACCTTTTTATTTATTTCAACAACACACCACGAGGGCTTACAGCCTAAATACTATGTACCGTAGGTGTCGACAAGGAGGAAAGAGGCAACTTGTTAATTCTGGACTTGAAGGTTTTGAGGTTCGGGGGAGAAGGAAAAACATGTGCCAGCAAGGAATTCCACAACTTGGAAGTCTTCGGGACAAAAGAGCGGGCATAACAAGATGTTCTATGTGGTGACCTGGACAGTAAAAGGGTGCATTCGCTCTGTTCCCCTTGTAGATCTGTTGGGGGCAGCAGGTGGATGAACTATGGAAGAAAGCTCCTCTGAGCAGTGCCTGTGCAGATATCTATAAAAGAGAGAGAGGTCACCAACGGCACGTCGGTGGGCAAGGGATGGCAGCCTTTGGGTGACGGTAGGGTCACCGATGAGAGGTATAGCTTTCTTCTGAATGGAGTCCAGGATAGCGAGTGTAGAAACGGCAGCAGCACCCCAGATGTGGGAGCAGTATTCGAGGGTTGGTCTTATTTATGAAGTATACAAGGTATAGAGATTAGCTGGTGAAAAGTATTTGCGAGCCCGGAAGAGGAAACCTAATTTCTTAGCAGCCGCTTCTGCAATTGATGTGACATGTTGGTGCCAATTGAGATTTTGATCCACAGAAATGCCAACAAGTGAAAAGGACTCATTACTTTGCATAACTTGGTTGTTTATTGTGATGGGTCTTGGGCTGGTGTATCTCTTATGAAAAAGAAAGCAATACTGTGATTTGGTATGGTTGATTTGTACAAGATTTCTACTTCCCCAGTCTAATATTTTTTGGAGATCCACGGAGATAGAACCCTCCATGAGTCTGCGATCTTCATCTAACTGGGCTAAAGAGGCAGGCTTAGAATATTGTATATTTGAGTGGAGGGTGCTGTCGTCCGCATAACTGTAAACTGAGTTGGATGTGCTAGAGAGGAGGTCATTGATGTGGAGAAGAAACAAAGTAGGGGCTAAAGCTGAACCTTGAGGAACTCCTGCATTAATTAAATACATTTTAGAGGAATGGCCATCCACGATAACAGAAATGCTCCGGTTGGAGAGGAAATTTGCTGTCCAGGTACAGAGTTTTGGTGGTAGGTCATAGGCCGGTAGTTTATTAAGCAGCGCTGCGTGATAGACCTGCTCGAATGCTTTGGATATGTCTAGAGCGACAATCTGGAATTCACCGTGTAGTTCCATAGACTTGTTCCAAGAATGGGTGACAAAGGAAAGGAGGTCGGCAGTTGATCTGCGCTGACGGAATCCATACTGCCTGTCGTGGATTAGACTGTGTTTTTCAAGAAATTTTAGTAATTCGGTGTTTATATACTTTTCCATCAATTTAGAGACGACTGAAAGGAGAGAAATAGGCCTGTAGTTGCTAGGAAGCGCTTTGGGTCCTTTCTGGGGGACGGGTTGTACTCGAGCAGTTTTCCAGTTACTAGGGAATATGCCTCTATTGTAAGATGTCTGAAGCAGACGACTCAGGACAGGAGCAAGTTCTGGTGCGCATTTTTTGAGATGTTTTCTTGGTATTAAGAGAAGAGGGCAGCTTTCGTACGTTTTTAGTTTTTAAAATGATATCCGTCATTTTATGCGCGACATTGGGGACTGTTGGTGGTTGAACATTTGGAGGTGGGTTGAGAGTAGAATTGCCGGCGAACAACGAGGCAAAAAGTTCAGCCTTGCCAAAGGCGGTAGAAACAATTTCATCCCCTGAGACAAGAGGTGGGAACGTGCTCTTGCAGAAATTATTCCCAATAGACTTAGCAAGAGTCCAGAATGGTTTGCTGCCACTGGAGCTTAAGAGGACTTTGTTTTTGATGTGGTTATTAAACGAGTTTTTTGCCTCAGAAAGAATGCGGACATAGCGGTTTCTTGCGTCGTTAAATGCTTGACGGTTTTCTTGACTGGGATTGTTTAGAAGCTTTTTGTGAGCTTTTACCTTTTCAAGTCTGGCCTTGTCAGAGGATTTAGAGAACCAGGGCTTTTGAGTGGCTGCAGAGGTTTTCTGTGTACGTAGAATAAATAATTCCATGCCAGCTTGGATAATTTCGGTGACGTTTTGTGAGATATCAGAGGGGTCAGGATAAGATAGGCAGACAGACGCCCATGGAAATGAGGAAAAGTAATCTCGCATTTCGTCCCAGTTCGCGGAGTTTTGGCTAGTGAAGCGATCGCCAGGTCTCTAAAAAGATGTTTTGTGGTGATTTGGGTTCCCCAAGTGTACTTATCACGGAATGCTTTAAAAAAACTTGAATGCTATGGAATAAGAGGGCTGGCATTAGATTTTAAATTGAATCTAACTATTCCAGCTGAAAACAGATGACATGTGGACTACCTCAGGATTCATTGCTCGAGCCTTTGTTGTTTTACATGTACATTAACGCAAAATGAAACGCGAGTACAGTTTGCCTATATGCAGATAACACCACCGTTATAAATATTAGGAGTGTATCCAAAAGCTAGTGAACAAATCACTGGTACATTGCAGAGACTAATTACTGGTTCGCTGTTAATTTACTTCAACTTAATAAAGAAAAAAACAAAGGTCACAAGTATAACAACTCGATTGCAACTATAGCAGCCACCAGTAAAATTTTTGGGAGCTTACATGCAGACAGATTTTCGTTGGTCATATAATACACGGCAAGCGTGTAGAATTATTGAATCATCTCTGTTTGCGATAAGACGAATTAAAAATATTAGTACTTACCACGCAGCATTAACAGCCCACTACATTAATTGTGGTGTGGGGAAACAGTCGAGGTATTACCGATATATTAATGCTATAGAAAAAATCAGTTATGATCCCGTAATCAGTTGATAGTAGGACCACTGTAGACCACTATTTAAGGAAACTAGAATACTTACTATTGTTTCAGTTTACATATTTGTGTGTGTAGTGTATGCATACCAGCGTTTTGAAGATTTGATCAGGGATGGTTAATTTCACGAGTATGAAACATAAAGCCGACATGATATCAGCATTATTTCACGTTTTGTCCACCGATAGTTTGCTAATTAGACCGAAACGAGAAATCTTACTAAATACATTTTTATTCTTTTTAGTGGTACAATTGAATTTAGTAACATATTCAGAGAAAAACCTTAAAGCAAAAAAAAAGGTTTTATTTCAAATGTTGTCCTCCGATAGCTCGTTAACCTGAGTGAAACGAGAAATAATGTGACCAATAACGTTATTCCTCTTTTCAGTAGTACAATATGATCCACTAACATATTTAGTCAAACATTTTAAATAGAAAAAAAATTGGTCAGGTCAGGTCAGTAACAGATTTACTGAAACACCTTTAGAGCAAATATTTTTTTATATTATTTGAAATGCTGTCCCCAGATAGCTCGGTGATCAGATTTAAACGAGACGTACACCAACGTCGTTTTTTTTAACTGTGCAATTGACTTTAGTAACATGGTAGTATAATTACATAGCTAATAGTGGCAGATTCACTAGAACATTTTAAAGCAAACAATGCTCAAATTTTTTCCTAGTTTAAGACTTCCGTTAGTTCGGTAATTAGAGTCACATTAGATACATGTGCCAACAAAATTTTCCATTTCAGTAGTATAATTAATTCCAGTGAAAAATTTACTGAAACATATTAAAGAAAAATTGTTGAATTATATTTTACAGTTTGTCAGGGGCGGCTCCTCAATAAGTGCGCAGGTGCGCGCGCACTGCCGCCTGCCGTGGAAAAAAATAATATTTTTGCTATGCTATGTTTTAATAAATTTTTATTTGCTTTTTATCTCCTGCATTCCTGCATTCAACAAACAAAGTTAGTATATCGAGGATCGTAGAGTCGGCAGCCATTAATACAGCATCAGAATAAGTATAGTGTTAATGGTTGGTTGCAGACGTTATCGTTATATACATCCATATCCAAATATCCATATATACATCAGTTGCCGGCGCTCTTGAGGAAATGCGATTCTCCAGTGCGAAATGATCGAGTATCATCGTCAAAAACGACCGAATAAGCAATCTGGCGTGCGCTCTCAAATTCCACACTTGCAGTTTACAGTGGAATTTTGGCAGAGCGTGTCTGTGTCTAGCATGTATTTAGTAATTTTCGTGTAGTGCTGCGCGTCGGATTGATTTTAATTAGATCATTTCGTTGTTGTTTACATGTTCTAACAAGACAATTATTATTATTATGATGGCTACTAGTTCGGGTTGCTTAATAAGTGGACAAAATAATTGTGATACTGTGATTCATTCAGTGGATATTTTAAATTTAAAGATTAACTTTTTAAGGGACTTTTTAACTACTATAACCTATAACTTACTAGAAGAAAACTTGGTAAGTATAGTTAATAATTATTAAGTTTAGTTAGTTTAGTAAGTAGGTTTTCTATAATACATTTTCAGGGGAAAATAGGCGAGCTCTTCATTTTTAGTGAATTTTTATTTAAAAAAATTAACTAATAGAAGGATCGATAGAAAACATTTTTTCAAATAAGCGCGAACTAAGACCCCTAGAACCCATATCCGGGGTCAGTTTCAATTTTATATATGTATATATATATATATATATATATATATATATATATATATATATATATATATATATATATATATATATATATATATATATATATATATATGTATGTATGTATGTTCCTTTCTTTTATTAATGGCTTGGATGAGTTCGTTAGTCAGGAAAATCGGATAAGGTTTTCCGGGAAAATTTTGAGTTTGGTTTCAAAAAAAAAATCTTTTTCTCCGAAAATTACAAAGCTATTTTAATGAAATTTGTTGGATATGTTGCCTTGTAAAAGACCTTACTACGCACTAAAATTCAACTTTCTACATTTTTGTAAAACTGAGTTATTCAAATTTTGAATTTTCTTATGAAAAAAAAAAGTTTTTCTCCGAAAATTAAATAGTTATTTTGATAAAATTTGGTGGATATGTTGCCCTGGGCAAGACCCTACTATACACCAAAATTCAACTTTCTAAGTTCGTAGAAACTTAAGTTATTGAAATTTGAAGCATTTAATAAAAATTCACTACCATAACGCACTTGCTGCATCCCGATTTTTTTTTCTTTCTTGCGCACCCCCAATGCATTAAGGCACGAGCCGCTACTGCAGTTTGTCATCAGTTCGCTCGGTAATCAGAACCAAAGGGGATGTAGTACCAATGGTGGTTTCATTATTTTTAACATCTACAATAAAATCTAGTTACAGATTTACAAAACATCCTGAAGTAAAGAAAGATTGGCTTGATTTTAATTTTTGCTTGTCGCTGGGTTGATAATCAAAGCCAAACAGGAAAAGTGAAAACCACGGTATTTTTCTGTCTTTCCGTATTTCTGTTTATTTTTTATATCTATCAGTAAGTAGTGCATTTTATGTCATTTTGTTTTAAAGCATTGCTTATCTGGTCCACTGCAAAATATGAATCTGTATGGAATATAAATCTGAACCCTGAACCTGAAGCTAACTTCAGTCACGTCACGTTAAATATAGGAAGTGACAAAAATAACAGGATATTACAAACATTACATCTTTATAGATTTTTTTTACCTTTGTCATCCGACAAAGTCCGATCTGGACTAATGGGTTATGTGGCTAGATTTTGAAAATCATAAGATAATGCCTAGATTAGCTTCTTTGAGTTGAGAGTTCGTAAAGAATACTCAGTTATGAAATAAGTTCTGATCAATAATGCAAAAATGAATAGGAAAATTCAATAATCTTTTGTGACATGACACCTTTAGCCACTCATATCTTCAAATTTTGCCCAAGCAATTCTGCTTTTAGATGTTTACATTAATATGTTGAAATAAAACATATAACAAATCTAAATATGTTTTGCCCAAAAGCCATTAGAGATGCGTTAGTATTTAAGATTTAAGAATATAATATTTTTAATAAATACAAATAAATGTCATTCGAAAAAGTCTCCATCTATATTCTAATAGGTTACTAAGTATAAGCTACAGAAATCTTTCTTTCTTTTGACAGTCAATGCTTACGCTATACAGTCACTGGATCTGGATAGTTGTATTTCAATTTCAAAGCAAGTCATCGCCATATGCTTAGTCAATGGCTGAGAGTACTAGGCGCCAACAGCTGAGTTTAAACGCTCAACTGCTGACTACAGATACATTTCAGCGGTTGTAGACTGATGAATGCACTGTTGACTTCAAGCACCACTATTTTGTGACGTTTGTGTCATTTCGCTTTGATAAATCGGTAAACAGTTGAGTTACATATTCATTTGTAATATGTCTAAAACAATAATATTTAATAAATTTCTTTTAGCAAGTCGATTTGGCAAATATACTAGAATTATTTAATTTCAGTGTAAATTGTTCTATGGAAAGATTTAATATAACTAGATGTAGCACAAAATTATAATACTAAACGGGGAATATTGGTTACTGCTCTTGACAATATTAGTCAGTGCAAATATATATTACGTTTTTCTCAGGCACCTGAATATAACGCATTGAATAGAATTAGTCAATGGGTATAACGTAAATTACTCAGCATTGACTAATCAGAATGTGGAGTTGGTGGATGCAAGTCGATAAGAAGTAGTTAGTCATTGAACTAAAGTTTCACGCTATTCGCTAAAGGATGACACTAAAATTGAATAAAGTTATATTTCATTTTCTTTGTTCTAGTTCTCAGTGATATTGTTGCCTCTGTTGTAACGACTAATATTGTTCATATTTGTTTATCAAACCAACGGAACAACGTTAATAACTGGTAATGTGTTTCCAATTTATAAATCGAAAAAGAAATGCAGCAAATATCTTTGAACACGAAAAGTGAGAGAATGTATAGGCACGCCTGCAATAAAGTATGTACCTGCATAAAGTTTATAATTTTCATTATTCTGTTAAATAAGAATAAATATAATAGTAATCTAACATATTGTTATAACACTATTTATATTTATACATACATAGCAGGTATATATATATATATATATATATATATATATATATATATATATATATATATATATATATATATATATATGATATATATATCTATATGCATGCTTGTTTTTCAGTTAATATGTGAAAGACTGTACGAGTAAAAAGTTTATATATATATATATATATATATATATATATATATATATATATATATATATATATATATATATATATATATATATATATATATATATTGTATGCTAGATCATTCAATATGACACTTTTTTTACCTTGTAAATTTTAATCTTTTTCTACCTATACAGATTTTTGAGTTTTTTTTATTGTAGGCAGCAGCGATGTCTCAATGGGTGTGATTTGTTATTTCAGCAGTATAAACTTCAAAATTACATTTACCGAGGCTGTGTTTCAGCAAAATACCTAAATGTCTGTACGCTCCGCTTTTCGGAAGAAGATGACGTTGTCGATCGCATATTCCATGTGATGTTATGCCGGTTAAATATTTCTAGCCTAAAGACAAAAAGACTTCCAGTAGGGGAATATTTCACTTTTTTAGTACATACTGTAAATAAGTACACTTGGACAACTCAAATAACCACAACACATAAAAAAACCTGACTATCGTTTTACTAACCAAGTCAGGATCATCAGAGGATGAAAAATTCTGAACTTCTGAGAGCTTTTCATCCTTTGATGACGCTAACTTGGTTAGTGAAACGATCGTCAGGTTTTTGAAAATGTGTTGTGGTGATTTGGGTTCTCCAAGTGTACTGATCAGTTCTCATCACAGGTTACAATTTTCACTTAGTGTCATACTGCATATTCACATCAACCGAGGTTGTGGCATTGTCTTTAAGCAAGTTACATGTCCGCATGTTCCACCCTTCGGAAGGGGCGTAAAGCCGTTGATATTATCCCCCATCCAATGTTGAACACGTTAATGATCCCTACCATCCTTACAAAAAGCAGGACTTTAGCAAAATTTGCAGGATAGTAAGGTGAAACTGCTCCCTGATCAGCGGCGGCTCCTCAATAAGTGCGCCCGTGCGCGCGCACTGCCGCCTGCCGTGGAAAAAATAAGATTTTTGCTATACTATATTTTAATAAATTTTTATTCACTTTTTTACCTCCTGCATTCAACAAACAAAATTAGTATATCGAGGATCGCAGAGAGTCGGCAGCCATTAATACAGAATACAGAATCAGAATAAGTAGGGTTAATCGTTGCAGACGTTATATACATCCATATAAAGCAGGAGGGCGGCGGTGTGTATTTTTCGGCGCTCTCACGAAATGCGATACTTCAGTGCGAAATGATCGCCGAATCTTGATGATCTTTGTCGAAAACGACCGAATAATCAATCTGTTGTGCGCTATAAAATTACACACTTCCAGTTTGTACTGGACTTTCGGCAGAGCGTGTGTACCTACTACGTAGTAATTTTCGTCTTCGTGTCGGATTGATTTTTAATTAGATAATTTCGTTGTTGTTTACATGTTGTGACAAGACTATTATTATTATGATGGTTACTACTTCGGGTTGCTTAATAAGTGGACAAAATAATTGTGATACTGTGATTAATTCAGTGGATATTTTAAATTTAAAGGTTAACTTTTTAAGGGACTTTTTAACTACTATAACGTATAACTAACTAGAGGAAAACTTGGTCAGTAGTTAATAATTATTAAGTTTAGTAAGTAGGTTTCTTTATAATACATTTCGGGGAAAAACTAGGCGAGCCCCTCATTTTTAGTGAATTTTTATTTTAAAAAAATCCCTAATAAAGAGGTATCGATGGAGAGACTTTGCAAAATTATTGGATAATACATTTAAATATATAGACTACATATGTATATAAACTGTATAAGGTATTTATATAGTTGTCTAAATTTGTTAGCATGTAATAATTTGAAACCCAGAATTTGAAATGTCAGTGGAGGAATTGGAACGTGAACATTGGGATCAAACATAAGGAAAAATTGCATTTCTTACAAGAACAAGTGACAGACTTATTTGTAAGATACGCTGTAAAACTATGATATACAATTAATAATAATAATAATAATAATAATAATAATAATAATAATAATAATAATAATAATAATAATAATAATAATAATAATAATAATAATAATAATAATAATAATAATAATAATAATTTAATTGTATTTTTGATCTCTTAAGATTTGAAACTGCTGAGAAGTATAATTGTTATCTACATTTCTCTATGCTGTTAGCAATGCTGATTAATTTACTACTACACCACTGGGGTAAGAAGAACAATTTTTAGCTGAAGATTTCGGCGTCTCTCCAATATCTCATTCGGCATAATATTAACAATTCTGCCAACCCCATTGACATCGTCTTAGTAGCAAGATAATAACACTAAAGTCCCAATATAAATGAATGAAGTCTGCTTATCTAGAGTTGAGATAATGTGTCTTAAGATGACAGATTTCCAAACTTTAGAGTTTTTTACCTGTAGTTAAATGCATAGGGCTGGGTGCTGATCATCCTCCCCCTCACCAGCAGATCCTCTGTATGCGACAATGACATTGAAGAGATGACCACACGAGGAATCAATCAAATTTGCTAAATATTCGATTGTAGTAATAAGCCGCGTGTAACCAGTTAGATTGAAATCGTCCACCATAACAAACAATAACAACGATTATCTAGTAGGTACTTCAATAAAATCAAGATGTGAACGAAATGTTCATAATCAGTAAAAGCGCTGACGGGGTGAATAGACAGCAATTATATAGAGAAGACAATGTCCAAGGACAACCTTAATACAGAGAATATCATCCTATGAAGCACACAACCAAATGTTGAAAGCATATAAATCATGGAAGCTGAATAGTGACTTTTAATGGCCAAAAATATATTCGTACATTCTTCGGGCTTCCCTATTTGTTGACTAACAAAACAGAGCTTTTCCAATACTAATTTATTATAACTAATTATTTTCTTACAATAAACACACAAACTAAAATATTTCTCTATTACCAAATGTCTATCGCATTATAGTTTACTTTTCGCCTTCTATTATCGCCTAACACGCATAGTCACTGATTCACTACTGGCTGCTCCATCTGCAGCTCGTTTATTTATACGGTCTATGGTAGTTCCAGAAATTTCTACATTCTTTCATCTGGGCTTTCTAGTTCCCTCTCGAATATAATTCCAGAGTGTTCGCTGCTGCCAACCTACTCTACAAGCTGCCTGTGACATTTCTTGGTATGGCGTAAGTCTGTGTATATGGACCACCTTTACCTTACTGTTTGGGCTCGTCTGAACAAGATAGATAACGTCATTGATCCGCTTGATCGCCTCGTACGGACCTTCCCATGATTTCTGTAATTTCGGTGACCGTCGTACTGGATTGTAAGACCACACCCGATCTCCTTCCCTAAAACCAGCCGAATTAGTTTACACGTAATAACGGATCTTCATGCTTCTTCATCTTCTTTATATTTCGACTTGTATATGCATTCATAAACTTAACTCTCATAGAAAAGGATGTAAAAATATATTCTCTTCTGGAAAGGCCCATTGCAGTAAAATGACAAAGAAAAATGGTTCATGCGTGCGCTTATTAATTACACTCCTCGCGTTTTGCTAGTACAGAAACATTGTCATATAGCCAGTAACTGTATTATTGTGTTGTGAGTAGTTAAAAACTGATTGCTGTTTAATAGAAGGGATGTTTTTTTATATAACTTGTTTTGGCCTTGATCAAAGCTCTTTTAGCCACGGTCACTCCAGATCAACAACTAGTGCTCCATCTCGTAACTAAACCACTATGCTCTATACTAAAAGAAAAACAAATTGTCTATGTTATTATTTACCAAGCTCAGCAAGCAAACCCTCCATTTTTTTATTACACATCAATAATAAAAAAGGGATGTTGTCTCTCCGTTTTGCATAAGTTCTAGTAGCCGCCAATCACAGTTTTATTCACCGCGGCCACATTTACACAAAATAACTAAGTTCTGATGCACCACACATCTCAGTGAGAGTCTTGTCAAAGAAAACAATGCGTTTCATTCTAACAATTTTTAACCGAGTGCTGGTCAAAGCAACATTTAAGACACCTAGAAACCCCCACCGTACCGTCAACAGAACCACTGCTATATCCAATAAAAACATTACTCGCTTTGGTTATATTATTGCACGATAATAGATGTAGCAGTAGTAACATACTACTGTTTTTCTCGTTGGCTACAGTTTGTAACAGCGTACAACAATCATTACTCTAGATAAATGGGGATGAATTGACTTGAAAACCTTTAAAAATGTCTCGCCAGAAAGAGCTAAAGTAATTAAGACTATGCGGATTCTCGGATTTATTTCCTCCAAGGTCACTGCGAAAGCTTAGAATAGACTTGAATTGTGCTTTCATCACAAATTGGGATAAGAGCAAGGCGACTGATTTTGATTATTAAATTGTAATTTCTGGAGACTAGAGTAAAAAAGGTTTAAACTAGCAACTTCTTGCGCTGCACACAGATTGTTGACGCGGAGGCATACCTTCTTTGTTTATCGGGATGGCTCCAGATCAAAAATTGAGGAGTTTGTCATAGCCTACCAAAATAACGTCTTACACACAGTTTACGCGACTTAACAACACTTGTACCTAGGTTGCTTTTAAAACTATGTTAAACTACTTAAACGATTAAAAACAAACTGGCATAGTTACTGCCTAAATACAAACTAAACTGGTTTTATATAAAACAGTGACTTTGTATAGTAAATGAGACAAGTGTCCGTTACAGGTTCTCAGAAGACCATGCCGATCTGGCTTTTTCACGAACTCCACTGCTGACACCAGCTGCAACGGTCGGTGTAAATTCTTGGAATATGCTGATGAGAACCGGTGTATGGAAATGTAACTTGATGTTGTCTACGTGACTTATCGTGGGTTCACTCCTTCCCAAAGCTTCAGTGGCTCAGTGGTAAGGACGTGACCCTCTGAACCGAGGGGTACCGGGTTCGATTTCCAGGGTTTCCCTTTCACTTTTTCACTACATACTGTACAATTAAACTAGGTTGTGGCATTGTATTTGAGCAAGTTGAATGTCGGCACGTTCCGCCCTTCAGAGGGGGCGTAAAGCCGTCGCTCCCGTCTCCATGTGAAGTTGGGCACGTTAAAGATTCCTACCCTCCTTAGAGAAAGGCAGGGGTTCGGAAACATTTCCAGGACGGTGAGGTGAAACTGCTCCCTACCGTCGGTGATCGGCCATAGTCACGGGAATATACCGACCTTAAAGGAAAAAAAAACGCCTCCCCATTAGATAACGAAACCGTTAGGTTTCGGAATTCTTAAAGGATTTTTGCTTCTGCTTTGTTTTGCTGCTTTTGACAAAAACTGTAATAAATATTGCTGCTGGAAGGATTAATATAATGTAGAGCAGGATCGTCCAAATAGTTCTGTGGTACAGCGGGAGTCTGATTTTGTTGGGAATTCTATTTTTGATAGACTGCAGCTGAACTCTAATGTTGCTCACGCCGTGCAGAAGGACATGTTCCAGTTCCATCGCTGGCAATTCTTCTATGTACATTTTGCTTTCTGGAACTTCTTCCAACTTTGGTAAGGAGAACATTTGTTGTGTCTCAACTGAGCTTTGTACTGTACTGTATCGTTTACCACCAATCGACAATTATAACCATATACGTGCCTTGTATAATTTGTGCGTTTTTTCTCCCGTGCATTTAATTGACACCATGGTTTCTTTTGGAGCTACCACCATAAAGCGTGTGTCGCTATACTTTGAAACGATTGTCTTGGTAATTTTGACAGTCTATTGTTAATAATTATTAATTGGCTTTTAGAAATTAATTAGCCTGACTTCACAGGGAGGATCTTCACTGACGTCTGCTATTGTATTTTCTGTACAGACATAGAGCTCGTTTCCTGGCGGGGGTTGTTTCTGAAGGCGTATTGTTGCTCATTTAGGATAAGGTACTTGGATCGAGGTATTAATCATAGATAAGCTGTTAGGATTGGTTTGTAACGGTAGGGAGTACAGCTGGTAGTGAATATAGTTAGATTTTGTCTATTAGTGGAATATCAATTTGGAAGATAACTCTATTTTTAATATTTTTTCATACAAAGATGTCATTCTTGCTTACTAATCTAGATCGTGAAATGTAGTTTTCTATTACAGGAAGCTCTATAATAATACATTTTGGTTTGATAATAGAAGTGTGAAAGGTATTTATTTTAGAGAACGTTATAGCATTTTTAGTTGTTAATATTATCGATTCGATGACATTAAATAGGTTAAAAATGTCTGTCCCTAGTTCTAGAAAATGTGCTGGCTGGAGGGCAACATATTAGTAGCTAAAACTTTAGTAACGTTTTGAAGTGCTAACATTCTTTTGGCAATTTCTTTTTGATTATGAGTTAAAGTATTCTTTTATTGCATTTATTACAGGGATATACATTTATAGACTATTTGGATGCTTGAAATGTAGGCTAGGGCGCAGTAGGGTATCAAATCGGGGCGTTTTAGATTTGGATATTTTATTTTGAAAATTCGATAGTGTTCGATCAGTGTAAGAGATTTCTATTGGGCTGCTAGAGTTGGGATTATGATTATGATATTTGTTGATAATTTACTCTTCCAGAATGGGAATGCCTGGTGCGGCGTATGATTCTTGGTTAGAATTAACTGTATCTAGTTCTTCGCTTTCTTGATCAGTGCCTTCATTATCTTTTTGCCATTCTGTTTCATATACATTTGTGATTAGTGACTGATTATTAACATCCAGAGGGTTAATTTCTGTACGTGATAAAACATTGGCGTTATTTGTTTTTCTTTTCTTATATTCTAGGTCGCACTCATATTTTTCCAGCTTTAAAGGCATTATTACTAGCTTAGAATTGGGCTCTTTTAATGAAAACAACCATTTTAGTGGTTTGTGGTCGGCGATTATGGTAAATCTTTTGCCGTAAAGCTGGGGCATAAAGTAATTGAGAGCCCACACTATAGCGAGTAGCCCTCTTTCGATTGTACTATACCTGCTTTCTGTCTCGTTTAGCTTCCTGCTTGTATAAGCTACAGGATGGTTTGAATTCGATTCGCCTTGACTTAGGACAGCCCCAAGTGCGACGTTGGAAGCATACGAAATTATTATGAATTTCTCCGTGAAATCTGGTGACTGTAATATTGGACTGTTCATTAAGATATGTTTACATGTTTCAAATGCCTTTTTATAATCTTCGTTGTTAATACCAATTTTTGAATTTTTCTTCAAACATTTCGTTAAAGATTTTGTGACATTCGCAAGACTTTATAAATTGGCGGCAGTATCTTATTAGCCAAGAAAACCGATTTGATTTCTTTTTGTGTTTTAGGAATTGGCAATTTCTCTATGGCTTCGAGTTTTTGTTGGTTGGGTTTAATTCCTTCGGTACTGACCACATGTCCCAAAAATTCAGCTTCCTTTAAAAATGTGGTTTTGTCCAGTTTTAGCTTTAGCTGAAAGTTTCTGAATCTGCCGAATACTTTTGTAACCTTGTCCAGATGCTCATGTAGAGACGCTGAAAACACAATGATGTCATCAATATAAACTAGGCAATTTTTTTTAAAATCAAGCCGTGCAGAACATTATTCATTAGGCGCTGAAATGAGGCGGGAGTATTATTGAGGCCAATTGCCATGATACGATATTCATAATGACTTAAATATATTGATAATGACGTCTTTTCAATATCCTCAGGATGTATCTCTATCTGATGGAAACCTGATGCCAATTTAATTGTGGTAAAATAGTGAGAGCTACAGATTTTAACCCGTATTTCTTCTACTTTTGGTATGGGGTAGCGGTCTCGTATTGTTTTATTGAATCTAAAGGCAATTCAGGATGATATTCATGTAATATTTTTAATAAAGCTCCAAGAGCAGAGTGATTAACAGCAAAATTAAGAGCCCACTGCTGCAGGTTATTACTGAAAGAAGGTTGTTGGCTAAAATCATTACTTGTGTTTTCTGTCCTAACAACTGCATTTAATGAATGTTAGTTCTGGTTAGACAAAAGCTCAGAATATAGTTCAGGAATAATTGCAGTAGAATTAATGTCAGTAATAGTTGAAGACAGCTCAGGTTCACAATTGTTTATGAAATAGTTATCATGTGCATTAAGAGGCAAATTATTACTGCTTAATATGTTTGGTATGTTGTTTTCTCTATCCCACAAGCTAAGTATGTTACTCACTGTTCTGGCTATTCTTCGGTACGTTTTTATCATTTTGTTACCTTATCCATTCTAATATATGGTCAATTTGTTCTTTAACCTTAGCGACAAGGGAAGTAAGTTTCTCTAAAATAAAACCTTTCAAATAATTTCTACACTGATACTCTTACTGGGTACATTCATACATATACTTTCAGGAGCAACAAGTACTGGTTTATTCAGAGACAGGGTAGCTGTTCTTTGTATTCCCGAATTCTCTACAATTGGGCTGTTAGTTCCGAAATCAATCGTTGATATTGAACTACGACGACTGATAGCCAGGATACTTCTCATACTATTTGGAGACGATGTCTGACTGCAGTTTCCACTGTCCGTATAATAATCTAAACAATGAAAACATGGTGTTTAAAACTACAATACAATGACAACATAGGTACACATCTTTCAGTTTAAACTGGCAAGATATCGTGCGACTCGAATGTAAAAGTGCCACTCAGAAAGCAGAATGCTGATTTACGATAACATTATGATACGTCCGCAGTTGTACTTTGGATAATGAGAAGTTAGTTAAATGACACATAGTCTTTATTCTACTAACTGGCAATTCAGACATCCTAAATTACTAAAGTATGCAATGCCACTAAATCAGTATTCAGATTTGCAAGCTCTACCACGTCATAGAAAGTCTCGCCAATTTATAATGAAACAGCAGCATTCAGTTTAGGACAAGCAGATAAGAGCAATTGTTTACACAAAAAAATTAAAACATGCAAAAATGCTAATCAACTTAATAAGATATTGTGAAACTAGCGTGGAAAGTTCGGTATTTGCACCAGTATGTTCAAACATGAGCCACAGGCAAGTATCTAAAAATACAAATGCAAAGCAATATCCTTTCGCATGAGTTATACATTATACTTATCCGATGGTCAGAAATTATTTATAAAAATGCGTAAATTTGAACGATAAACGTAGTATGTTGCTTAGTGATAAAGATTCAACTCAATGTGGGAAGCATATTACTTTGAAATAAAATCCTTATTTCAGTTGTCACATTCTGTAGTTATCGGCAGAAAAGGTAATTAGTATTAAGAAATCATTGAAGAATACAAACTGCTTTCAACATTTCGAAAAAGTTTTGAGTGTTTAATTGATAGCGGTCTTGCTAACAACTGTTCTTCTTCCTCCCCGGAATCACTGAACCTTCTAAAACACTCTTTTCTTTGCGGGCGAACACCATGAACTCCTTCTTCACTTTCTAAATTGGAAGTTTCTTGGGCTTCTTTTAATTTCTGTCGTGCCTTAACAATATTATCTAATGCCAAAAACAAAAATCGCAATGTATGGTCTGCTTCAAGCTTAATATCCACAAAATGTGTAAAACCTTAGTCAAACAAAAAACATACAATGTACTTACCACAACTGTAAAATATTCTAGAAATGCCGTACAGCTGCCATTTATCAGTGTCCACCGCTTCTCGAGTGTTTAGGGCTCTATCAAACGTATTTTGCTCTTTATATGGGGGCCAGAAAACTTCTTTTTTAACGGTGTTAACCAGCTACTGTGCACCGCTGCTACTCCATCACCAGCTTTTTCATCAAACTCTACGATTGCGTATTCCATTACAAAAGAGATGTTTTAGATCTAGTGCTACTACTGAGCCTATTTTTCAAAAGTACAAGTGTTATTAGTAAAAAGTGACACAAATGCACACCTGCAATTTACAGATTACTCTGAACAAATTTTCTACAAAAAAATACAACCTCTTTTACCAATGGCAAATGGTATGGAAGTATAAGATGTATTTTTTGTAAAGACTTATTTAGATTAACCCGTAAATTGTAAGTGCATTTGTGTCTCATTTGTTACAAGAGTTTTGTAAAATATATGTAAGTATAGTAGTCCTTGGTACATATACAAATGTGATGTTCTTACCTTATAGGCATAAGCACTAACACTGTAACACAATATTGATTAAATTTTTAATATTGTAATAGCTTCAAATTCGCACGCTCATCACACCCTACGATTCTGCGAAAACTAACCACATGCCACACACCTTAAGGCCTTAAAAATGTGAGTATGAGTATGTGAAAAAGTGAAAGAAACATGTGAAACGTGAACGTGAAATTAACCTATTAATAAACGCGCGCGCAACCTACCTGTCAGATAATTGGTTTCCGTATTGGTTTCCGTATATATTTAATTTTGGTCATTTTATGGGAAACAAAAAGGACGTCATTTAAACGTACTTTTTTTGTCGTCACCGTAAGGTATAAATCATAACGTCATATTGACATCGCATTTTAAGTTACTGACGTCTTTCATAGAATCTGACAAAATATTGACGTCATCTCGACGGACGTGTGCTGCCTTGGTCTGTATCAACCGAAATACAAGATGTTACAACGGGTGTTGGATGCTGCAAAAGGTTTTGGTTACTATCCGTATAGTGAAAACGATGAAATCGTAGATCCAGCATTAGCATTGGACAACTCTGTGTTTATATTTGATGATGTAGCTTGTGACAAACAAGATAAAATAAGAGCATACTTTAGTATGGGAAGACATAAGAATATGGATTCATTCTGTCTCTGTCAAACATATACTCGAATACCCAAACATCTGGTACGTGATAACGCTAACGTTTTGATTCTTTTCCAGCAAGATGAAACCAATTTAAAACATGTATGCGACGATCATGTAACCACTGATATGGACTTTAAATAATTTAAAAATACATGCTGCCAATGCTGGAAAGACAATAAGTATGGTATGTTGGTAATTGTAAAAGAAAATGATGTACACAAAAGCAGATATAGAAAAGAATTCGATAGCTATATATTAATCTAACTGGTTACAACCAATGACATACAGGACAGACAGCTGTCTAACAGGACAGACAGCTATCTAACAGGACATACAGCTGTCATACAGCTGTCGTGATAGGTAAGAAGACATGCACCAAGTCGGAGCCAGTATACCTTAAACCACCAAACAGCTGGTATCGCTCTAACAAGTGATTAGACCAACAGGTAACAACAACTAACTTTAGCACGATGGAGGTGATGGGTAAACAAGAGAGAAAAATTAAGAAAACGATTTTACAACTTAGTAATATTAGAAAAAAACATTTAATGCTTAAGCTTAACAGAGCTGAGAATGATGATGCTCTGCAACGTTTATATAAGCCAATTGTTCACCCACTAAGTGAAATATCTAAAAACACATCAACACTTAACCTGCAGCAGCCACCAGTGGCTAAACAAATCAAAGAACTTAATATACCAGAAACGAAACCCAAAGTAGAGTTTCTTGAAGACCATGAAGTTTTTGAAGATGCATCAGAGGTGGAAAAAGTACAGTAGGGGATATCCCAACATTTGAAGAGCTTGAGGCAGATCTACAAGCTATCACAACCACACCAGCATATCAGGAATTTTTGGAGCAATATCCTAAACGAGTTCGATATTATGTAGACAAGTATTTTACGAAACCACCGAGACGTGCCACCACTGATCAATCGTATGGTGCTCGCTACGATAAAGCTACTGGTAACTGGAGTCTTGACAACAAAAACTTGGACTTTACAAATGATGACATTCAGCTGGGTCAAAGGATATCCACAAACACAAGGTCTGCTAGAATTGATATTTATGAAAAGACCAAAGGCGTACACGTATGACGATCTTCAACACTATAGAGGTATTCTAGAAGCAACTAGTGTTCATAAAATTAGACACGATCCCAATGCACGAACCAAAGGTTGTACCTCGGAAAAGTATCTGACTATAATAAAACCAATTATAAATCCGCGAGGTCGAAGATCCTCTACTTCTCACGGTTTTGGTTACGACGACGACCACACACATCTTTACAAAAAACAAAAGACTGAACCTAAAGCTCAGAGTGATAAGACCAGCGGTAGCAGCAGCAGCATCAGCACTAACAACTATATGATACAAAATAACAAACAAATAGCATATGTGTATTGGGATGACATAAACGAGTTGGTTGATAGACTTAGACTCTTAGTGGCTTCCCAAGTTGCCGGCAATAATGCTCATAACAACGAAATTCAGTCAATCTTGGAAGAACTAAAGGAAACTAGTGTTATGGCCTAGTAAACCTACATAAGGTCATATATGTCTATCTATCGCTTAGTATAAAAATGTCTATCGATAAGTTCGGACGTTCCCAGTCCAATAAACGTGTAAAGTTTAAAATTATCGAAAGAGAGACTCTCCCATGAACAGCAAGTGGTGATTTCGATGTGCAACGCCGTAGATTGTGTAACGTTACCGACCCTATCGATTCCACAGATGGAGTAACTAAAACTTTTGTTAGTGCGTGGGTGGACGACTATCAGAAACATACAGCTGAGTATCTGAAGAATAAAGATGGAGTGACACAAAGACTAATAACTGCTAAAGACTGTGCACAAACCAGAATTGGAAGGTTTGAAAAACGAATTTGAACAGAAATTGAAAAATTTAACCAAGAACATAACAGCTCAAGTTTTAAAAATTATCGATCTGTCAAAGAACCACAAGCTGAACAAGAAGTTGGGTGAAATAGACAAAAGTCTAAAAGATTTGCACGATAAGTGGATACTTTTAAATCCAACATCGCAATGAAGCGTCGCCGACGACAACAACAACGTAACGCTGAACCATCTGATGCCAAGAAACAAATTATAAACGAGTTGTATAAACCGGCAAGAGTCAATTTTAAACGTAGACGCACCATAATTAGAGGTTTGGATGACTTGCGGCAGATTGATTTGGCCGAGTTTACAGACTATCATCTTGAAAACTCCGGTTACAAGTACAATCTGGTGGTAATCAATTGTTTTTCAAAGTATGTGTGGACGCGCCCGCTTAAATCTAAAAATGCCAAAGAGGTGACTAAAGCCATGGCTGATATTTTAGCTAACAGCACAGCACCTTCCCACATACAGTCTGATCTTGGTAAGGAGTTCTACAACGCCAAATTTAAGGCCTTTGTGACCAAATACGACATCAATCATTACAGTACGTATAGTGTGAAGAAGGCGGCAATGATGGAACGAGTCATACGTACGTTGAAAGAGAAGATATATAAAAACTTTCACTTTTCTGGTTCTTACAAGTGGCTACATATCCTGCCCGATGTCACAGCTGCATACAACGCGACCATTCATCGCACCACCGGTGTCAAACCTCAGGATGTCTTTAAGAACAACGAGGCAACTATTCGTAAGCAGGTCTACTCCAATACTATCCCGGTGTCTGCACAAACTAAATTTAAAGTGGGTAATGTTGTACGTATAAGCAAGACAAAAACAATATTTGAGAAAGGTTATACACCGCGCTGGTCCGCAGAGTTGTTTAAAGTCGCAACGGTGCAACCCAGCAGTCTAGTGACGTATTTACTAGAAGATATGCAAGGCAAGCAAATCACCGGAGGGTTTTACGAGCAAGAACTACAAAAGACTATCCTCTGACATGTATTTAATCGAACGAGTGTTGAGAAAAAAGGCACCAACTCCTATGTAAAATAGCTCGGTTTTGATAAGACCCATGATTCCTGGGTCTACACCAAAGACATTAAATAATTTGTATTATGCTATAAATAAAGGAAACATGTTAAAAGTATTTTTATTTTATTTTATAATACAATTAAAAATTATGCCGTAAATCAATAATATCCTAAATAAGCTTCTCCTGCGGTACATCTGCTATATGTAGGCTGTTTCTATGCGCCGTAAGGTATTTCACTTTGGTCTTTATTCTGTTAAAGAGATTTACTGAATTTGGATCATACAACATGTTTAGGATGACTTTAGCATCGGGATGTTTATTTTTAAAGTTCCTGACAGCTCTTCGAAAACTTTTCTTTTGCGTTCTTACAGCATGCTATGGATAGGTGGCGACTTTATCGTTTCTTGCAAGTAAACCAAACACACTTATTTTTCCTGGGTTACTTGGCTTTGGGGATATATCTTCAAGATGTTCTGTGACTTTAGCATTTGTTTCTCGCATACGCTGCACTTCATCATCTATCTCTATTAATTTCACTTCAATCTCCTCAAGGTTGCCTCTGTATTTCTGATTAAATTCGCTTACGAAAAAATCAAAAATAATTTGGTTGCACTTGTCATAGAACTGATTGGATATACAACCAGCCAAATTTAATATCAAATCCTTGCACGCATATGTACCAGATATCGCGTCGTTTTCAGTCTGCGCTCTACCAATGTTTACCACGTATGTGGCGGTTGTAGGTAATAAGTATGCGCCTTCGGTTGGAACATTTAAGTAGTCGGTATTCCCCCCCCCAATGTTCCTTTAGCTGACTATTGTAATAGGCAATCAACTATTTCGTTTTCTAAGTTTCCAACCAATGTCTGAATCTTTTCGCACCACTCTTGCACAATTTTGTTGCATTGAAATAACCAGTATTTTTGTCGATAATTACTTGAAAGTCTCCAAATAGACCATACCAGAAGTTGTCTTTAATTTGCTGATAACACACATCACTTAATGTAGCCATTTTTGAAACAGATAGAGCAAACTGAAGCACGTCCTCTCTTTGTGACAACTCAATTGTGAATGAGGTTAAGAGTGTGTGTGCACCCCAATTTATACATGTTGGCACCACCTCTGTTTTTTGTAAACTGTATTTGTTTTCACATAAGACTTGACTAATAAACCACATGTGTTTGGTTATATCTATTTGTATTAGCAAACACGTTTGCGACACATGTGAGAACACGTGGTGGGCTCAACCTAAGAGCACAGTCGGCTAGCGGGAATCGGAGTCCTATACGTCACAGAGCCAACACATGTGTCTGTATACCTATAACATTCCGGGCAGCCGACATAACCTAACAAGCACACATGTGTAGGCTTAACCTATAACATTCGGCTAGCGGGCAGCCGGCATAACCTAACAAACAACACAAGCGGCTTGTGCTTTCCACTAACATTCTCGGGTAGCCAACATAACCCCAAATTCCCACATGGCGGCAAGCGGGAACTTGGAACCTGACAGCGGCGGCCACCTTGGAACATGTGAACTGACAGGTTACCCGCCATCTGGCACCCACTGACAGATAGTGACAGCTGACAGATTTACCGCCATATGTTAACGCATGAGCAGAAAAAAAGTGGAGGGGGTCAGTCCAGGTGTCCGACTGTCTACTCAATATAAGTAAATAATGACATACAATTATTTATACTAGATATACATTTTCTGTTATTAAATCCAAACTTGTGATTCCTACAAAGAGGAATGTCAGGCACAAGCTTCGGACTACGTGTTCTGTTTTCCAAGTTGATGCCATCCACTTAGTAATCACAATTTAATAGTAGTGACAAAACCTTTGTATATTATCAGCTTTAACATAGATCCTGTCCACTAGTGGTTCAATAATATGTTTTGTAATTGTGTTTGGTAATCCTTCCAAATCAACATTACCACAATCATAGTCGATACAATGGTGTGCTTGGAGAAACTTGACTGACAAAAACCTTGAGTGTTGACGATGACGAACTTCATCTTGAAACTGATCGCAGCAGTCACATATCTAGATTAAATATCGCACAACATTGGAGAGTGGTGAGTATTCGATGACGCAATCATGTATAATTATACAGAAACATTTGTATAATATTGTCTAGGAAGTTGTGGTTGCTTTCCATTTCCAATTTTATATCCACAGTTGATGGTTTTATGGAATCGCTATACATGGAGCAATCAAACACAAAGATGGGATATTTTTCGAAAGCTTTGTAATCCAACTTAGGCTGAGGTTCTGTACCAGCATACGAGCGTTGGAATTCAATCATGTTTCTATATGCTTCGAGCTAATTTGCTTGTCCAAAGTTCAGATTCATACCCTCGGCGGGAATTTGTTTAGAATTCAAGTGTAGTCTTACATCTCCAATATTCACATAATCAAACTCGTTGATGTCTCTTCTAGCGTTGCTGTGTCGATCCGTTTGAAAAATCACAACAAATCTAGGTCGTTTAGTGTTTGATGAAGTTTTAACAGGCCACAAGTCTTTAGTTAAATTATTTAGATTCGGTAATTCATACAAGGGCGCGGGATGAGCCCCGAGAAAGCAACCTTCATACTGCTTACGAGGAGGAGGAAGTGGTAGAGGTATACGGTAGAAACATCCCAATCGTCAGGGAGGTAAAGTATCTTGGGGTCGTACTGGACTTCAAGCTAACCTGGAATGGTCACGTTGAAAAAATACTGCGCAAGGCAGTTATGACCCTAGCCGTGACTAGGCGGCTATATGAATAAACGTGGGGACTAAGACCTAGTATGGCCCACTGGCTGTATACAAGTGTGGTCAGATCATTGCTAACATACGCGGCACTTGTGTGGTGGCCTAAGGTGTCACAATCCAGTGTCAACCAAAAACTAGGCAAGATCCAAAGGATGGCTTGCCCGGCATCACAAGGGCCATGACTTCAACCCCAACAGCCCCTATTGAGGTGTTGCTGGATCTGCCCCACTACACTTAGTTATCATGAGGGAGGCCAGGCTAGGACTATACAGATTAGCCTGCAATGATAGACTGAAGACCAATCGAGGCTGCAGGGGCCACTAAAAAATACAGGAGATCGTGAAGGAGCCCATGCTTGAAATGAGGTCAGACTTCGCGGGCCCGCGAATCTGCAGGGATAACAAGTTTATAGTGGTAATCCCCGACCGCGAGGCATGGCGGGGGGAGACGCCAGGCATACGACGGGACGCGCTCGTCTGGCTAACGGACGGATCCGGCTGGGAGCGTCGGACGGGGGCAACGTTTATTCTGAAGGACCGAGGGTAAGTCACAGTGTCTCCTTGGAGCCTGCATAAAATGGGGCGGTTCGAGGGGGACCTGACATGCAGACTCTGCGGCGAGGGGACGGAATCGTCCCAGCACATCTTGTGCGAGTGTAAAGTTCTGGACCGCAAAAGAGATTCGACCTACGGACAGCTTAGACCAGAGACGGAGCAATATAAAACTTCACCCTATCAATTGCTGTGCAGACTAGTTCTAGGCACAGTGATTTTGGAATGGGTGGAGTAGAAAAGACAAAGGGCATGCACAATAAGCCAAAGGCTGCGGTGCTATCGGGGCGGCAAAGACGCGGACGAGCCCTAAGCGGGAACAACCACTAATTAGTAGAACTGCTGAAGCCCAATCGAAGAACACATCTTGCTGATTGATTGCAAACTCACATGTATTGTTATGATCAAACGATATAGTTCATGGAGCGTAAGTGTGTAAGGGTCTGCGAAGATGTGTAGTTTGCTTAACATTGTAACCCAATGATTTTAAAAACTGAATGTTCTCCAACGATAGAATCGTCTCCGACGCAGGCAGCGAAGATACTGAAACTGATTGAGTTTGGATGTTGTTATTTATAACCATGTCGCAGTCTTTTTCAACTCCAATGTTACGATGATTTCTTCACCTTGAAAATTCACAGACACTGAATTATGATCGACGATGTTTACATTTATAAGTGAAATGATTCGTGGGATAAAAGGCATAAACACTTCACTATATGGTTTTATGTCGATTGCATGGCCTAGATCAGCCATAGGAGCAAACTCATAAACAGTATGTGTTGGTTTACCATCATGGCAAGAACGACCCACTATGTTACATTCCAAACGAAGCGTTTTCAGTTTCACAATCTGATTCCTTCACTACGTCTGCCATGAAAGTTCTAGGTGAGGAAAAATCCAATATTGGAGCTATTGATGCATCTTTTGTAAAATCCAAGTCATACTTGCATTGTATCTCACATGTCAAAGTGTTGTTGGATTTTAAACTAAAAAGTTTAGTTACATCTAGAACATTGTCAGACTGTAAATTATTTAACTTATGATATAAACTAGCCATTTGCCTTTGAATATATCGTTTCATATCGTTGATTTCATAGGTTCCATTAGGAATTATTACACACCATCTTGCTTCGGTCCGGTGTCGGAAGTAAAGTAAAAATGAAACTTATTACACCCATGCTCTGTGTTTGGTACGGTGTTTTATGTGTGGAAATTTGTAAACGCCAACGAATGATCAAACTGTGGGTTTAACACTATCGGTGGAAATATTTTCATCGATGGGTAAGACGTAAAACTTTTCAACGTGAAAGTGTACGACATGACTGAAACACAAACACAAGTTCAACATCTTTTATTTCAAAAATTTTAAACATAAATGACCACAGTTAAAAGTATTATATACACATGATTATACATTAGAGTAGAGTCTTTAAGGTAACGTTGCAGCTCAACTGGTGGCTTCAAGTTTCCATACGAGTCAAAGTACACAGCTGTTTCACCCCGTTTCTTAACTGCAACTCAATGACTACCAGGTTCCTTTGTTTGTTTGTAAATTTATGATGAGCGAGTCATTCTTACGTGGTCCATTTTATGGTACAGTGTCTCGCATGTATACACCTCTAAAATATGGGATTTTCATTTTACCAGCAAATTTTACAAGATCTACATTTGTCATAGGTCTTGCTGGTACATGAATTACACGGTTTTTGATTTGTGTAAATACAATTCATAACCGCTACGTTGTTTCTTCATATACAGACCATCACCCAAACCACAACGTTTCTTGCCGACTGCAATAGCCTCCATTGTTTTGTTGTGTCGTTTTGCTTCGTTTAATTTTTGTTTAGCTGATTTAGCATCGTTAACAGCTTTACCAATATCAGCAGCAATAGCCTCCATTGTTTTGTTGTGTCGTTTTGCTTCTTTCAATTTTTGTTTAACTGATTTAGCATCGTTAACAGCTTTAGCAATACCAGCAGCACCACCACCCAGAACACCAAGAGCTGACAGACTACAAAAGATCGATGGTAACAATTGTAGAAAACCACCACTTTTGGGTATAGGAATAACACGAGGCAACTTTACTTTCTTCCGACCACCAGCATTTTTGATAACTTTTCTCGCTACATGTAGTAAATTTTTCACAGATGGAACTGCCTTACTCACATTTACAGCGCCTCGCATTAAAGTCAGTATGTTTTAAAATGGTACTTTACCGCCAATTCTACGCTTGCCTACACCCGTACCAAGTTTTCTTTTAATTTTCACGTTGTTTGCTACACCCCAAGCAGCCACTTTTCACTAAAACTTGAGTCTTTTGATTCGACTCTCTCCCTCGCTCGGTTTTCAAACAGCTCGTCAGCTCGATGTCTGCCACTAAACTGTTTTGTTTGAGAGTTGGCAATGTCGTGATCTCGACATGCACTATCTAGAGGACTGATACCTTGATCACCTCTAGCAAAACATTTGTTAAGTTTAGTACCAGGACCACAAAACTGATATCCTGGTATGTGAAACTCAACAAGCAATTTGTTGATAAGTGTGTTAACAAGACTTTCACTCTAATATCAACATTGATACTGATAATAACATGTAGGAAAACACAAGTATTTATACTTGGGGCAAATAGGTTACTTTGCTTTAGTTAACGATGCGTATCGTAAAACACACAACAGCAGCATTACCAGTGACAAACCTGGATAATTTTGTTGTTGATAAGTTCGAACAGCAAACACATGGGCCTCTTTTGCCAAATACAGTTAGATGTTTGATATGTGGCCCGAGTGGGTGTGGTAAAACAAATGTTATGCTGAGTTTATTGTTTGAACCAAACGGTTTAAAGTATGAAAACGTTTATGTTTATTCAAAGTCTTTGTGTCAACCTAAATACTGTATACTGTCTCTATTTTAAAAAATAGAGACTATACGACCAACTAACAAATTAGTAAATTGTCAGCCTTGGCTCATTTCTTCCCTAATATAGGGACAAATATGTAAGGCTAGATGCATTCTCACCACAATTAGAACCGCAGACCGGTTTCGCTCTATGTGGTGAGAATGCATCTATCCTTACATACTTTGTCCCTATATTAGGGAATAAATGGGCCAGGGCTGACAATTCACTAAATTGTTAGTTGGTTGTATACAGTCTATTTTTTAACATGCTGTGTTATTTGGAGCTGCCGTGACAACATACTACTTGGTTCCGCAACGAGATGGCGGCACGTGTTTCGTGTCTTACATCTCACTTAGTTTTAGGAGGCTGGCTACCATAGCCGTATTACTTTACAGGTGTATTTTCGCTGCAATTAATATGTCGTACTGACGAGCTCTTATTAGAGCGAAACCGGTCTGCGGTTCTAATTGTGGTGAGAATGTATCTAGCCTTACATACTTTGTCCCTATATTAGGGAAGAAATGGGCCAGGGCTGACAATTTACTAAATGGTTAGTTGGTTGTATGCCGTCTCTATTTTTTAACATTCTGTGTTATTTGGAGCTGCCGTGACTTGGTTCCGCAACGAGCTGGCGGCACGTGGTTCGTGTCTTACATCTCACTTAGTTTTGGGAGGCTGGCTACCATAACCGTATTACTTTATAGGTGTATTTTCGCAGCAATTAGTATGCTGTACTGAAGATCTCTAATTAGAGCGAAACCGGTCTACGGTTCTAATTGTGCTAAGAATGCATCTAGCCTTGCTAGATTACGAGTTTCTTCACTAACCTTGGGTTATGCTGCAGAAACACCTTAGATGGTACATACTAAGCAACAGAAAGAATATGTGTATTGGGATGATGTGAACGAGTTGGTTGAAAGACTGAGACTCTTAATGGCTTCCCAAGCTGCTGGTAATAATGCTCATAACAATGAAATCCAGTCAATTATAGAATAATTTAAGAAAGCTCATATCATATAAAGATCTAACTTTAGTGGTTTGTGTATCAGTTTCATCATGTCTATTGATACGTTTGGACGTACTACTGCAAAATCCGACAAGCCTATACCTAGTAGGGTGGTTCAAAATCAACTTTTCCCAAAAACTACAAGTGGTGATTTTGATGTGCAAAACCACAGATCATGTAACGTTGGTGGTCCAATCGATTCCGCAGACGGTGTAAATAAAAAATATGTTGATGTATGGATAGACGACTATCAGAAGAACAAGGACGCAGTAACACAAAGAATAATTACCGTAGACCTTAAGGCTGTATGCAAACTAGAGTTGGAAGACTTCAAAAACGAGTTTGAAACTAAATTGAACAATTTAAGTAAGAACATAATAGTTCAAGTTTTAAAAGATATTGACTTCTCAAAGAATAACAAGTTAAAGACGAAGAAAAAAATCAGTCAAATAGATAACCAACAAAAAGATTTGAATGAGAACTGGGTACTCGTAAATCTAACATCATGAAACGACACTAACCATCAGATGCTAAAAAACAAATTATTAGTGAGCTATATTAAGCAGTAAGAATTAATTTTAAACGTAGGCGTACCATAATCAATGGTTTAAATGACTTGTGGCAGATGGATTTGGCTGAGTTCACAGACTATCATCGAGAGAATACATTTTAGTGGTTATCAATTGTTCTTAAATAAAAAAATGCTGAATAGGTGAGTAAAGCTATGGCTGATATTTTAACTACAAATACAGCTCCCACAAACACCCTGTCTGATTTTGGTAAAGAGTTCTACAATTTTAAGTTTAATGCCTCAATCAAAAAATACATCATTCACTACAGCATTTATAGTGTGAAAAACGCAGCAATAGGGGAAAAAGTCATACGTACCTTGAAAGAGAGGATCTATAAAAATTTAAGCTTCTTTGGTTCCTACAAGTAGTTACCTACACTACCTAATGTCACAGATACCTACAACTCAACTATCCATTGAACAACTGGTGTAAAACCTAAAGATGTTAATAAGAAAAATGAAAAAGCTATTTGTAAACAAGTCCTCAAATCTCAAAGTGTTTAACAAAAATAAATTTAAAGTGGGTAATATACGATAAGCAAAGCTAAAACCTTATTTGAAAAAGGTTATACATCACGTTGGTTAACAGAGTTATTTAAGATTGATAAAGTTCACTACACCAATCCAGCCACATATTTACTAGAAGACATGCAACGCAATCCTGGAGGATTTTATGGAGAAGAACTACGAAAGGCTTTATCTTCTGACATGTATTTAATTGCAACAGTGTTAAGAAAAAAAGGTTGGTAAAATGGCTTGGTTTTGATAAAACTCATAATTCATGGGTCAACACTAAGGACATTAAAAAATATGTATTCCTTATATTAAAAATAAAACAACTATTTTCGACAATGTTTTTTATTTAAACCAAAGAGAATAATAACATTTAAAATAAGCACTGTAAATAATACAAATTGTTTTTGAACTATTGAAGTATAAAAACAATGTAAGTAATAATATTTGGATAAATATATGAATAAATATATGAATAAATAAATATGAATATATAAAAATTGTAAACTATACCTAAATAAGTCGTATAAATCAGCTACCCTGCGAACGAACTAAATTTTTCACCAGTAGTGAGCTATCGTAAGAACTAATTTCGAGTATCGTTTATGGAGCAGAGAAACATTTCAACGAGTCGTGAAAGAGTAGTCCGCCTTACTATTTCACGATGTCCTTGTGGCCACAAGCTAGGGTTTTATGAATGCCTAGCATAAGGTAACGTTTGTCATCAAAATATGATAACGCTACCTTATTTACCACCTGGGTGTACACATCATGCAGACTCGTTCGGAAAACATTCATACGTTTGAAAACCCGTCCATCCTGTACTAACATACATCCATCCACATCCGTCTTCGTATTACCCATACTCTCAACAACATTCTGATAATCATCCACACTTCAATCTTTTTTCGTCACACACTCTTGCACATCTTTTGCTTTTTTTTGTTGATAAAACACCCTCCCCAGAAACCATGTAAGATTTCGCGCCCAGCCCTACCACTTTGTATAAAATTTTGCCCTTATATTCATCTTTCATTCTTCCTAACACACTCTCATTCACCGGGATGCCGTGGATGTTGTCAATCGCGTAGTTCGAAGCATCGTATTTGTCAATTTCCTGTTTAATGTCTTCGTAAAAGTTGTCCGTTTCTACCAAAATAATCAAAGAGTCAGTGTCTGTGTATAGTAATGTTACTTTGTTGCTATATTTTGCTTTCAAGTAGCCGCACAAAAAGTCGTATATGACAGTTTTTAATATATATAATATCGAAAACCCGACATATATAGGTCTGTCGTTTGTCACCTGTGTTGAATTGCGACAAAATCATCTGTAAAAATAAAATGGTTTTGAAATTGGGTTGATTTATATACGCTGCAGCCCCCAGTTTATTACCTATATTTTCGCAGTACGTAGCGAGTTTAACATCAACCCCTTTGTCCAACTTCTCCATGGTTTTCCCGAAAACCGCGTTGTTCATTAATTTGAAGAGGCCTATTTTAAATTCATTCTGTGCCTAATTACATAATTTTGTGTTTTTATCCATGTAAATTTTTAACCATGGAGATTGCCCAAACTAAACGAGATGAATCTTCGTTAAAACTAACCCGTTTGCCAAACATTGTTTCAAGTTTCGATAATATACTTTGTTTAATTATTTAAATTTGGAATAAGTTTAGGTTATTTGGAGTTTGTGGGATGGTCGATTCTAGATAATGATAAGTCGTTGTGTAGGTCGTGTAGATGTTTCGGATATTCCAAATCAACTTACAGACAGACAAATTCATCTTTATTTTTCAATTTTTAAATTTTGAATTTCAATTTCGGAAAGCCGGCAGAAATCCCCCATCGCCAAATGGTGTTGCATAGACAAACCATAGTGATTTGTGGCGTCTTAGTTTAGTGAGCACTCCACGATTTGAGTTTTGTTTTGTCATAATTGTGTTCGTTGTTAGCTACTGCCCGCCTAACACTACAATGACTGGCGCCACCCCGTATACTTTATTTTTTGAAGTAGCTATGCATCTCAGTATTTGTTAACAGCTCAAGTTTCCCCTTCATAGCTTTGAGAGCAACACTTCAAGCAAGAGATGGAGCTGTGACATGTTGGCAGGGGTCGAGAAGTTGTTGTTGTTGTTCGCGCTTTTCTTGGCTGCGGATAATTATCCATTAGCCCATTGTCCGATTTATTTTTCGAGCGTTAGGTCCGTATTTTTCTATACAATGGTCCATCGTGGCTCCAACCATTATGTAGTTTTTATTATTACTACACTCATTTTTAATATAATTAACTAGGCTGAGTACAACAATATTCTTACCATTTAACATATTCATTCTTTTTTTTTCTCTTTTTTTTTCTTTTTTTCTCTTTTTTTTATATTTTTTTTCTTTTCTTTTTTTCTTTCTTTTTTTCCTTTTTTTTCTAATTGTTCTTTTTTCCCTTTTTTTCAGTTTTTTTTCTAATTGGTCTTTTTTTTTCTTTTTTTCAGTTTTTTTTTTATTTATTTATTTATTTTTTTTTATTTTTTTTTTTTCATCTCAGTCGGGAATACACGGGGACACGAATCGCCTAGGGACCCTTCAAGGCTCACAAAACACACAGACTGGGCCACGGTTTGAAAAAAGGTATAAACAAATGGGAGATACAAAGGATCTTAAAACTAAGCTTTACAAATGTTTCTTTACAATATTTACTTAAATGACTAACAAATGATTATTACACATACACTGTCCGTAAAACCAAATTATTGTTAATTTATATAGTATGTCTTATCTCTCAACTATATATACCCATACATATATATATTTACACACACACTTACATCTATAACCGACCCACATATTCAAATACTTAAATATCCAAACATATACGATTACTATTTCTATGCCTATCTTTACAGATACCGCGTGTTTTCATCACGTTAAGGTTCTAGCTTAATTTTTTTTATGTGTTTTAACAACCAATCGTATATGTTTTTCTGCTTTGTTTGTAGCAACTGTGGCAAGCTAAAGGGGCAATCAACACCCGCCCAAACATGCACTTGATTACAGAATTCATTTATTTCATGTTTTTTTAAACTGCACTCCAGTAGCATGTGCTGAGTGCTCCCCAGCTCTCCACACTCACAAAGTGGGTCGTTCCTTAAGGCTATTTTATGCATGTAAACAGGTACCATTATATGATTAAAGCGTAATCTGCAGATAATGGAAATTTCCCTTTTTTTATAATTTAATTTAGCAAACCATGGCTTCACCGGTAGTGTTGGTTGTATTTGCTTATAACATAATCCTTTTGTATTTTGTTGGTATTCCTCTTCCCATTTTTGATGTGATTGTTTGCTGAGATACACCCAGAAATCTTGCACTGGGATTTTGTATGTTACGGTAATTCCGTCGTTTGTCGCTTGCTTGGCCAGATTATCCACTATTTCGTTTCCCTGTATGCCAGAATGTGCTTTTGTCCACACCAGTACAATATTTTTACCCTGTGCTCTTGAATGTTTTATGGCATTTATTGTTTGCGTTATGAGATAATTGTTTTTGCTTCTTTTGTGGGAACCGCTATAAATGGCTTGAAGAACACCTTTGCTGTCAGAAATGATTAGTATCTCACTGTTTTCTATTGAATCAGTATACTGGACTGCTTTACGAATTGCTATAATTTCTGAGGTAAATATGGTAAATATGGGATTAAGTTTAAACTTTTCTGCAATTTGCTTCTGTGGATCATAAAAAGCACATCCAGTTCCCTCTTCGCTTTTCGACGCGTCAGTGTATATGTGGTACGACTTATTCAGTATCTGATTTAAATCGTATTTGAACATGGTGTTTCTTATCGGTGCAGGAAAGTTTGTATAATCTTCAGTATAAGCAACCTGTACCCCGATGTTGGAAGGTTCTATCTGATAGTATGGATCTACTTTATTTGACCATATATCGTTTCTGAAAGGGATAAGATGTTCATGGCTGTCTATCATTAGTGGGGTTTTTTTCTTTTTCCAGAAGGTGTAGGTCAATGTCATTAAGAATAGCTGATGGAGTTTTGTCACGATAGGACTGTCTTTTGATAAAAGTTTCGTTACAAACTTTGATGTTAAGTATTCTCTTCTTCTTTGCAGAGGTGGTTCGCATGCTTCCGCCAGTAAGTTGTTTGTAGGTGTGCTTCTTAATACTCCGAGGCTAATTTTGAGCGCTTTATTCTGTACAACATTAAGCTTGTTTAAATGCACTTGACTTGCTTGGTTATATAGGCAACACCCATAGTCTATAATTGACCTTATATATGATCTGTACAGTAAAAGAGACGTTTCTGGGTCTGCGCCCCATTTGCTGTGGCAAACGGATCTCAAGATATTCATTGCTTTTTCTGTTTTACATCTTATTTTTTCAATGTGTTCTTTCCATAGAAGTTTGGTGTCCATCAGCATCCCTAAATAATTTATTACAGGTACTACTTCAAGTTTCATATCAGCGAGAGTTATGGTCTTAGGTAATGGTCTTCTCTTTCTGGTGAAGATACACACTTTTGATTTGGACTCAGATAAGTCCAATCCGTTATTATTTGTCCAATTTATTAGGTTAGTCATTGATCTATTTAGCTTGTCTATGCCGTCTTCTATCTCACAGTTATATGTATAAACGCAAATGTCATCCGCAAACTGTAGTATCTCCACGTCATCAACCCACTTCTGTAGATCTTCAGTATATATTAAGTACAACAGTGGAGATAAAATAGTCCCTTGTGGGATACCTACATTGGTGGTTCTAGGACCCACAATGGTCTGACCTGTCTGTACGTATAGTTTTCTATCTTCGTAAAGCGATATAATTTTGTTGGCTAAAGTATCTGGCAAGCCAACCTTCATCATTTTTTTGTGTAAAATTTTTAAGTTAACAGCATCATATGCATTTCTAATATCCAAAAAGGTTGCAACTGCTGACTTTTTATTGGAAAATGAGATGTTGATATCGCACACTAAATGACTCACATTTTCGACTGATGAAAAGCCTTTTCTAAATCCAAATTGTGTAGTAGGCAATTTTTTCTTACTTTCAAGCCAGTGTTCCAGTCTTCTTTTTAGCATTCGTTCGAAGGTTTTGAATACGCAAGAGGCCAAGCTTAGGGCACGATATGACTGAAGTTGAGTGGGATCTTTACCTGGTTTCAACACCATTACTAGTAAGTATGTTTTCCAATCTGCCGGGATGTTATCAGACGTCCATATATAATTTATTAGTTGTAGCAAAACTCGCTTAGATGTTCTGCCTAAATTTGATAGCATCGAGTAGTGCACCTGATCTTTTCCGGGAGCTGTATTGTTGCTTTGCTTAAGGCTGATTTCTAGTTCGTTCATTGTAAATTCTGACAACAGGGTATTTTCTTCTCTGTATAAGGTTTTGGGGATTTTTTGTGGTGCCGTGCAGGGAGCCATTTTAGCAAGAAGTTGCTCTGCAGTTTCTATACTAATTTGCGGGGTTCTTGAATTGACAGTAGCATTTTTAATTCTTCTAACTGCAGACCACATATCTGATATTGGTGTATTTTTATTAATTGCATTGCAAAATTCTTTCCAGCAACTTCTTTTGCTTTCCAAAATGGTTCTTTTAGTTACTGCCATAGCTTTTTTTAATTTAACAAAATTTTCTGTGTTAGATAATATTTTGTAGGCTTGATGAGCCTGCTGTTGGTCCCTAATCGCCGAAGAACATTTGTCGTTCCACCATGGCTTGCTAAACTTTTGGCTGGAGCATTTTCTCACTCGAGGTATAGAATCTGAAGACACGCGATTTAATTTATTTACAAAATCTTCATAACTAGTTTCTTCTACATTTATGGTTTGTTCTCTGAACTCATTTTCCATATCCTCTGAGAAAAGGCCCCAGTTTGCTTTTTTTAAATTCCACTTTCGACTAGGATGGTGATTACAATTACAACTATTTACATGTTTACTATTGACTACTAAAGTGTCTGAACAAAATTTGATCACATAATGATCAGAGCCAAGTGTTTCACTAGCAACTTGCCATTTGAAGTGATGCGCGATATCTGGAGAAGCAATAGTCAAGTCAACGGCAGACCTAACGGCACTGCCCGGGTGATGCAACAATGTAGGTTCACCGTCATTTAAATAGACTAACCCGGTGTCTTCTATCGCAGACAGCAAAATATCTCCTTGAGGTTCGTTTGCAGTACAGCCCCACGCCATATGATGCATATTTAGGTCTCCCCCCAAAATAAAAGGTTTTTTGAGACTGAAGAAAAATGTTCTCCATGATATGTAAGATATTTTCTGTCCAGGCTTTATGTAAACGGAATAGAAATTTATTGTTATTTTATTATTAAGAGAGACTGATATTGCAACCGTGGAAATCTCAGATACCTGATGAAAATCCACTATAGGTACAGACACTAAATTATTTTTTATTAATATGGCTACTCCGCCGTAGCCATCGCTACGGTCTTTCCTAACGATGTTATATCCCGTGAAATTAATGTTTGAGTTTTCTTTGAGCCATGTTTCGCTTAACATGGCAACATATGTTTTATGATCATAAAGGAATTTTTCTAGATAGCCTTTTTTTGGTATTAAAGATCTACAATTCCATTGTAGTACGTTGAATTTTTATTCTAAAAGTATAATCTTGTTAATCTTAGATTTTAAAAACTCTGTCAAATTTCCTTCTGATATATTGTTTTCTTCCGATTCTTTAAGATAATTTGTCAACAGTGTAGCTAATGATTTACAAGCTTGTTCGTTTTTATAGTTTATATCGAATGTACTGGAGTTTATTTTTTGATTAAAATTTAGCGGGTTATTATTTTTGTTTACTATAGGGTTAAACGAAATAACCGGCTGGGTTAATATTTCTTTGTGTGCTCGTAGTAAGGGATTATTGGGAGTATATACCTGCGTACGTTTCCGTTTTTGAGTTGGAACTAAACCTCGCTCATTTGTTTCGATTTCAATTGGTTTATTTACTTGGTAAGCATAACTAGTCTTAAATTTGTCTTTAGCTTCCTTGTAGGAAACGTTTTCTTTTCCCATTATTGTTTTGATGCTTTTTTGTTTGCCAAATTCAGGACATTTTTTTCTATCGGTGGCCTCATGAGGGCCCTCGCAAAGGATACAAAAAGGAGTTTGGGTAGTCTGACAGGAATTATTATTATGGTCCCCCCCGCAATATTTACATCTCTCTCTCCCCTTACATTGCGTGCTTACGTGGCCATATCGCAAACACTTGAGGCACTGTACTACTTTTTGAATAAAAGGCTCTACGGGAAAAAGTATTTTTTCTATCTGAACTCTCTGCGGTAATTCTTTGCCACTAAAGGACAATAGCACAGATTGCGTAGGTACGTATTTTACGTTATCAATTTCGATTACCCTTCTGTTAAATCTTTTAACGCGGCCTATTTTAATATCTGATCTATTAAACGGTTTTATAATTTCTAATAATTCTTCATCTGTTATATCTAAGTCTACATTTCTGATCACCCCCTGTCTATATGCTAAATACTGTGGTATATATACGATATAATTATTTGCTTTTAATGCTGGTGAATTGGCCATTTCATTCGCACTTTTCGCCGAACGTAATTGTATTTTGATTGTGTTTACACCCGTACTTGTTATATTTAATATATCATCCTGTATATCAGGTACTAACCTATTTATCATCCTTGCTGTTGATATTCTGTGCGCCTTTCCTATGTTCCCCTCATTATTTTTAACATAAACAAAATACGGACCCGTATCATTTAAACAATAATGTATAACGGGACGCGATTGATTATTTTTATCTGGTTTGTTTACTGGCGAATTATCGTCTGCTTTTTTATTGGTCTGTATTGATATATTTGAATTTACGTACATATTTTCTTTAATTCCATCTGTATTTTCCACATCTAATATTTTTTGAAAATCTACATTTCTATTACTCACCTCTGTCCTAATTTGTGTTGTATGTTTGTATTTATTTATTTTTTGTCTTGTTTTATCCGTTAATAAATACCTTCCTTTATCTTTTTCTAAATTAATTCCATGTTCCTCAAATTCCACGTCCATTTTATTGCCTGGAGTCTGATCTAGGTCATCCGTCCAAATTTCTTCTTCTAATCTGCCCCTATCCGGTGGTTCGCTATTGTCTTTTTGTGACATTTTATAATGTTCTCGCTTTAAACTATGCACCTAGCACGACACCTTTCACCACGCTACCTACACGCACGAAGGTCAGCGCGAAACTGGGGTCGAGAAGGTAAACCTTCATACAAACATTTCTAAAATTCTCAAACACATTAGCTAAGAGTAAAACATAAGATTCCAAATAGATATCTGAATATTTACATTCAAACACACTCCACACTTTAAGTGTACGCTCATAGTAGTAGTAACAATGGTGGTAAAGCTAACGCCAATCAAATAGGCCGCAACGGGCCCTTTTTGCCAACCTCGGCAACCCAGAAACCAAGCCTTACCCCTCCTCGGTTCAGTAGCCATACCTCCTGGACCTCACAATAAAGGCCATGACGGCCTTCCATTGGACGGAACTTACCTGGCTCCTCAACAGAGTCCTTGAACCAAACAACTCTGTTCGCAGGCTCCCAAAAGCCTGACATTCACACAGGTGGTGGTAAGACGTTTCTTCTGTCTCGCCGTATTCCTGGAAAATAGGATCCCTCTCGACATCTACCAATGTAAGGCGTCTTCTGAGAGTAAAATGGCCTGTTAGCACATGATGGGGCGAAGAGCAGAACGACTCCTACCAAGAAGCCAGACAGTCCGTGTTTCTGTCCGGCCTCTCCACGAAATCTCTCGGCTGCCTCCAGCCACTCACCGGCATCCAGTGCTTCTCCATGGCCTCTTCAGTGCATTTATCTAGGGCGTCGGAGACCACCTGCCTACTTATGCCTATGGCAGGCTTCGGTCCACAAAACGGCCACCGAGAACCAAGTCTTGCGAGATTATTCTCCACTTAGTTCCCTTCCACGCCAGGGTGTCCCGGGACCCACACAAGTTGTACCTCCTTTGTTTTGGACAGTCCCGTAAGAGCGTCAGCGCACTCTTGAACCAGCGTTAACCTAATGCTGGACGCGCAGACTGCATGGAGGACCGGATGGCTATCTGAGCAAATGTATACACATTCATCTTAATGATGATTATCTCTTTTTTTTTTGCTAACTTATCTAAGCTTTTTGCCATAAACCTAAAAGAATCCAAAAATCTAAGTTTAATACATGTCTTTTGCGTTTTGCCGTCTTCCGTCTCCATCTGTTCAACCAAATCATGTTTACTAAATGTGATGTATCGCTCTTTATCTTGGACAATAACATATAATCTTGATCCGTACTCGGCCAACTCTTTGATGATTAATTTAAATTGCAGATGGAGTGAGCTGGTCCGCGATAATTATTAAATTCGAGCAAATGATCGTGGTCGCGTACTTTTTCATCATTAAGATCGAAAAGTTTATCACAAATGTGACATAATTTTGAATCTAGAAAATCGCGCTCTTGTTCCTCGGTTAATGGAGTCATAAGCCAAACTTTACTTAAATGATTTAGATAAATTTCTCTTGCACCATTTTCTAACCGCTCAAAAAAAAACTTGAGCGGCGTCCGGGCCACGTTATGTTTCAAATTTTGTTAGCGAGTCATCGAAAGAGCATTTAATGTAGTAAGGAAACGAATGAATACTGAACGAGTTTATAAACCTTTTGTGTAAATGACTCACAAGAATTTCGGGGTTGTTCAGTTACCAAAGGACACAAAAGACTCTAAAAGTCCGCGTGAACGTCAAAGGGCATACGCATATTCTTCTCAAAATCGACAAATCTAAGTAAATTGTCGGGTACCAATTTACCGTATTTATCTTTGCGCAAATCGGTGGTGGGTAAATTAACTCTGACGTGATGACAATCATATTTATGATGTTCAACTAATTTAATTTCTGTTCCAAAAAAGACTAAACACCCATCGTATAAAAATTTTGTGTGTGCATGTTTTGAAATTTGACTTCCCACAAGACGAGACATATCTTTAACTAAACAGTAATACGTGTTGTTTTCGACCTCGTCGGTCAATAGTAATACGTTGATATGTCTGAGAAGTCGTATAGTATAACGGACCACATATATCGTAGTTGAACTTGCCATTATCAAAATGTTTCTCTAACCCGTAAACGTTAACCGAAATATCATTCTGCTCTTTAAATTTGGAAATTTTATACCTGAAAAATCCATCCGTTCTCATAGGGCAAATAATGAGATACGCAATGAGGATTATTTTCAATAGGGTGGAGAGCTGCCGGGACTCACCACATGAGCATTTCTCGTCTGTTTTGTATGTTTAAACATGCTTTCTTGTTAGAAATGCTTTTCGGTAGCTGTATATATGAGCTGCCGCCGAGTGGGGAGAATCTTGCAATGTTAATATCCAACCAAAGCCAGTTTTTCAACACCTATCCTATAAAGAAATATGTATAAGTAACTGTTTGCTACTAAAATATAAGTTGAAAATATATGTTACAGCTCCCTATCTAAAACCGGTTGTTCTGGGAGCTGAAAAAAATATAGAAGATGTAACTCTCTACACAATACAGACACCTTGGTAACTGAAAAAATATGATTAGCAGCTCCTTACACCTACAAAACAAATAGCAGCTGAAAGATATTCGTACTCGTACCAGAGTTATCAATTTTGACGTTCTAACTTTCTTGAATCAGATTTAATTAATAAAAAATTGATTTACCTCTAACTTTTTTATCTTTTAATATCGACATCTGAATTTTGGTCCATAGGATACTCCTTATGACAGAAACCAGTGTACCAAATTTAGTCGTCCTGACTAGTTATTTCCGTAGATATCAATTTTTTTCCGAAAGAAAAAACAAAATTTTCCGGGAAAACCTAGGCCGATTTTCCTGAAAAGCGAACTTCTCCAAGCCACTTGAAAAAGGAAGGTATGTACCAAATTTGTTCAAAATAGGCCCTTCATTGTTTGAGTTATCCGTGTGACATATATATATATATATATATATATATATATATATATATATATATATATATATATATATATATATATATATATATATATATATATATATATAGAGAGAGAGAGAAACATATAAAAATTGAAACTGACCCTGGATATTGGTTCTAGGGGGCCTAGTTAGCGCTCATTTGAAGAATTTTTTTAAAACAGTCAGGATCTCATTAGGGATTTTTTTTAAGAAAATTTACTAAAAGTACCAGTCAAGCATTTTAATGAAAATTCGCTAACACTTTTATCAGTGCTACACATAAGCTTTACTATATCTTTATGTTAAAAAAGTACCACTTAAGTATTTAGATAAAAATTGGCTAACATTTTTATCAGTACTTCAGATAAGCTTTACTATGATATCTTTATGTTAAAAAATTATTAGTTACGTATTTTAATGAAAATTCACTAAGAATAGTTATCAAAGAAAACGTGTATTATGCAAAAATGAGATTATTACTTACTGTTCTTAGCAGTCCCTAGTTCATTCGGATGGAATTAGCTATAGTGAGATTTTAAGTTATCAAACCTTTTAAAATGGGATAAACATAATAGGCATCGTAGCAGGGTGCTCACAGTTGCACCACATGAAGTTTCATATAGATTCTTGTTATCGCACCGACTAAACGACTTTGAACACTTACTGCACTTGAACATTATCACCGTAACTTATTTTAAGGTTGAAATGTGAATAAAATTGGTTGGGAAGTGCTCCTCCTTTTATAATTGATTCTATAGGATATCCCCTATATACTACAGTACGTAGAGATGAGCGCTTCTGCAACCGCCACCGCCACACCACTGCCTCCACCACCGTTTGTGACGTCACCCATTACTGTTTCGTATGACGTCACTAGCCTCCACCACCGTTTTTATGACGTCGTCCACTGGAGCCTACACCGTTTTTGACGTCATCCGCCACCATCCCAGGTAACCTGGACTGCTGATCAACTAACCTGAGATGACGTAATCCAAGATGGCGTCCATGATGGCGGCTGTTTTGGTTCGAAAATATAAAAAAATATACAATTTAAGAGACACCTGACCCTACCTGTTAAAATAGAAGGGGCCGCGATTTTAATTTTTAGAAAAAAATGACGTATGTAGAGATGGCGGCTAGCGCATGCGCACACCAACTTGTTTATTTGTTGGTTTAGAGGTTTGGTGTTTGGTATCATGTTTTTTTTTTTTTTTGTTCCCTCAGGGCTCGTCCGCGGCCTTGCCGCCCCGATAGCACCGCAACCCTTGGTTGATTGTGCATACCCCTAGTCTTACTCCACCCATTCCAAAATCACTGTGCCTTGAACTAGTCTGCACAGCGATTGGTAGGGTGAAGTTTTATATTGCTCTGTCTCCGGTCTAGAGTGACCGTAGATCAGTTGTCTTTTCCGGTCCAGAGCTATACACTCGCACAAGATGTGCTGGGCTGATTCCTCCCCCTCGCCGCAGAGTCTGCATGCGAGGTCCCCTTCGAACCGCCCCATTTTATGTAGGTGTTTCTTGACGGCCATGTGTCCCGTCAAGAGACCTGTTGTGTTTCTGAGCTGTCCTCTGCTAAGGTTTAGCAGCTCCACAGCTCTCTTTGAACTGGGTCCGTCAATTATTGACTTCCCATGTCTGAGCCCTGGACAGTCCGCCCAGTACACCTTGTGTTGGTTTCTGACCCAGGACTTAATGGCTCCCCTGGCAGTGCTCTTTGACACGCCCAGAGCCGGTTCTGGTCCCATAAATGGTTCTGCTGACCCCCTCTTTGCGAGACTGTCAGCTTCTTCATTGCCTTTGACCCCCGAGTGACCCGGCACCCAGATGAGGGTCACCTCATTCTGCCCAGCCAGGTCGCTCGTCTCGTCTCGGCACTCACTCACCAGCCAGGAATTTACCCGTGGGCTACTTAGTGCCTTAAGGGCTGCCTGGCTGTCTGTGGCTATGAGGATCCGCTTGTTGGTGTAGCCCCTCTTGTTCTCCCGCACACAGTGCAGGATGGCGTACATCTCGGCCTGAAACACCGTTGCATGGGCTCCGAGGGAAATACTGTGACTTACCCTCGGTCCTTCCGAGTAAACACCTGCCCCCGTCCCACGCTCCCCGCCAGATCCGTCCGTGAACCAGACGAGCGCGTCCCGTGGTATGCCCGGTGTCTCCTCCCGCCATGCCCCGCGATCAGGGATTTCCACTGTGAAGTTGTTTTCCCTGCACATTCGCGGGCTCGCGAAGTCTGACCTCATTTCAAGCATGGGTTCCTTCACGATCTCCTGAATTTTGCAGTGGCCCCTGAAGCCTGGGTTGATCTTCAGTCTACCATTGCAGGCTAGTCTGTATAGTCCTAGCCTGGCCTCTCCCATAATAACGAAGTGTAGGGGGGGTAGATCCAGCAACACCTCCATGGCGGCTGTTGGGGTTGAAGACATGGCCCCTGTGATGCCTAGGCAAGCCATCCTTTGGATCTTGCCTAGTTTTTGTTTGGCACTGGATTGTGTCACCTTAGGCCACCAGACCAGTGCCGCATATGTTAACGATGGTCTGACCACCCTTGTGTACAGCCAGTGGGCCATACTAGGTCTTAGTCCCCACGTTTTTCCATATAGCCGCCTAGTGACGGCTAAGGTCATGACTGCCTTACGCAGTATTTTTCCAATGTGACCATTCCAGGTTAGCTTAGAGTCCAATACGACCCCAAGATATTTTACCTCCCTGGCCATTGGAACGCTCCTACCGTATAGAGTGAGAGTTCTGTGGCTTTCACACTTCCTCCTCCTCGTAAACGGCACGACGGTTGCTTTCTCGGGGCTCACCCCGAGCCCTTGATCAACCGTCCACCCTTCCACCACTTTCAGTGCAGTCTGCATACGCTCCCACACTGCCTGTGTGACCTTTCCTCGGACTATGATGACAATGTCGTCCGCATAGCCCTGTACCTCATACCCCCCTCCCGAGAGCCTCCCCAGCAGGCCGTCCACGACTAGACACCAGAGCAAGGGAGACAGAACGCTCCCCTGCGGACACCCCGCCGCGACCCCCGCCAGCAGAGTCCCTCCCGCGAGTGAGGTGAACACCGCCCTGTCCCTGAGCATGGACCGATCCACCTGCAGCAGGTCTCCTCTATTCCACGCTCCCGGGCAGCTGCCAGAACCGATCCGAACGAGGTGTTGCTAAAGGCCCCCTCTATGTCTAGGAAGGCCCCCAGCGCCACCTCCTTGTTCTCCAGCGTATTCTCCAGTTTCAGCACCAGTTGGTGCAGTGCTGTTTCTGTTGAGAATCCTGCTCTGTATGCATATTGTCCGCAGTGTAGAGGATATGCTTCCAGTACACCGCCCCTAATGTGCCGGTCGAGCAGTTTTTCCACTGTTTTCAGCAAGAAGGACATGAGACTTATTGGCCTCAGGGACTTTGCCTGGTCTGTTGGACGCCCAGGTTTAGGAATAAATACAACCCTGGCCAGTCTCCATGCCCTCGGAATGTACCCCAGAGCCAGGCTGGCCCTCATAATGAGGGTAAGCACCGGCGCCAGTATATCTATCCCCTGTTGGAGCATGATGGGCATTATTCCATCAAATCCCGGCGATTTGTATGGCTTAAAGCTGTTAATGGCCCATCTGATTTTGCTCCAGGTAACCACCTCTTTAGCGACTGTCCAGTCTACTCTAGATGCCCGCCTATAAGGCGCCTCTATTTCTGAGTGTTCCCAGTCCGGAGGTGATTGGTTTATTATGTTACAGCCGGGGAAGTGCGTCTGGAGTAAAATTTCCATAGTTTCCTCCCCCGAGCTTGTAAAGCCTCCCGTGGGTGTTCTAAGGGAGCCTATGTTAGTCTGAGGGCCCTTAGACAGGATCTTGTGTAGTCGAGCACTCTCGGACGTGTTTTCCACTTCTTCGCAGTGCCTCCTCCACGACTCCTTCTTGGCGTCCCTCAGTCTTTTGTTATAGGTCGATAGGGCCTGTCTATATTCATCCCATGCTCCCGACCTTTTGGCCGCGTTAAACAGCTTACGAACCTGCGTCCTCCTTTGCCTGAGGTCCTCGTTCCACCATGGGACGTTCCTGGTGGACACCCTCATTTTCAGGGGGCAGTTGGCGTTATAGGCCGAGGTAATTGCGTCTCGCAATTGGACTGCTGCAATCTCGAGGTCTATTGAATCCATTATGGCCCTCTCAACCCCCCGCAGTTCCACAGCTAGGTCTGCCCTGTAGGCTTCCCAGTCCGCCTTGCGGGGGTCCCGGTACCATACCGTTTCTCTTTCGACTTTGGCGATTTCAAACCGGATGTATCTGTGGTCTGAGCTACTCACTTCCCCAGACACAGCCCAGCTTTTAACAAAGTCACCCAGAAACTGGGTGGAAACTGTTAGGTCTAAAACTTCCTCACGCCGTGTTGTGACGAATGTCGGTTTATTACCTCTATTCAATATGTCTAAATTAAATTTCATAAAGAATTGTAAAAGTGCCTCACCCCTAGAGTTTGTGTCCGAGCTACCCCACAACTCATGGTGCGCATTCGCATCCATGCCGATGATGGTCTGCCATCCACCTGCTCTGCTACCCACCATCAGCTGCTCCAATTCGTTGGGTGGAGGAGGGTCCGTGCTGTCCCCTGGCAGATAGGCTGACGCGACAGTAATGTCCCTCAGCCCATCCGCTCCTCCACATCGGATTTTGATCGTTGCCAGGTCCCTGGAACAGAAATTCATTAGAGGGAGAAACTCTATCCCTTCCCTGACAAAAATGCAGGCCCTCGGATTCTCGCTGGACCTGCTGTAGATGAGCTTTCCATTAGCTCCGCCGAGTCCCTTGATCTCTCCTTTGTAGGAGTACGGTTCCTGGATGAGGGCCACATCCGTGTTCCTCAGAGCCATTAGTAGTCCGGCCGTGGCTGCCCTACTGTGTTGGAGGTTGACCTGAAGGAACCTAAGTCCCATTAACCCTTAATTGCTTCCCCAGTGGGCGGAAGCTAACCCTTCCCATGCCCCAGAATGCCTTGAAGGAGGTTCCTTCAAGGGCTCTGTAAGATGTCGGGTCGATCGAGAAGGCGAGCGTCTGTCCTTTCTCCTCTGCCTTCCTGCTTAGAACCGACCAGTGTTGCGTCCCCAGTTCAGGGTTCTGGATCTTAAGTCTGCTGATCACCGTCTCCTGCGGGACGGTGTCAGGGATCCGTACGAGGACCTTGCGTCTCTTTGGGAGTTCCTTGGGCTCGACGGCTGTCAAGTCCGCCCCCTCCCAAATCTGACCGAGGCCCCCGATCGTTTTCCGCAGCCAGTCCCGCGACTGCGGGCCGGCACAGGTTATCCAGAGGATGCCCCCCGTCAGGCGCGTCCGGTGGAACTGAGGCGGGCTCTCCCCTTCCTGAAGAGAGTCCACTGCAGCTACCACCGCAGCCTGGATCAGGTCCGCCTTCCCCTGGTCTAGCGTGACCTCAGGATGGCGTCTGTCAATCATCGCCATCCCGAGGCCCTCCGCAGCCTCCCTGTAAGAGCCAGTCTGCGCCGGTGTTCCGGCCTTAGTTCCTTTGGGAGGTCTGTCTGTAGTAGGCGTGCTAGAGCCAGAGCGCGGCGTCTTCCGACTCGCACTCTCCTCTTGCGCCTTTACAGGCACCCTGGCCCTTTTGGAACGTCTGTCTGTAGTGGGCGTGCTAGAGTTCGAGCGCGTCCTCTTCTGACCCGCACTCCCCTCTTGCGCCTTTACAGGTTTCTCGACCGTCCAGGTCCCGTCCGCCATTTTTTGCGCCCTCCGGAGCTTCTTTCTTTGCGCCCCGGAAAGACGCTTGGACTGCCGGGGCAGTCCCTCTACTCTAACAGTAGAGTCCTCACTGGTGGAGGGGCCCCCGGAGTCCGCGGAGCTCGCCGCCCTCCGGTGGGACCCAGCCTCCAGCTTGGGTGTCGGGGACAGGTCTCTGGCCGAAGCTACCCCCTGATCCCCCGTATCTACGCCGGTCGTGGGACCTCCAGAGTCCGCTGCCGCACCCTGGCTCGTCTCCGTTTCCGGGATAGACTCAAGGCTCAAGTCTGTAGCCGGAGCCACTCCTCGAGCCTCATTGGTTTTGGTTTTATATGTATTTATAATCTTCATGTTGTTCCCACGAGAATGGGGGAAATACTGTCCACACCATCAGAACCCCCTGTGTGGTGCAAGGCGGGTTACTCTGGAGGGTTGCCTGGTACTCCAGAGGTTCCGTTCACGACACCATCGCCCTGGTGCCATCCATCCATAGGCACGGGTCACGTGACACCGTAGATTGGGGGAGTTTAGTTCGACCTCCTTGTCTAGATCCGTCATGTTTAGTTATTAGCAGGGTCACCTCGTGCAGGATGCGGATTTTTACCGCGCATGACGGTCTTGGGGAAAGCTTCATCGGAAGTTTATGTTGTTATTTCCACTTCCTCAGCTTGCCCCCTGGAGTCCTTTGGCCCGCGACTCCTTAACCCCTGGTATCATGTTACTCGTGAATAGAATTCAAATATGGCGACTAACGCATGCGCAAACCAACTTTTTGGTTTAGACCCTAAGTGTTTGGTGTCATTTTATTCAGCTCAAAGAGTAGAATACAAATAACAAAAGAAAAACGAAGTTAGGTTAGAAGTTAGGGGTCGGTAGGGAGATATGTGGATGTTGGTGGTATAATTAACAATAAAGCTCGCATTAATCAATTCCTAATAATGAACCAGCGTTTAAGAAAAAAAATCGTTTAAATACAGTTAATTTTATTAGGATTAATTCACAAAATTTACATTGTAACTTGTTACACAGTAGCTACACAATAGCTCTTACAATACCAGTGAGAGGTTTATGTTCAAATACACATTCATGAATAACTAAACAGTAAGCTCCGGTTCTATTTGGAAAATTGTCTTTACTCAAACTCCACTTTGATGTCAACTGTTGAAGATTTGTGTAGCACTTTATTTTACATCTAATGGTATTAGGATTAGGTCTCAGAATCAAAGCACCAACAAGTTTGTTTTGAGGCTAGTCTTCCAAATGTGTTATTTCATATGCACCACTGGGTATTGTGATGATTCTCCAAGTAGCTCCTTTTACATACAATTTGTTTTCACCTTCATATATGTTAGGTATGTTGTATATGTAAAAGCCTATCGAAGCAACAGCATAACTACCATTCGGGTCCAAAGCAATTGATGGATCGTAGTCTGCTGACAGATGGGAGCTGCGATCTTTCAACACAAAGGTTTGCGACATGAATGATACACAAAAGCTACTGTTTGACTCTTTTATTTAAAAATCTTAAACATAAATGACCATAATTATAAGTATAATATTTCTGATACACATCATGATTATACAATATAGAACAGCGTTTAAGGTAACGTTGCAACTCGACTGGTGGCTTCAAGTTTGCATACGAATCAAAGTAGTCGACGGTGTTACCACGTTTCTTAACTGCAACCCAATGACTGCCAGGCTCCTTGTTTGTTTGTAAATTCATGATGAATGACTCATTTTACGTGGTCCATTTGATGGTAGAGCATCTCGCATGTGTACACCTCTACAATATGGTATTTTCATTTTACCAGCAAATTTCAGAAGATCTACATTTGTTAGAGGTCTTGCTGGTAAACATTTTATTCGTTTCTTGGCTTTTGCAGATACAACTCATAACCGCTACGTTGCTTCTTCAGATACAGACCTTTACCAAGTCTCTTACACTTTGGTTTTAATTTCAAGCCACTACCTCTCTTACCCATAGCGATAGCCTCCATTGTTTTTTGTGACGCTCTCCTTCCTCTAGTTTATGTTTGGCTGCTTTGGCATCGTTAACTGCCTTAGCAATACCAGCAGCAACACCACCCAGAGTACCTAGTGTTAATAGATCACCAAATATTAGAGGTAGCAGTGGAAGGAAGCCTCCGCTTTTAGGTATTGGAATAACTCGGAGTTTCTGCACATTCTTACACCCACCAATTTTTCTAACGATTGCATGAGCGATATAAAACACAGCATTCTCTGTTGGGATAAGGTTTCTGTCAGGACGACTAGGTCGGGCAGGATGGGCAGGACGGACAGGACGGACAGGACAGTCAGGACAGCCAGGACAGACAGCTGTCTAGCAGAACAGACAGCTGTCTAACAGGACAGACCTCACAGACAACTGTCGTGATAGATAACTAACAATAGATAAGTAGACATACAACCATCTCAAAGTCAGTATACCTTAAACCACCAAACAGTATCTTTTAGGATGGTAGCCACCAATTAACAAGTGGTTTACAGCAGACCAATAGGTTGTTCTTTGAAACAAATAACTTTAGCAAGATGGAGGTGATGGGTAAGCAAAAGAGCAAAATTAAGAAAAAGATTTTACAACTTGCTGAAAACATTCGAAAAAAACATGTAATGCTTAAGCTTGGCAGTGCTGAGAATGATGAAGTCCTGCAACGTTTATATGTACCACTTGTTGAACCAGTAAGTGAAAGATCTAAAAACACATCAACACTTTAACTGCATCCACCAGCTAAACAAAACAATGAAGAAGGGGTACCAGAAAAGAAACCCAAAGTCGAGCTCCTTGGAGACAATGAAGTTTTCGAAGCCAAGCCAGATGTGGATACAAGTTCAGATGTGGAAATAAATTCAGATGTGGCAACAAGTTCAAATGAGGATATCCCGTCTCTTCACGAGATTGAGGGAGGTCTAAGCTCTATCACAATTACACCAGGACGTCAAGAATTTTTGGATCAATATCCTGAAAAAGTTCGATATTTTGTAGACAAGTATTTTACTGTGCCATCGAAGGATGTTACTGTTGATCAAACGTATGGTGCCCTCTACGATGGAGATATTGGTAGATGGAGTCCCTGGTAACAAATACATAGATTTCGCTAAAGATAAAATTCAAGTAGATGAAAAGAAATATCCCCAAACACAAGGTCTACTAGAATTGATATTTATGAAAAGACCTAAGGGGTATACTTATAACGATCTTCAACACTATAGAGATATTCTAGAATCAACAAGTGTTCATAAAATTAAGTGCGATCCCAATGCGCGAACCCAAGGTTGTTCCTCTGGAAAATATCTGACTATAATAAAACCAATCATAAATCAACGAGCGCAAAGATCATCAACATCCTCAACTCCTCATGGTTTTGGTTATAACACACATCTTAGTAAAAAACAGAAGATTGACATGGAAGTTCAGAATGTAAGTGATAGAAAAAGCAGCACCAATAACTATATGATACAAAACAACAAATAGAATATGTGTACTGGGATGACATAAATGAGTTGGTTGATAGACTTAGACTTTTAGTGTCCTCTCAAGTTGCTGGTAATAATGATCATAACAACGAAATTCAGTCAATCGTTGTAGAACTAAGGGAAGCTGGTGTTATCGCCTAGTAAACCTACATATATACCATATAGGCCTGCCTATTGCTTAGTATAAAAACTATGGACGCAGCAAGTGCGTTATGGTAGTGAATTTTCATAAAAATGTTTTTTCTAACAAATATGCCTTTTTTTTAAAGAAAAGCAGGCATCAAATTTGGTTACCAGTATAACCTCTATAGTGGGAACAATGTACCACATTTTATTAAAATAACTTTGTTGTTGGGAAAAGGGCAAATATTTTTCGAAAACTAACTTAAAATATCCCCGAAAAACTAGCCCGATTTGCCTGGCCAACGAACTTCCTCAAGGTATTTAGCCCCTACCAAGATATAATTATTTACAAAAAGCATTTCGACAAAACTTACAAAAAAAATTGTAAACAACTTTTTTGCGAAAATCCAAAAACATTTTTTTTACAATAACTTATTAAACATTAGGTACTAATTACCAAAATTTTACAAAAATTTCACAAACAATGATTTCTACATAAACAAATAAAGTTCGCTACCATAACGCACTTGCTGCGTCCAGAATTTTTTTCTTACAAACATGCATTATATTTCGATGGAAAATGCAAAAATGCAATAACATAAGGCGTGTTTGATTAAAAAAAAAGAAAACTTGTATCACCAACGACTTATGGGCCACCCTGTGATTGTAGAAATATTTTTTTAAGATGTAGCTCAAGACACCCTATAATTAATATATACAAATTTTTTTCATATCTTGTATAATAACGGATATATTGAGCTTTATTGATTTTTGACGAAAATTCGACAAAAATTATATACCATTCAACGATAAACTCTATAGCTAAGGCTACTGCCAAGCATCAGAGAAAGGGTCTATTTGAAATGAATTTTCTGGAAATATTTTAGTAAAATGAAGGACAATGACGGTTGAAACTAAGACTTCAGGGTTTGTAAAACATCCTTCTTGAGGCATTTTATTTCCATAGCCCGGATTAGATTCAAGTTCTTTGCCTAAATGTTGCCAATTTTGACATTTTAAATCGCAACTTTGACGTTTTGAGGAAAACCCTAATTTATTTTTCTTTAATTGCCTATAACTTTTTTGTCTTTTGACATACAGAGCTAAGTTTTGGTAGGTAACTTACATATAAGGACATAAACCCGCTTACCAAATTTGGTTGCCCTTACTTTGTTAATTCCGGAGATATAAATTTTTTTCGAAAGAAAACACAAAATTTTCCGGGAAAACCTGGGCAGATTTTCCTGGATAACGAACTTATCCAAGCTATTTGCAAAAGGAATTTATTCACCAAATTTAATCAAAATCGGCCCATTATTTTTTGAGTTATCGGTGTGATACATATATATATAAATATATATATATATATATATATATATATATATATATATATATATATATATATATATATATATATATATATATATATATATATATATATATATATATATAAATATATATATATATATATAAACATATAAAAATTCAAACTGACCTCGGATATGTGTTCTGGGGGGCCTAATTAGCGCTCATTTGAAGAAATTTTTTCAAAATTCAAAAGTCGAGATCTCCTCATTAGTGAATTTTTTTAAGAAAATTCACTAAAAATGTCTATCGATAAGTTCGGACGTTCCCAGTCCAATAAACGTATAAGTGTAAAATTATTGAAAGAAACATTTTCCCAAGAACTACAAGTGGTGATTTTGATTTTCAAAACCACAAATTATGCAACGTCGCTGATCCAGTCGATTCAACAGATGGTGTAAATAAAAAATTTGTTGATGCATGGATGGACGACTATCAGAAGAACAAAGATGAGGTTCAACAAAGAATAATTGCCATACTACTTGAAGCTGTGCACAAGCCAGAGTTGGAAAATGTGAAAAACGAATTTGAAAATAAATTGAAAAATTTTGTCAAGAACATAACTGCTCAAGTTTTAAAAGATATTGATGGGTTAAAGAATGACAAGTTGAAGAGGCTGGGTGAAATAGACACCAAACTGAAAGATTTGCATGACAAGTGGATACTGTTAAATCCAACATCACCATGAAACGCAAAACAGTTGAACCATCTGATGATAAAAAACAAGTAATAAATGAGTTGTACACACCAGCAAGAATCAATTTTAAACATAGGCGTACTATAATCAAAGGTTTACAGACTATCATCTAGAAAACTCTGGCTACAAGTACATTTTAGTGGTTATCAATTGTTTTTCAAAGTATGTATGGACTCGTCCACTTAAATCTAAAAATGTTGTATAAATAGTACAGCCCCTACCAACATCCTGTCTGATCCTGGTAAGGAGTTTTGCAACTCCAAATTTAACGCCTTAATGAAAAAATACAACATTAATCACTACAGCACTTATAGTGTGAAGAAGGCCGCAATAGTGGAAAGAGTGATACGTACCTTAAAAGAGAAGATATATAAAAACATTAACTTGTTTGTTTCCTACAAGTGGTGCAATACACTACCCGTCGCTACAGAAGATTACAACGCAACCATTCATCGAACAACTGGTGTAAAACCTAAAGATGTTACTAAGAAAAATGAAGCAGCTATTCGTGAAGAAGTCTACTCAAATAATGAAGAGATTGGCCTACAAAAAAATAAAAATGATTTGGATACACTTCTCATAGAAATGATTGGATATCCAACAGGCTAAATTTAGTATCAAATCTTTGCAAACATATGTACCACATATTAAGTCGTTTACATTCTGAGCTCCACCCATTTTTACCAAGTACGTAGCAGGCGATAAGTGCGCTGACTCTGCTGGAACATTTGGACATACGGTATTCCGGCTGTCCAAATGTTCCGCCAGCTGGTTGTAAAAGGCAATTAGCTCTTTGGTTTTCTTTTTTTCCAACCAATGACTGAATCTTTTCTCACCATTTTTACACAATTTTGTTGCATTGAAATAACCAGTATTATTATCGATAATTAACTGAAAGTCTCCATATAGACCATACCCAGTGGTGGATTTGCAGTCTTGGCCGCCCTAGGCCTCAGGCCATGTAGTAAGTATCAGCCGCCCCTTTCTCAGCACCCATCATATAGACTACATAATGAATTTACTTTATTGGCCGCCCCTAAAATCTGGCCGCCCTAGACCCGGGCCTACTGAGCCTTAGGGCAAATCTGCCACTGACCATACCAGAAGTTGTCTTTAATTTTCTGGTAGCACACATTACTTAATGTAGTATTTTAAACACACTACTGAACAATGGGATACTCAAGAGCAAGCTGAAGCACTACTTACTTCTAACAACTGAATGTTTAATGAGCTTGGCAGTGTATGCGGACAATTTATACATGTTGACACCGCACCAACCTAAAAACTATATTTATTAATATGTATTTGCAACCACATTAGTCGCTCCAACATCCATCCGCTCACAGCTTGTGCAAACTCCGAAGCTTTTGTGTAAATTTCGTCGACGAATTCTTGATATATGTTTTCAAAATTGGTTGAAACTGTAACATTTTTATTTTTAGTATTGAATGACTTTATTTCTTTCCTATTTCGACTTTGGAGCACATACAAACCAAGCAATTCTAAATTCATTTTAATTTGATTATGTTTAGCTAAAGCAGCTTCGATCAAATGAAACACTTTATGTCTGATTGTTTCCATAAACTGTTTAATATCAATACCTTTTTCGAATATACGATAAGTGGCCATTCTATTTTGAAAAGCTTAAGTAAACATATGCACTTGTTAAACTTGCCATGGTTAACAAACTTTTGATTTGTGGACTTCACTACGTAAATGTCCAGAGAAAGAACTCTTTTCACTTTAACGAGCACGATTCACATAAATCATCTTAACTACAGATGCTTAACTAATAAATAAAACACATGTGTTCAGTTTAAGTACATCAACATAAATACAGTTAGACATATAAGAAAACCAGTTGATATAAATACAAAAATATAATCTCTTGTGAACAGATATGAATCAGTTAATATGAGAGTCTTCCAATTAGATGTCTCATCACGGGTGCAACAGGAACATAAGTTTATAACGCATTATAGCAGTCTTAATTCTGGACATGTTGTATGTTGAAACTTCAATCACCTTATCGTTGTGTAGATGTGTTCTTGGAAGTGTAGACCATTTCGTAGACCAGTCGTCGATATCGAATCAGATTCGCATTTCTTTTACATTTGGTGGTTTGTAGACATAAAAAATTATCTGACAGAGTGCTGTCAAGATGATGAAACTTGCTTTAAAATGGCCCATTGCATATCGTGTATATTTCTTTAAGACGCTTAAGTACTCGCTTCTTTGCAAAGTGTAAACACTCTAACATACACACTCGGAATGATGGTTCGTAGTCTTTTAACATGACTTTTATAAGCTTTATCACCTCCTCGTCACATGGTAACTCTTTCTTATTAACACATCTGAGAACATCAGCAACACAATAGAGGAAATCACCAAGTCGAATATCAAAGTTAAAATTAGTAGAAACTTCAGATTTTCGTTGATGGTTTCAACCAGATCAGTTCTTTAAGACGCTTAAGTACTCGCTTCTTTGCAAAGTATAAACACTCTAACATACACACTCGGAATGATGGTTCGTAGTCTTTTAACATGACTTTTATAAGCTTTATCACCTCCTCGTCACATGGTAACTCTTTCTTATTAACACATCTGAGAACATCAGCAACACAATAGAGGAAATCACCAAGTCGAATATCAAAGTTAAAATTAGTTAGAAACTTCAGATTTTCGTTGATGGTTTCAACCAGATCAGTTCTTTAAGACGCTTAAGTACTCGCTTCTTTGCAAAGTATAAACACTCTAACATACACACTCGGAATGATGGTTCGTAGTCTTTTAACATGACTTTTATAAGCTTTATCACCTCCTCGTCACATGGTAACTCTTTCTTATTAACACATCTGAGAACATCAGCAACACAATAGAGGAAATCACCAAGTCGAATATCAAAGTTAAAATTAGTTAGAAACTTCAGATTTTCGTTGATGGTTTCAACCAGATCTAGTAGCTGTTGAACTGCATCATAAATAAAAAGTAGCAGTCATCTGAAATTGATACACCTTTACTGTTTAGCATTTTAATAGCTTTGACGGTACATATTCCAATATTTCCAGGTTCAATCTTATTACCTTGGCTGAAGTACTCTTCAACTGCTTTTGTCAGTATTGAAATAAAATAATCCCATTCCCATGAGCCAGATGAAATTGTTATATTTGAATTTAGTGGATACGAGTTTGTATTTACAATTTTAGTTATTGGAATTAATCTGGCCGGTTTTGATATACCAATTCCAACACTTAGAGATGGATTAACAGCATACCTTGTTTCCAGCAGCATTCTACTTTCTTGATTAATCTAACTAATATTCTGACGTAGAGCTGCATTAATTTGGCCCCAATAACAATTCTCACAAACATCGTTATTAATAGGTCTGAAGACCTCAGGTCCATCGTTAACATCAACACCATATATGTTGAGCAGAACAAGTATACTAATATAACTACTAATCAATATCACTACTATGAGCAATTGCAGACAAGACTGATGTACTTGCTTGTCACTCGATCTTTTATATGCTTATGTCCCCACTTTTGAATTGTTTCTGATGGGAAAACGTTAAATGAGATCATTCACCGGCAATGAAAATTTATAGTGGGCATAGAATCGCTGACAAGGTCATATGCAAACTCTAACAGGAAAAGAGTTAAAAACGAGATGTTGAAATTGCTAACGAGGTCATATACAAGCTCTAACAGGAATGAGATCACTTCCTGCCACGTGCAGATGATTCATTACTAGGAATTGCATGATGATTCAGATGCGTTGTCGCCAATTCTACCACCAACATCCAGCTATATGCCTGCCGACTCCTAATTTTTGCCTTCTGCCTTCTGACTGCTGCTGCTGACTGTTGACGTCATATTTCGAATGCTTCTGCGTGACAATTTTTAGTTTTTCTTCTGTTATTCGTATTCTACTCTTTGAGCTGAGTAACATGACACCAAACACTTGGGATCTAAACCAATTATTGAAAAAGTTTGTTTGCGCATGCTCCAGTGCCCATATTTGAATTATATTGCAGAACCGTTGTTCTCTACCTACTTAGTACTTAAGCTAAACTCATGATTATGTTAGATGTCAAGAATTATTTCCATGGAAATTATTGTTAAGCGACACACGTGCATCATACAGGTGATGTTCTTTGATTTCTATTAATATAAATTTCTGTGTAAGTCAGTACGGAATGCTGGTGGTGTTCTTGGAAGCCACTGTAGCTTCTTTGTAAACTAGAAGTCACTTATAAGACGCATTATACATTCATTTAGTATATTCTATACCCATATCATATCATAATCTGTTACACTATAAAAAATACAATAAGACGAAAATTACATTATAAATGTTACATCATAAATGCTACATTAAAATTTGTTACAGCTTACCATATATTTAGGTATATGTTGATATTTTGTAATAAATTCACATACCATACCTAAATTATCGCTATATCTTCCTCTAGCTACGAAAAAGGCACATCTAATCTCTGATATATCTCTAAATTTAGCTAATTCAGTACCTAAATCATTAACAAACATATTCAAGTTAAAGCAACTTTTAAAGCTTAGTTCTAGTAATCAGTCTTTAGCTACACAACCAATGTCTTCTAGTATTTTAAGAGATTGGATTGACTTGTTACTTTCATATTCATTACCACAGAGTTTAAACTTAAAGCACACTGTTTCTCTTTGTGCTTTAACCAAATATTTGGCTAAAGTATATGTTTCACTAGTTTATATCGAACTGTTTTCCAAATTGTAAATTATTGTAAGTAGTACATGTAAAAATTCTTCAAATGTCGCCACAAAAACAAAACAGGTATATTACAGTTTTTCTGAGATAATTTCACTATAGGTATAAACTTTAATAGTGGATCAACACCAGTAGATAGTCGGGCACCTGGGTCCATCCCCTCCACTTTTTACTGCGCATGCGCGTGACGTCATGCGCATGCGCTGACCTGCGCAGACCTGTGACAGTTGACAGCTGACCTGTCAGATTTGACAGGTGTCAAATGTCACTGACCTGACAGCTGTCAACGTCAGCTGTCACCTGACCTGACATGTGTCAACGTCAAATGTCACCTGACCTGTCAGATGACGTCACAAGCATTCCAAGATGGCTGACCTGTCATAGACAGTTGCAACCCGGGTTCTCTCTATGGAACTAACCTGAGATGACGTCACAAGCATTCCAAGATGGCTGACCTGTCATAGACATCTGCAACTCCGGGGGTTCTCTCTATGGAACTAACCTGAGATGACGTCACAAGCGTTCCAAGATGTCTGACCTGTGTGTCCATAGATATCTACAAGTCAGGTTAGCTCTCCATGTGTGTTTGTCGAATACTATTTGTCTGATTGTTTATTAAGGTTATGTTTGTATTTGTTGATTAAGGTTATGTTCGCACACACACACACACACACACACACACACACACACACACTACTGTCTGTATTTGTTTATTAAGGTTATGTTCACACACGTGTTGATTACCAGTCATATGATTGTTTGTTAAGGTTATGTATTTGTTATTTGAATGCAAACAGAGATAATACAAGATTGTACTTACATACAACAAGAGACGTCAGCCTTCTTTCACAGCTTAATACACACACTACTGAACAGGTGTCTTCTGTGTTGAGGATACAGACAGACAACTGATTGCCATTGTTAAAGCTTGTACATGCTGTTTAACAAACACGTCATGACAGTTCAAAGTCTTTGCTTAAACTGACAGATGCATGTGTATTTGAAAGAAAAGCATTCGCCTGAAATTAGATTTGAACCCATGAACCTCGAATCGACCATAGACAGCTTTCTTAGATATACACTGTCCCTAAACCAATAGCTCCACAGACGCACACGTTAAAAGTTTGTTCGCAGTTGTATATATAAAACAAAAGCCAGTTGTTGTTTACATATGAGGTTAGGTGTTCGTATACATGTTGATTACCAATCATCTGATTGTTTAGTAAGGTTATGTTTGTATTTGTTATTTGAATGCAAACAGACATAATAAGAAGAGTGTACTTACATACAGCAAGAGACGTCATCCTTGTTTCACGACTTAACACATACTGAACAAGTGTCTCTGTCTCTTGTATTGAGGAAACAAACTGATGTAAGAGAGAGAGGTCTTACAAAGGATAAACAACGTTTTACAGTTGTTAACCTTGATCCTGTTTGAGCTTGTCTGTGTATCTGTTTAATATACACAAGAGAGAGGCTCGCTTAGGGGTAAACAACGTGTCGGTTGATGACCTTGGCGAATGTTATCTTGTGTTATATCTGTTCAATCACCCCATCATTCGTGTTTGAGCTTGTCTAGAATACAGACATGAAAAGGATGACATCATCACAGTATTTGTGTTTGCAGAAAAGGCCCCCGCTAACACCTTAAATCGTTCCTATTTCCCATAAGATTACATGTATTTTTGCCTAATATAGAGCTTTTGACACTTTTACCCATAAGAAACAACGTATTTGTAGACACACACACATTTAGTAAGGTTTATGTAAAAACAAATTTAGTTTTAAAAAACGGTTATTGTGGCAGCATATATAAAGTGGCTACACACACTCTTAAGCTTATTCATAATTCAGTTGTCGTTGAGAAAAGACGTGCTTCAGTTTACTCTACCCAAATCTGTTTCAAAATGGCTACATTAAGTGATGTGTGTTACCAGCAAATTAAAGACAACTTCTGGTATGGTCTATTTGGAGACTTTCAACTTATTATCGATAAAAACACTGGCTATTTTAATGCAACTAAACTGTGTAAAACTAGTAATAAAAAAATGTATCATTGGTTGGAAAATAAGAAAACTAAAGAGCTGATTGCCTATTACAACAGTCTGCTAAAGGAAGAGTCAGGGTATCTGAATACCGATACCCTCAATATTTCAACTGAGGGAGCCCACTTAGAGTTATCGCCAGGGAGCCGGACTACTAGCCCCCTTAAAACGGAAGCAACAACTCAAGTAATACCAACAACAGCTACATATCTGGTGGACTTTGGTGGGAGACAGGCTGAAAACAACTTGATATCTGGTACATATGTGTGTAAAGATTTAATATTAAATTTGGCTTGTTGGATATCCAATCAGTTCTATAAAAAATGCAACCAAATTATTTATGATTTTTTCCTAAACGAATTTGATCAGAAATACAGGGACAGCCTAGATGCGATTGAAGTAAAATTAATGGAGATAAATGATGAGTTGCAGCGTATGCGAGAAACAAATGCTAAAGTCACAGAATATCTTGAAGATATATCCCCAAAGCCAAGTAACCTGGGAAAAATAAGTGTGTTTGGTTTACTTGCAAGAAACGAGAAAGACGCCCCCTATCCATATCATGCTGTAAGAACACAAAAGAAAAGTTTCCCCAGGGCTGTGAGGAACTTTAAAAATAAACACCCCAACGCCCAAGTGATCCTAAACAAGCTGTACGATCCAAATTCAGTAAACCTCTTTAACAGAATCAAGACTGAAGTGAAATACCTTACAGCACATAGAAACAACCTACATATAGCCGATGTACCACAAGATAAGTTTGTTCAGGATATTATTGCTTTACGACATACTTTTTAATTGTATTACAAAATAAAAACACAGTAATTTTAACAAAGACTTTTATTTGATTCTAAGTACAAGTATGTAAACTCTTTGTTGGAATACATTTATAGAATTATTAACATTAGATGGTTCAGTGTTGCGTTGGTGCTGTTGTTGTTGTTGTCGTTGGTGCCTCTTCATGGCTGTGGGTTTACTAGGTGATAACACTAGCTTCTTTTAGTTCTTCCAAGATTGACTGAATTTCGTTGTTATGAGCATTATTACCTGCAACTTGGGAAGCCACTAAAAGTCTAAGTCTGTCAACCAACTCGTTTATGTCATTCCAATACACATAGGCTATTTGTTTGTTATTTTGTATCATATAGTTGTTGGTGCTGATGTTGTTGTTAGGGCTCATGCCGTTGCTATCGCTGCTCTTATCACTCTGAGTTTTAAGTTCAGTCTTTTGTTTTTTGTTAAGATGTCTGTCGTTGCTGTCGTCATCGTCTTCCTCGTAGGTGTAACCAAAACCTTGAGGTGTTGAGGATCTACGACCTCGTGGATTTATCACTGGTTTTATTAGAGTCAGATACTTTTCAGAGGAACAACCCTTGGTTCGTGCGTTAGGATCATAGTTCATTTTATGAACACTAGTTGCTTCTAGAATATCTCTATAGTGTTGAAGATCATCATAGGTATACCCTCTAGGTGTTTTCATAAATATCAATTCTAGCAAACCTTGTGTTTGCGGGTATCTCCTTTGGCCCAGTTGAATCTCAGCATCAGTAAAGTCCAAGTGTTTGTTGCCAAGACTCCAGCTACCAGTATCTTTAGCGTAGCGAGCACCATACGTTTGATCAATAGTAGCAAGCCTCGGTGGTTCAGTAAAATACTTGTCTACATAATATCGAACTCGGTCAGGATATTGCTCCAAAAATTCTTGATATGCAGGGTTGGTTGTGACAGTTTGTAGGTCTGCCTCAAGCTCTTCAAATGTTGGGATGTCCTCATCGGAACTTGTCGCCTCAGCCTCTTCCCTTGGTTCAGCTTCAAAAACTTCATGGTCTTTAAGGAACTGTACTTGGGGTTTCGTTTCTGGTATATCGACTTCGTCTTTGATTTGTTCAACCTTTGGTGGTTGCGATGGCTGTTGCTGCTGCAGTGCTGCTGTGTTTTTAGATATTTCACTTAGGGGCTCAACAAGTGGTTTATATAAACGTTGCAGAGCATCATCATTCTCAGCTCTGTTAAGTTTAAGCATTAAATGTTTTTTTCGAATATTGTCAGCAAGTTGTAAAATCCTTTTCTTAACTTTTCGCTCTTCCTTACCCAACACTTCCATTGTGCTACAACTGTTTTTGGTGTTACCAGTCGGTCTAATCATTTGTTTGAGCGATACAGGTTGTGTGGTGGTTTAACATATACTGACTCTGTCACGGTACATGCCTTCTTATTTATCACGATGTCCGGCTGTCTTGTTAGACAGCTGTGTTAGACAGCTGTGTTAGACAGCTGTCTTAGACAGCTGTCTTAGACAGCTGTGTTAGACAGCTGTGTTAGACAGCTGTGTTAGACAGCTGTGTTAGACAGCTGTGTTAGACAGCTGTCTTAGACAGCTGTGTTAGACAGCTGTCTTAGACAGCTGTCTTAGACAGCTGTGTTAGACAGCTGTGTTAGACAGCTGTGTTAGACAGCTGTGTTAGACAGCTGTGTTAGACAGCTGTCTTAGACAGCTGTCTAACACAGCTGTCTTAGACAGCTGTGTTAGACAGCTGTGTTAGACAGCTGTGTTAGACAGCTGTGTTAGACAGCTGTGTTAGACAGCTGTCTTAGACAGCTGTCTTAGACAGCTGTCTTAGACAGCTGTCTTAGACAGCTGTGTTAGACAGCTGTGTTAGACAGCTGTCTTAGACAGCTGTGTTAGACAGCTGTCTTAGACAGCTGTCTTAGACAGCTGTCTTAGACAGCTGTCTTAGACAGCTGTGTTAGACAGCTGTGTTAGACAGCTGTGTTAGACAGCTGTGTTAGACACCTGTATGACAGCTGTGTTAGACAGCTGTCTGTCCTGTCTACCATTGTTAGAATAATATATATCTATCGAATCCTTTTCTATATCGACCTTTGTGTACATCGTTTTCCTTCACAATCACCAACACACCATACTTATTATCTTTCCAGCATTGGTAGCAGATAGTTTTAAATTGTTTAAAGTCCATATCGGTGGTTACATGATCGTCGTACACATGTTTTAAATTGGTTTCATCTTGCTTGAATAACACAATAACATTGGTGTTGTCACGTACCAGATGTTTGGGTATTCGTGTATATGTTTGACAGAGATAGAATGAATCAATATTCTTATGTCTGCCCATACTGAAGTATGCTCTTATTTTATCTTGTTTGTCACAAGCTACATCATCAAATATAAACACAGAGTTGTCCTTGGCATCTGCCGGATCTAATATTTCATCGTTTTCTCTATAAGGATAGTAACCAACACCTTTTGTTGCATTCATCACCTCCTTTAACATCTTGTATTTCGGTTGATACAGAGACTTTGAATACACATACACGTTATCAAATTTTAAACCGTTTGCTTCAAACAACAAACTCAGCATGACATTAGTTTTACCACACCCACTCGGACCACATATGATACAGCGAACGGTGTTTGGAAAGAGAGGACCATGCCTCAGTTGTTGTTGAGCTGTGTCCGTAACAACATCGTCTATATTTGTAATGGGTAAGGCAGAAGCGTGTTTGCTGGTACGCATCTTAACTTAAACTAAACTATATTTTATTTGGGTGTGTATATATATGAATGCAAGTGAGACAAAGGCATGTATCTCAAGAAACAGCGCTCCGGTTATGGGTTGTATCTGCAAAAACCATTGCAATAAAAGACTCAAACAGTAGCCTGTGTGTATCAGTCATGGCGCACACCTTTGTGTTGAAAGACCGCAGCTCCCATCTGTCGTCAGACTACCATCCACCAATTGTTTTGGATGGTAATTATGCTGTTGCCTTGATAGGCTTTCACACCTACAACAACATACCCAACATCTATGAAGGTAAAAACAAATTTCATGTAAAAGAAGGAACCGGTTGGCGAACCATCACGATACCCACCGGTGCTTATGAAATAACACACTTGGAAGAGTTACTTCAAAATGAACTTGTTGGTGCTACAGCAACACACGAACAAAAGCAACAGGCTCTGATTCTGAGACCTAATCCGAACACCATCAAATGTAGACTAAAGTGTTATACAAATGTCAGTTTTGAATTTGATGGTTCGATTGGGCGAATGTTGGGTTTTTCAAAACAAGTTCTTCATCCGGACACCTTTTATGAATCTGATTTACCTGTTGATATAGTGGATGTTAGACAGATTCGCATCGAAACCAATATCGTGTCTGGTTCCTATTATAACGGACAACCCTCACATACGCTGTATGAGTTTGCTCCGATGGTTGATCCTGGCTACGCAATCGACATAGAACCTAAAAATTTAATTTACTTGCCGGTGAACAAGCAAGAGATTTCCAATATAAGCATCGACATCGTCGACCAAGATTCAGTTCCTGTCAACTTTCAAGGTGAAGAGGTGTCTGTTCGCTTGAAACTTATAAAAGTTGCTTAGTATGTTGGTCTTTAAGGATATAAAAGCAAGTGCATCTACCACATCAAATTCAGTTGAGTCAGACACGTCAAAGGGTACGCTTCGTCCCGATAATATTGAGTTCCTGCAAAGCCTGGGTTATCATGTCGTCAAAACTAGAAATATTCAAAGAACCCGTGTTTGATGATGGCATCGATCGAGAAGAGCTGCGCTCTTACTATTCACCAACTAAATCGTTTGGTAACAGCGATGAAATTGAAATAGCCATCAACCAACAAGATGCGTTCGTATGTCTGGCTGAGTCAGCTCTAATAATCGAAGGTGCTCTGGAACCTGTAGCAATCCAAAATGCCACTGGTGCTTGTTATCTGTCAAATAATGGAGGAGCAGCTCTGTTTGAATCAATGACCTATGAGTTAAATAACAAGGAAGTGGAACGAGTGCGAGACCCATACACCACAACCATCATCAAAAGTCTGCTATCGTTCAGTAAGAATGAAGCCCAATCTCTTAGCAACGCCGGTCTGAATGTGTCGTCGGAGCACATCACCTTAAATGATAACAAGTTTCACATGCTCATACCTGTCTGGTTCCTCTTCAGTTTCTTTCATCATTTCAAAGGAGTTCTCTGTGGCAAACATACTTTCCGCTTTACAAGAAGTCGAAACGATTCCAATGGCTATTACAGCACAGGTACGGCACGAGCAAAAATTACCGTAACCAATATGTTTTTAAAGGTAAAACATGTCTTTCCCAATGATAAAATGAAATTGGAACTGATGGATAAAATAGCCAAAGACACCTCTATATTTCTCGCATACCGTAAATGGGACATATACGAGTTACCAGCACTCAGAGATATCAACAGAGATGTGTGGGCTGTTAAAACTGCAACCAACTTGGAAAGACCTCGATATGTGATTATAGCATTTCAAACAGATCGTAAGGATAACGTGAAGAAGAGGTCAGACTATTTCGATAACATTGGTATGATGGACCTTCGAGTGTTTCTAAATTCAGAATGCTACCCTTATGAATCTATGAATATGGATTTTGAGAAATCGAAATATGCAGAAGCCTATAACATGTATACAGATTTTCAAAAAAGCTTCTGTTATAAAAACATGTCGGAGCCTATCTTGAATTATGACGAGTTTAAAGACAGAGCTCTATTTGTGATTGACTGTCAGCACCAGAACGAGTCAATCAAGTCTTCAACGGTGGACATTAAGGTGGAGTTTATGAGTCACGCCAACTTCCCAAAGAATACTCGTGTTTATTGTCTGGTTATTCATGACAGTGTAATGGAATATAAACCTCTAACGGGCATCGTTAGAGCCATTATGTAATAATAGTATGTCATTTATGTATCAATATGTACAACTTAATTAATCCTAATAAATTTTTATTGTATGTAAATCAGTTGTTTTATTTTTATTTTGTTGCATTTTTATTAACCCCTTTCTGTCTGTCAGTCTAAGCAAAGACTTCGAGCTGTCATGACGTGTTTGTTCAACAGCTGTACAAGCTCAAACAAGATTATCTAAGATACTTGTTGGGCAATCAATTGTCTGTCTTTTATTACACAGCTCTGTCAGTCTAAGTAAAGACTTCGAGCTGTCATGACGTGTGTGTGTGTGTGTTAACAATCAACAACAGCGTCTATATGTTTTGTTTGGTTCAAGTGGATGTCATTAAACAACTGTGTTATTTCTATAACGGGGCCCCATTCAAGACCTCAACATACGTTAGTGTGTACTAAGCCGTGAAACAAGTATGACGTCTCTTGCTGTATGTAAGTATACTATTATATTATTTATGTTTGTATACAAACATTACTTATCAAACAATCCTCGTATATCAAAGTTTAATTTAGTTGTTTTAAATCGAGTTTGTTACTTGTGTGTTTTTGATCACTCCCTATATAAATTTAGATTCATTCATTCAAAATACAAACACACTAACATAAACAAACACGCCGGCAATAAAACCAAGTCCCCGAGTTTTATTAGGCTATTAAAATAAACTCATTAACATATCTAGATGTAAATACGTTTTTCTTATTGATATAGTTTACTTCAAACGTTTTTGTTATTAAATGATATTAGATAGGTAAATTGGTACGTGTTTTAAATAGCTTTTACTATAAATATACAATTGTTTTTTAAATTACAGTTCCTATTATTCAATTGGAATGTAATAGAGATACAACCCCTGCCTACACACACAAACTCAGCAGCCTCATAAACTCGTTTTATGTAACAGGTTTTTGTTTTATATATACCCACTGATAACAAACTTTTAACGTGTGTGTCTGTGGAATAGTTGGTTTAGCGACAGGTATCTCTCTGAGTAAGTTGTGTGGTTGGGGGTTCAAATCTAATTTCTGGCGAATGCTTTTCTTTCAAAAATCATATTTCAAATTAAAATCAAAATTTCAAATTACCCGCTCAATATATATCTTCCTCATATATGTATGTGTGTGTGACTAAACCGAATGACTGTGTCCAACAGATGTCTCCCATCGAGCTAGAGAATATTCTCTACACTCTACAACTTTACAAATAGAATATTCTCTAGCTCGATGAGTCATATCTCTGGACACAACAGACAGTAATTTTCAAACAAATTCAAATTTCCCGCCAAAAACGAAATACCCTAACAAACTTCAATACACCTTAACAACAACAACACAATAAACAAACCAAACAGCTGTGTTTACGAACATAACCTTAATAAACAAAATACATAAACCTTAATAAACAAACAGATGCATGGTAATCAACACACATGACATAACCTTAATAAACAAATACAAACATAACCTTAATAAACAAACAGATGACTGGGGTAATCAACACGTGAGCGAACATAACCTTAATAAACAAATACATAACCTTAATAAACAATCAGACAAACACACATGGAGAGCTAACCTGACTTGTAGATATCTATGGACACACAGGTCAGACATCTTGGAACGCTTGTGACGTCATCTCAGGTTAGTTCCATAGAGAGAACCCGGGTTGCAACTGTCTATGACAGGTCAGCCATCTTGGAATGCTTGTGACGTCATCTGACAGGTCAGGTGACATTTGACGTTGACACATGTCAGGTCAGGTGACAGCTGACGTTGACAGCTGTCAGGTTAGCTGACAGCTGACAGCTGTCAGGTCAGTGACATTTGACACCTGTCAAATCTGACAGGTCAGCTGTCAACTGTCACAGGTCTGCGCAGGTCAGCGCATGCGCATGACGTCATCGCGCATGCGCAGTAAAAAGTGGAGGGGATGGACCCAGGTGCCCGACTATCTACTAACACCTACGGTAGGCAGCCTCCCGCTGTTTGATGTAAGAGAAAAAGTTATTTGGCACATAAATTAACAATCTTCTGTTTTTAATTTTTTCTCGATACTTTTCTTATTGATTTCCAACAACTTCTGATTGAATATATCTTCTCGTGTGGGTTGATATTCAGTGGTTTGTATGTTTATAGGATATGATGCATTAATTATATTTTCTATAGCTTAATTATTGTGCTCATTTGTCTCTGTTGGATATATTATACAAAGTTCATTTATGATATATTCGAGTGTTTTAGGTTATTCTTTTGGAGGAATACTTTCAGCTGCATTAGCTAACAAAATATTATGTAACACTTTAAGTATTTTACCACCAATATTTGCTGTTAGCAGATATTCGCTTTCTACTATTGTTCACCATATTTTAACTACAAGTTGTACTACGTACTTCACATTTAAAACTAAAGACTTACACCGAAATTCTTAACCTTTAATACTAACTAATTATTACTGTTTGCGAATGACATCATCTAACAATACCAAGAAATCATACACGTTACCAAGATTTAATATGCAAGCTCTAAAAGGAGTGAGACCACGCAACAGATGCTCATATCGCTACCAGGAAATCGATATGAATCATTATCTACCAGGATATTGATATGACTCATTTGACACTATGATTATGCAAGTTTTAAAAGGAACGATTTCAGCAAACAGATGTTGATATCGCTACCAGGGTTTAGATTTCCTACCACATACCTTGTTGCCACTTTTACACATGTTGGATTTGCATATTAGAGTGCTTGTTGAGACAAGTAAAATGATACCCCACACATGCCCTCTAAACCAAAAACGAACAGTGTTGGTTTGCGCATGCGCTAACCACCATACTGATTATGTCAGTACGTTACAAGCTTTCCATGTTGGGAGTGGGGAACCTCACTATCAGCTGTCAGCAGTGTCAAATGTCATATCTTATATGTCAGTTATCACATATCAGCTATCAACTGCTAACTGTCAAATATCATATGTCTGCTCTCAAATGTCACATGTCAACTATCGCCTGTCAAATATCAACTGTCAAATGTTACATGTCAGTTCTTAAATGCCAAATGTCATATGACAGCTGTTAAACGCCACGTGTCAGCTCTCAAATGCACATGTAAAATGTCACATGTCAAATGTCACATGTCAACTGTTAAATGTCACATGTCAGTTGTTAAATGTCACATATCACTTCTCAATTGTCACATATCAGCTGTTAAATGTCAACCGCCATCTTGGATAACATTTTGCGCGCCATCTTGGATGACATGTCAGCTGTCAAATGTTAGCCGCCATCTTAGATAACGTCATGCGCACGCGTAGCCATAATCTTGAATGACGTCAAGCGTATGCTCAGTCGCCATTTGGATGACCTCATGCAGGAGGTTCCAGAATCGGCTATCTGTATCTACTACCAAGATACCGGGGTTTGTCAAAACCCCAACATTTTGGTTTTTCGAGATTATTTCAAAAACAAACACAATTAATCAAATATGAAGTTCTAAAATGGTAAGAAAATCCTGAGAAACATTACATATTTGGCCGACTTTATAGCTCTTATAATGCCCGAGATAGCAATACATGCAGCACCAATCTGGGACACACTGTATAATTTTACTTTATTTACAATATATTTTTCGTAAAAGAAAAAAAATTACAGTATCGTTTTTTAAGATTTGTTATAATAATTTAATATAACATGTGTTTATATATAACATATTGTTTTACACAGAGCCAACATTAGCATCATCACCATTACCAGCATTAACACAATCAACCAGCAGGATGAAGAGGAAAGCTGGCACCGAAAGCACTGGGTATTTCACTTTTTATTTGGGTATCTCAAAAATAAGTATTCTATTACTCAACAGTTTGAAAATACATATAAATTAATAAATATGTATATATTTACAATCAAACACTCCTGTTACTTTGATTTAAATTTAAAATAATGGTTTCGCGAATTTAACTTTAGTATGAATGCGATAACGTATTTACCTTAGTCATAAACATGTGGAGAGGAACACCAGTTCTGTACCTGATCAGCTCTGGTCGTGAGAATAAACGGTATAACTCTCCTACCCTAGTCGTAGGCATGTGGAGACGAGTACCAGCTCCTCGCGTAGTTCTGTTTTCTTGAGGATGAATGTTTTGATCTATATATGGTAGTCGCATGCTGGTGAACACGAGCACTAGCTCCTCGTCTGGTTAACTATTGTCTTGAGGTCGATTCCTATAATCCACTAACCCCAGTCATGGAGATCTAGAGACGAGCACCAGCTACCCGCCCGGTCAACTCGTGTGTTGAGTCTAATGTCATAAACTACTCGACACTAAATTGTTTTCTTCTCTTTACAGAATTTATTTGGACACCATCTGCTCAGTTTAAATCATCAAAAATGCACGCATAGACCTTGAAGATGGGGTCCAATTAGTTCATCGCTATTTTAAAACTCGGCTGACAACGTACAAAATACCAGACAGGAGTGTAGTGCATCGCTGCAGAGGAGCTTTTAAAACACTCTCGGTCCACAGTTCTGCGTGTTCTAGGAAAGAAGATGAGGGACCTCAGGTGAGTGAAAATGAGTCTCGAGCTTTTGCCTGTACACGTATTCGATCAAACAGCTCGAGCAAACCTAGAGTTTTAGCACTCAAACCACACCAATTACTACACATAAAGAGTTGGCTGAAATAGTGGGACGATTTGAGGATGTTATAAAGACCACAGGCCAAGAATGTCAGTGTAATGATAGTTCCACGTTATTTTCCTCTCTATTTTTTTAGATATATTATTTCTGCTTTAAACTGTCTTTTGTAGCTTTTTACGCATGTACAGAAACAAGGGCCGCAATATAGAAATTTTATTTTTCAGTTACCTGAGCACATTTATTATTATTTCATTTTATTCTTTACAGGTTGTGCGCTAAAACATTGGCTTTGATTGGAACTCCCCCAAAGCGATCAGCAACCTAAAGGCTGTGTGTGCAGACCCTGGATAACATGGTTTCATATGGTCGTTCCTAGCAGCTGTTCATCTCGTTGAATAAATAAATTATCCTCATCGTGTATCACATTATTTGCCCTATAAAAATCAGTTGTAGTTTTCAGGTATTGTATTTCCTCGCCAAATCAAATTTTACAATTCGAGCAGCACAACGATATTTCAGTTAACGTTGACGGGCTCAATAAATATTCTGCTGATGGTAAATACAAAATTTACACTTCTAATTTTTTATACTGTACGACTTCTTTCAAGAAAAAACAAATTGGCCTCTTGCTCTTAACCAGGGGCGGCTCCTCAATAAAGTGCGCCCGTGCGCGCGCACTGCCGCCTGCGGTGGGAAAAATAATATTTTTGCTATGCTATATTTTAATAAATATTTATTTACTTTTTTACCTCCTGCATTAAACAAACAATATTAGTATATCGAGGATCGCAGAGAGTCGGCAGCCATTAATAAAGAATCAGTATAAGTATTGTAGTAGTGTTGTATCCATATTTCTGTGTATTTTTCGGCGCTCTCACGTAATGCGATACTTGGATGCGAAATCATGGCCTTCTTCCTAGAAAACAACCGAATAAGCAATCTGGTCGTGCGCTATACAATTACACACTCGCAGTTTGCAGTGGACTTTTGGTAGAGGCAGAGCGTGTGTACCTAGTAATTTTCGTGCAGTGCTCGCGTCGGATTGATTTTTAATTAGATAATTTCGTTGTTTACATGTTCTAAGAAGACAATTATTATTATTATGGCTACTGCTTCGGGTTGCTTAATAAGTGGACAAAATAATTGTGATACTGTGATTAATTCAGTGGATAATATTCTAAAGGTTAACTTTTCACAGTTAGACTTAAATTCTAAGGTAACGTTTAAAAGTTTAGGACGACCCACACCAGATTTAAAGTTAAGCCAAAGTTGCATGAAAAAAAAGAAGGTAGGTCTTTTACTCGACATTTTGCTAGAAGTATATATAATCGCGACGGATGGATATGTGGATGAAATGTAAGAAATTCTTTTAGTGAACTTTCGTAGAAAAAATGTGTGTGTGTGTGTATCACACCGATAACTCAAAAAATAATGGGCCGATTTTGATAAAATTTGGCACGTACCTTCCTTTTGTAAATGGCTTAGATAAGTTTGTCAGTCAGAAAAATCGGACGAGGTTTTCCGGGAACACTTTGAGTTTTGTTTCAAAAAATATATTTTTCTCCGAAAATTACGAAGCTATTTTAATGAAATTTGGTGGATATGTTGCCTTGTAAAAGGCCTTACTACGCACTAAAATTCAACTTTCTACATTTTTATAAAATTAAGTTATTCAAATTTTGAGTTTTCTTTTGAAAACAATTTTTTTCTCTGAAAATTACAAGGTTTTTTTTGATGAAATTTGGTGGATATGTTACCCTGGGTAAGTTCTTACTATACACCAAAACTCAACTTTCTAAGTTTGTAGAAACTTGAGTTATTCAAATTTGAACCATTTAATAAACATTCACTACCATAACGACTTGCTGCGTCCCGAACTTTTTTTCTTGCGCACCCCCAATGCATTAAGGCACGAGCCGCTACTGCTCTTAACCGATAAAGTTGAGAGCAACATATATGCCTGGTCTTGTCACAAGTCAAATTTCTCACAGTGAACTCCTTTTTGATGGGTGTTTATCCTTTTTCAAATTACAGTTGAAATGCTAGAATATAAATAATTCCACTGTGATCGTGTTAAAATTAATTCAAGAACCATGAATTTGCGGACAGATAAATACGGCAAATACATACTCGAGAATTTACATAGATTTATCCTCTTGTGATTTATGGTGATTTTTGAGAGCATTTTATACGATTTATACAGACAACAACTTTGAAATTCTTGCGAGTCACTTACACAAAAGGTTATAAACATGTGCCGAATTCGTTCCGGTATTATATTAAAGCTCTTAGACAACTTACCTTAAAATTTTGAAACATATTGTGATCTGAATGCCGCTCAAGTTTTTATTAGGCGGTTAGAAAATATCACCAAAAACGAGATGGACAAATTTTGGTCCATACTCTATTATTAACCGCAGAACAAGAGAGCGAATTTCAAAGTTCACAATTATGTTATTATTTTTGTTAGTTAATATTGTTAGTATGTTTGTAAAAGACCTCCAGTCCTCAAAGAGGAAAAGTTCAAGACCAGGAAAGTTATTTACATATTTAGATAGTAGAAAAAGCTGGTTACCACAATAGCATATCACAATTTTGATAATATCTGTTTAAACTTTTTTCCTATTAAAATAGCACACGGTTATTTACGTCATAATAATAGGGCAAATATAACACTAAAATCGATAACAGATAATTAAGAAGAATTTTGTTTATTTAATTTTAATATAAATTGCTGTGAAATAATTAGGATAGACATTCTAACGCTATATAAAGATTGCGATTAGATTTTAAGAATAAAAAAATATGTTCAGCAAAGAAAATAAGAATAAACTTTTAGAGCACATATATAAATATTAGTAGCAGTAATAGTAGCAACTTTAATACTATAACACGGAGAAGTCAACATTCACATGTATCCAATGCATATAGTCACTGTGCCATTTTCGAGATCTTAAAACCCGAGTATTTATTTTAATTCAATATTTTCCCGCGATTGATATCTCGTCACAGATTTCAGTTGGATCTATATCCGGTCAATAGTGAGGTATAATCATCTCCCAAACCCTAATGTACTTGCACTTATTTGTGAGGTTTATTATTTTTGCAAGATAGAGAACACACTGCTTGGTTTGAAAATGAAAAGATAATCAAATACCTACTCAGCTTTAGTCTTGTTCTGCCCAAAGTAAAAAATATCTGGGATATTTGTCAAAACACCGGCACTACGTTACTTAGTTTGAAGAGATCTAGGTAATAAATATAAAGAATTTCCAGTTATAGCACCACTAGAATTGAGAAAGGTTAAAGGAGGAATTTATTATTCAATTAAAACAGATGTTAAAAACACATATATTTAAATTTATTGATATCAATTTCAGCACCAATTGGTAGTGTTGGAGTTAGTTAAATCAAGACTCCTGGCAAATCAAATATTAGATGTACATTACAAAGAAGCAAAATAAATATCAAATGCAAATTAAAGGTTTTTCTATTAAATCTACCAATGCTCTTAATTTTAATTTATTAGGTAGTTTCTAGTTCATTGTTCTGGCCAGATAATGTTTTGCTTTCTCAAAAGTTTGTAAGAAAAGCTCAAATATTGTAAAATTAGGTAGTGGTTACCATAATTTAAATGAAAGGTTACAAGCAGCAAAACTATAGTCACAGAAACGTTGAAGAACATCCAGAATTCGAAGGGCCACTTGCTCCAGTTAGCTCACGCGCTGGCTACGTCCTTCACCTACAAAAACGAAAACCAACAGTGAAGCCAGAGAAGTAGTCTCCAAGTCTGTATGTAGTATGGACAAGTTTCACCAAGTAAGGGCAACAACAATCAATGAATTGAAAGGTTACAAGCTATTTTTTATTACTCTAAAACATATTTGAAGGTTTGAAAGAATCGTGAGCTGTGTTAATCAATTAATTATTATACTAGTCTTCCTAATTTACATATTTGACATCACACAAAAAGAAAATACAATGTATATATATATATATATATATATATATATATATATATATATATATATATATATATATATATATATATATATATTGCTATAAATAGCAAATATGGCTTAAAAATAGAAACCTTCTTGTGGAGAAAAATGAGTCATGTATATAAAATTTATGCATCCTGAAATATTTAAAAGATTGTTGGATATTTTGGTTAAATAGTAAATATCATTGGAATATAAAGAATACAGAACAATGCTTTGATTTTATTTATATTGTTTTGGTTCAGGAAAATACTTTTTATATGGTCAAATTGAATAGATGTATAATATGTGTAGACACATTGTATTTAGGGGATAAGGTTAAAGATACAAAATTATTGTGAATAAATTCCAAAAAGGCACACAATGGTATCAGTGAAACATTGATACGGTTTTTGTGTACCTGATACGCTGGTGGAACAATAGCAAGGTGCCATGCTAGTAAGCTCTGTCGCACAGCCTCTGTTAAAAGGAGAGAGACGTTTTCAGTTTATAGAAGCGAAGATTTTTAAAGTGAAAAGTGAATTTATTGAAGAGATTCGAGATCTAACTGTCGAGAGTAGAAGGTAATTATGATTTGAGATTTGACTGTGAGGAGTGTAAAGACAAAAGTTTGGAGCAAGAAATTTATGTAGAAGAAAAAAAAGATGGTGTGTTCAATAAAATTTGCACACAAAAAGACTAGTAAAAATCAACAGTATATGGATAATAACCAATAATAGTAACCAAGATAGAAAGAGTTTTCAGTACAAAAGGGCTATTTGACACAAGCTCGATAATAATTAATTACCACAAAATAATGGTGGCGAGAATAAAATTCAAATATAGACGGTCCAATAGCGAATATTGCAAATCCCCAATGAAGAAGCAATTAGAGACATTTTAAGCAGTAAGTCCATATTGTGAATATTGCAGCTATAGATGTGCAGATTTTTACATTGTGGATTTAGTTATAAGGACGTTTCTTTTACTTTAATGATTTGTGTGCATATTTATAACATTAAGGGGGATGTCCTGATAAAGGCCGAATTAATGACAAAGTTATATAATATAGTTTCATTCATTGTCACGATAAAATTTTAATTTGTATGATTTATTAAGAACAATTGATAATTTTTTATGTAGCTATGTTCTGAAAAGAAGTTAAGTTATCAGAAATAAAATATTATAAATTTTATTTAAATAGTCTGATTAATTTGACCTATATAAAAAAAGGAATATATCACTAAATAAGCCAATATTCAAATAATTATAAATTAAAAAAATAAAATTAGTAAAAACTCAATTGAGAATGTTTTAACGCAATTTCTAACACTTTAGATTAACATGAATATAAAAAATATACAAATAAGTTACATCAAAACAAAAATGCTAGCCTAATTTTAGAACTCTACCCATAAGATAAGAGTAAAATTTGCAGATACAACGGTAAGTAAACAAATATTGGCAATAAAAATAAGTACTTTATAAGAAAAAGGAAAACCCATACTTATTAAAATTCTCATGTTCAACAATTAAAAGTGCAATACCATAGCAACTTTTTGGCATCCCAAAGTGGGTACATTAAATTTTTTTGACAAAATAAATATATTTTCATGGAAAATTTTAGCAAACCAACATCAGGGCATTAAAAACCAATAAAATGTAAATTATCACGTTTTATTTAATTTAACTAAGTTAAAGCAAATTTTAATAATAAAATTTTATGAACCAATAGTAGTTCATAGCAAATTTTCATTTAATTTTAGCATTTGTGCATTTTGGAATTTTCAGTGCTAGTATTAGAGAGAATATTGACAAAAAACTAATTGAACCATTTTATTTCGAAAATTAACAAAAATTTTAGTATTTTAGTACAGTATAAAATTTTGCCATAATTTTTTTATATGAAAAATTAAATTGTAATTTGGACAAATCAAAAATAACAAATTGTTTAATGAAAAATAAATTTAAGAGGGTTATTTAAAAGGGAATTAAAAATTTTGTGTACAGGAGCATTGTCTTGCAAAACAAGGTAATAGTTGGTAGTATTACTCGCATTTCTCCACAACTTGAGTGTAAAACTGAACCCGAAGGTAAACTTGAGTCTAAAACTGAACCCGAACCCTGCAATTACAACAAAGAATGCCGTTAGAAACCTGCCGCTGCATTAAAAGGTTTATTAAAAACTTACCGTTTAATCCTTTTAAACGGAGTGTTACAATTATTGATTTAATTAAAACTATTTGTAGCACATTGCACATAACTACACCAAGTATACATGCCGTTAAGACGCTGCACTTCATTCTCTTGTCCGAGAGTCTCCCGCTGATGATCGATCTTGACTGGTTTTGTTTGACAAACTCCCCTACGAAGTCTGTAGCGTATGTTTGAATCTGATTGGATCAGAGTCTATCTGATATATCTTTTGAACGGAGTAGGAGTCAAATTACGCGGGAAATAACATCAACCGTCTTGTTTTGTTGAGATATTCCCCTGATGTCGCTTAAAATCCTCTAGAAATTTCCATGCCTTGATCGCTGCATCTACCAAACAACTACGTTTCAAATATCTAAATTGATATTTTTAGATTTCTAAGAAATACTCTATTGTTTTCATTTTTTAACAGCCTGGACATTTCAGTAGGAAACTGTCGCAAAATAAAGATCTTTTCTGTAGGCAAATATTCTAACGGTGAATATTTAACACTTAATGTAAATGAAAGGCAGGCAGGAAGAGCGCTACGATAGTAATTGTCAATAGCAAATTTTCAACAAATCTTTTCAAAACCAAACTTGAATTGTTGTTCACTAATGAAGCCACCTCATTTTATTTAAGCTTCCTTTGAGGCTCTCGTTATGTTAGCAAGGGAGTTACGGTAGTGAATAAAACAGCTGTTCTCAAAATCTCTTGAATACAAGCATGTGTTTGTCGTCAAATATTGATGCGATTTGCTGTCAATTATATTAACTCAGTATCAGAGAGACAGTTGTGATTATCAGAAAAAGCTAATCGAAACACACGATCTTGCCCGAAAAAAAGGCACTTTTTTTATATATAAAAACTCCTAGTCCAATTGTTCAAGTTGTTGAAGGAATGAACGAAGTAAATTTTCTCATGAAAATTCTCCGCAGAGTTGTAACAAGTTGCTATTAAGCAAAGCTGGAGTAGATCAATTCGCCAAATAAACGTAGACCTTATTCACACCGGAGTTGTAGAAATCTAGATAATCATTAACAGGCAATTAACAACGAAGCAAATCGCAAGGTAAGCTGTGATATCATCAGAGGTAAGCATCGAGGCACGTAAGGTAGTTAATTAAAAAACGTCAATATAGAGTAGGAATGAGGGGAATGGTTCCGTATTCCTTACTGAAATGCGCGGAAGCATACGAAGTAAACTACAAAAGATGGATTTCGCATCGTAGGTCGTCCAACTCCCAAATATAAAAAGCCAAAAGTACGCCGAAAACAACGTTGAAAATTTTGTTACATGTTATTTTTAAAAAAGATAAGAGAGTAGAAAAAGGGTGTCTTGTTTTTGAAACTGTGTGAAGGAATAGCCCTTCACACAGGATTGCGTCCAGCTTCACGAAAGTCTTCAACTTTAAATTTATTATGGAGTTGTCGTCGTCGGTCTCGACCTTTTTGACAAACTCCCACGCAACATTCACTCTACATTCACCAAAATCCACTTGGCACCCGACGAGAGCTTGTGTGTTAGACGTGTCAAGTCAGTCGGACGCAAGGCGATAGTTACAGTCCAAGCTACCACAAGACCCCACTCCGCGTATATACACATTGGGTGTAAAAATCGAGTAAAAAGAAGCAGTTCGACAGTTATAGTGTAGAAAGAAAGGAAATTCATAATCGATAAGTATTAAGACAACTGTACACAGTGATTTTCTAAGAACATGTTCACCCCCACATCGAAAGAAAGTACATGAGTCACAGAACAAATAGGAGGAGAAAAACATTGTTTTGATAATTCGCCAGGGTAGGACCCATAATACTTCATCTCCAGACGTAGCATTCACATGTTTTAACTATTTCAATAGTATCTGAAAAGATTCGCAGCTTAAGCGACACAATAAAGGTAACAAGCACAACGACAGATTTGATAATATGTAATCCATGTTATCAACGGCTAGGTAATCAATAATTCATTAGCGATAGTTGCCAACAAAGCGTAAAGTACACTTTACCAACGGTACGATAATCGATAACTCGCCAGAGATAGCTCAACATCAAGAGTAACGATACGATAGGTCTGATAAGCATAACCTGCTTAGTCAGCGATAAGGCAATCGATAGCTCGCCAGAGATAATTTTACAGCAAGAATAACTATTCGATAGGTCTGGATAAGCATAACCTGCTCAATCAGCGATAATGGTTCGATAATTATCAACGCTAACCACGTAACAATTTTTCGCCCCTAAAAAATATTAAAATAAACACACCAACTTATAAAAAGTTGCTACAGATTTATTGTTTCGCTGGACATTTACCAGATGTGTCTTCTATTGACATATCTCAGTAGAAACATTAGGTTAATGTCCAATCCGGGTAGTCAAAATAAAGAGTCAAGATCGGGTTAATCAAAATTGGGTTAGTCAAATCGGAGTCAAGTCCGGGTTTGTCAAATCCATGTGGTCGTCGCTGGCTGTAAAGTGTCACGCCGTTACTTTATCAAACATATAAGGTTGAAACATGGAAAGATCTAAGAAAAATACTTTAGAAACTTATATGCCGGCCAGACAGGAAGATACAATTAAATCAGAAGCTACCGAAAATTTTATGAAAATTTGCTTTCACAGAAAGTATATATGACCGGGGCGGATTTATCTACCAAGGTACATTCCAAATGTATTACATGAATGAACGTATCCAAGGATAGACATTTAAACCAGCCAATGTCAGGTTTAAGTACCACAAAATTTCATGAAAGTTTTTTTGACAAAATGCCAACCATTGGATCGTGTGCAAATTCATTAACCTCTCTAAAAAATTCATAGGAATACCGGATTAGGAAGACACACAATTAATGTGGCACTAGGTTGGGCTTTTCGTCAAAATAAGGTCTGTCAAGATCGGGTTGGTCAAAGTCAGATTATAGCTAGTCGGTGGCAGTTGATTGACAAGAGAATAATGGGGATTTGAGGACATAATAGAAGGAATTGAGATGGGGAAATGAGGGAATTCCGAAGCTCTGAAGATGAGAGGAAAGAATAGGGTGAAACAGGGAAATGTTTTCTGCGTGAATACCAGAGGCTTGTTTTCTTCCCGAGCCGACAGAAACAGCTATCGTTGTAAACGAACGTTGTCGACCACATCCGTGCACAACAAAACAGCCTATGTTCTTTGGCCGAGTCTATCTCGCAACAGCTGGGAGACCCACAAAGAACAAGGATAGGAACGGTAGGTAATAAAAAGGTGAAAAGATGAAAAGACAGGAAAACAGGATAGGAAACAGGTCAGGGTATTTTTCATTTTTCAGATACTTCGGAAGGAAGGATTTATGGGTAAGGTTTAAGGTCCTTAAAGTGCCATCGACTCACTGGTTTGCCACTGATGTCGGAAAGTTCATAGACAAGGTTGAAGACCTTCCTCGTGACTCGACATAATACAAATTTCGGCGCCAACTTAGCCTTGAAATTTTTGGAGGCATTGGACAATACATTTCTCTTCCAAAAGCGTATTAACAACACAAAGGGAAGGTACAACTGCATTAATGTCATAGCACTGTGTGTTAAAGTCCAGCGAAAACGTTTCACAGAAATTAAATCCCAAAATAAAATCAAAGGTAATATCCGGCACAACTAGAAAATTTACAACCTTGGTAATGTTGTTTAAGGTTACTTGAGTGTCAGCATAACCAGAAATAGCTTTCGGAGAACTATCATCAATGTTTATGATTGCTGAACATGCTGGGTTAGTTGTTGAAATATTCAGTTACTTCAGGATGTTAAGTCCTAGAGCGCCGACTATAGAAATATTTGCCCCCATATCCGAAAAAGCTTTAATTCGATAATGTTGGATACTTATGTCTACATAAGGTCGGTTGTCACCAGCTATAGTGCTCAACATAGATACCACATCAGTCGGAAAAGTTTCCTTGGGAGGAGAACAAAATTTGTTAATCACGTGAAACAATTTGTTCCATACTGCAGCAGAGGGTGCATACGTGCCATTAATCAGAGGGGGTTCTGCTGATATAGGAATTTTCGATATCATTGGAGTCGAAGAAGCTAAATTTGTGCACTCAAAAGAATTGGATACATTAGGATTAATATCCCTAGCGTTAAGTGAGAATCTCACTTTCATTTTGGGACTGCTTCTGTATTTTAACGGTAGACAAGTCATTTGGTTCGATTTTAAAGAAGGTAGTCATCGTTATTTCGATAGTTATAAACAAGAAATGAAAGTTGTTTACTCCAAATAGTAGGTGGGTACGACAGACAGAATCGATAGTTGAAGATAGTCAGAAAAACTTGTTCAGACTATATCAGACAAGGAGGGTGTGTGGTTAACAAAAGTGTATCAGTAATCTTACCTTACAGTGTTACATAGTACAAATAAAATGCATAACAGTAGTTCATAAAAAAACACAAACTTAATTGCTAATACATTATGCACATACCTGTAAGACAAAAGATATACGAAATATTATACAACCTCTCAATTTCTCAATCTAGCAACAATGTAACTTGGAACATTCTTTTGTCCTTGAGTTATGATGCCGTTGGTTCGTTAATGATTAGTAATAAAAAGTTCCCACCAGCCAGGATGACAGTGTGCCATTTTAGACATCTTGAAACCCGAGTATTTATTTTTATTCGATATTTTCCCACGATTGATATCTCGTCACAGATTTCATTTGGATCTAAATCCGGTCAATAGTGAGGCTGTAATCATCTTCCAAACCCTAAAATAATTGCACTTATCTCTCAGATTTATTATTTTTGCAAGACAAAGCACACACTGCTTGGTTTGAAGATGAAAATGTAATCAAATACTTACTCAGATTTAGCCTTGTTCTGCCCAAAGTCCTAAATTTCTGAGATATTTGAGTCAAAACACCGGCAATAAGTTCTTAGTTTGAAGAGATCTAGATAATAAATATAAAGAATTTCCAGTTATAGCACCACCAGAATTGAGAAAGGTTAAAGGAGGCATTTATTATTCAATTGAAACAGATATTAAAAACACAAATATTTAAATTTATTGATAATAATTTCAGCACCAATTAATAGTGTTGGAGTTAGTTAAATCAAGACTCCTGGCAAATCAAATATTAGATGTACATTAGAAAGAAGCAAAATAAATATCAAATGCAAAGCTAAAGGTTTTTCTATTAAATCTACCAATGTTCTTAATTTTAATTTATTAGGTAGATTTTAGTTAATTGTTCTGGCCAAAGCATGTTTTGGTTTCTCAAAAGTTTGTAAGAAAAGCTCAAATATTGTAAAATTAAGTAATGGTTAACCATAATTTAAATGAAAGGTTATAAGCTATTTCTTTATTACTCTAAAACATATTTGAAGCTTTGGAAGATTCGTGAGCAAAGTGTTAATAAATTAATTATCATACTAGTCTTTCTAATTTACATATTTGACATCACACAAAAAATACTATATATATATATATATATATATATATATATATATATATATATATATATATATATATATATAACGATCACTGTCACTGACTAAGATTTTAATTCTTGACTGAGTTAAAATTTTTGTTGCAATTTAATGACAAATTTAGTGGATGTAGAAAAGTTAATGTCTGACTAAAGTCCTAAAAATCACTCAAAAAACCTGCAAGGACTCACATATAGTGCACTGGCACTTCCAGCGGTTCACAGGCTGATGTAGGGCCTTCACATGACGCTCCACAGGTGTTGATTGCCTGCAGACGGAAATATAAGAGCTGCACGGGGTAGCATCAGCTTTTAGCGCTTACCATAGGCGCTTAGTTTTCCCCAAGATAGGAGCCAGTAGTTGTCAGAGAGAGCAGGTAGAGGTAATGACAAGAAGAAAGTATAGTTGAAATGTACACTCAAAAGGTGGGGTAGACAATGGGGTGGAACGTGAAAACAAACGTAAAGGCAGACTTAAAGATAAACCTGAATGTAAACATGAACCTGAATCTGAAGGTAAAACTGAACCCGAAGGTAAACTTGAGTGTAAAAGTGAACCCCAAACCTGCAATTAGAACAAAGAATGCCCTTAGCAACCTGCCGCTGCATTAAAAGCTTTATTAAAAACTTACCGATTAATCATTTTAAACGGGTCGTTACAATCACTGATTTAATTCAAACTATTTGTAGCACATTGCACATAACTACATCATGTATACATGCCGTGAAGACGCTGCACTTCATTCGCTTGTCCGAGAGAGTCTCCCGCTGATGATCGATCTCGACTGGTTTTGTTTGACAAAATCCCCTACGAAGTCTGTAGCGCGTGTTTGAATCTGATGGGATCAGAGTTAACTGCTATATTTCTTGAACAGAGTAGGAGTCAAATTACGCGGGAAATAGCATCAACCGTCTTGTTTTGTAGACATATTCCCCTGATGTCTCTTAAAATCCTCTGGAAATTTCCATACCTTGATCGCTGCATCTACCAAAGAACTACGTTTTAAATATCTAAATTGATATATTTAGATTTCTAAGAAAGACCTTTGTTTTCATTTCTTAACAGGCTGAACATTTCAGTAGGAAACTGTCGCAAAATAACGATATTTTCTTTAGGCGAATATTCCAACTGTGAATGCTTAACACTTAGTGTAAATGAAGGGAAGGCAGTAAGAGCGCTACGATGGTAATTGTCAATAGCAAATTTTCAACAAATCTTTTCAAAACCAAACTTGAATTTTTGTTCAATAATGAAGCCACCCGATCTTATTCAAGCTTCCTTTCACGCTCTTCTTATGTCAGCAAGGGAGTTACGGTGGTAAATAAAACAGCTGTTCTCAAAATCTATTGAATAGAAGCATCGGTTTGTTGTCAAATATTAAGGCGATTTGTTGTCAATTATATTTTCTCTGTATCAGAAAGATAGTTGCGTATATCAGAAAAAGCAAATCTTAACATCACATACATGAGTTGTCCAACCAAGCTGTTATACACGAAATATGTGATGATTATGCAAAGCGTATAATAAACCATGACTTAAAGGCCAGAAATAAACTTATGAAGCAAGTGAACATTACTGACAGCTTTAATATGAATATGACTGCAACCAGGTCGAATGTTCATAACACTGCCAATTTGAATCGTAAAATTAATATGAATTCTCGTCAGCTCACGTACGGGGCAGAAAAAATACGAAACGATAAAGTAATTTTTAATAATACGTAGGTCAGTCACGATGATATAGTGAATGAAATGAGATGTAATCATTTAAATAATGAAGAAAAAAGGACGTGCTCAGTACTTTTTAACACTCTATTTAATTTTGAGTTACCATTAAAGTGAAATAAACCCCGATGATATTGGAAAACACCGTTTTTGAGAAACTCAGGACATTATAAATATTTAAGAAAGCTAGTTGGTCTCCGGAGCATAGGCTACAATTTTCAGACTGATGCAAAGCATTTTACAGGGTTTAATAGAAAAAAAACATGTTTAGTTTATATGAACGACGTCACAGCACTTTTCACATTATTACAAGCAAACATTATAGGACACGTTATAAAATCAGACGGCATAAAACCGAATCCGAGAAAATTAGATGATATTAGAAAATTCCGTATTTCAAACACATCTAAAGGAAATAAAACCATTTTTAGTACTAATAGGTTATTAAAGAAAATTTATAGAAACTTTTACTCATACCACTAAACCATTAACTAAATGCTTAAAGAAAAATTGAACATATGACATTAATGATGAAAAATATATAAATACCTTTAGTTGGTGCAAACACATTAATAAATGCATCAGTATCAGTTCTTCCAGATTTTTCAAAAGAACTAATTTTAAGAACAGACGTTTTAAGCGTAGTAACAATTGCTACTAAGTCAAAGAGACACAAATTCAGATTAACTCATAACATATGCCAGCAAAACACTAAATTAAATAGAATCTAAATACAGTATTATAGAGAATTATTAACAATTATTTGGGAAACAAATTCTTTCAGGCCCTATTTAGTGGTGAAAAATGTACTATAGTTGTAGACCACAATCCATTAAAATGGCTATTCTCTTTAAAACAACCATTCAAAATTATTAAGGGAGGCTAAAATTAGAGAAATGCGATTAGAGTACAAAAAAGGCAAATTAGAAAGCGCAGCAGTTGAATAAAAATAAACTCATTGGACGTAGATACTCAGTAACAACTTAAAAAAATGTTGTACTTCATTAAAAGCACAAAAGCAATCATAAAGAAGCAGATGAAACATATTTGAGAAACCATATTTTCCAAATGTAAAGGAAAATTAGAAGAATTTATAGAAACATGGGTGGTTTGTAAAACATGTAATGGAATTCTACTCTTTCACTAAGAACTAGGACGTTCTTCACTACATACATTAGGTAAATATAAAAAGCTTAGTTAAGGTATGTCTCTTTTTATTAACTTCTTATATTCTACGGATATCCAAAGCTCCTCTGTCGCACGAGCAAATCTTTTTATTCTGCAGTTTTTTCACTGATGCCTAAACAAATATATCAACTCATTTCTTTCCATGCTATTGGATTCTAACAATACAATAGCATGGTCTAGACAAAAGAAAACACCATCTGTTACGCTATTCAAACCTTAAAAACACTAGTCCGATTGCTGAGATTTTAGATGTTCACTGTTTGGTAGTAAATACAAGGCTGGGAGTTTTGAAAGCTTTTTGTGTTTTTGTATTAAGTTTAAATGTGTACTGGTCAAGAATTACAACGGTGATGTATATAGCTTTACTCTAGATATCTTATCGGTTTGTTGGTTACCTTGGCTGGTTAGTTTAATCAGTTTATTGTATGATTGGTTGGTTTAGTTGATTTGGTTGATTTGGTTGATTTGGTTGGTTATTTGGTTGGTTATTTGGTTGGCTAATTGATTGGTTAGTTAGTTGCTTGTTTCTTGATTGGAAGAATGTTTGGATGCATGATTGGTTTGATGCTTGGTAGATGCTTATTTTTGGTCATGTTCTAGTCATCTTCTTTGATCAGCTATTTTAGTTTGAGACTGCCTATTGCATGCAATTTAATTGTTGAGTTATTTTAGAGTTTCACGTAGTGGTTTAACAATTGGTTTTTATAAGCTGTTTAAGGTTTAAATGTATACTCATTTTAGACATGCGCTCATTACGATATGGGTTCAAATTCTTTTCTATATCTTTTTCTGCGCACACCACTATCGATTTAATACTCAACGAGCCAAATTAGAATTCAAATCAGATATAAAATCATTTGCAAATTGTGCTCCACCAAACTCAATAAATATATAGCGCTCGTAGCGGTCAAATGAGTTGTTACGTAAAGCTCATTGAGGAATCCAAAGTATCAGACCTAAGAACCAAGGAGCCACACTTGACATTTTAAGTAAAATAAAATTTTAGCCCACCCATGCCTTTCACTCACACTTGCATACATCATTTCTGCAAATTTCAATTATTCTTTTTCCCCTAAGAGCCAGGACATTAGAAGTAAAAATTAAAAAAATTAGTCTACATATGCCTCATCCGTCATATTTGCCTACGTCAATCACAACAAATTTGGACTCTACTCTTTCATCTAAGAACCAGGATACAGCATGCTTGTTATTGGAATTGCAAATAAAAAGCTTGATCTCTGGGTACTCTAATCGTTATATTTACATACGTCACTTTTCGCTGTTAAACTGTCGCTTTTTAGTTGAGAACGATGGCACCTCACACTTGATATTTCAATCAAAAATAAAAACGTTTGCTTTGCGCTCGCCTCATCTACCCTTTGAATTATATTCTTTCACCCAAGAATTAGAGCAGTATTGATCTCAAAAAAGCTAGATCTGCCAATATCTCATCCGCCATATTTGCGTCAATCACCACAGATTTTAACGATACTATTTTACCTTTGAACCAGGACATCTCACATGATATTTGAACGTAAATTAACACATTTTCATTTGCGCATGCCTCATCCGCCTACCTTGCATACGTCAATTTAACATACTGAAGTTTTATCTTTCGCCTAACAATCAGAACACCTTCACTTGTGTCTAGCTCTAAAAATAAAAATTTGATTTGATTGTGCCCCATCCTTCATATTTTCATGTCATTTATTATAAAATCAATAAGCATCATTCCATTTTTATTATTTAGCTTAAATGCTATCTTGAAATTAAACTACGCATATGTCAAAAGTTATATTTGTTTTCGCAGAATCAAAATGTTGCACATTCTTATTGTTACTGTCTAGTTCAGATGCTGTTTAACAAACTTGAAATCCCCTCTTTCATCTAAGAACTAGGGCACCTCACACTTGATATTTGAAATAAAAATAAAATAGGCTAGTCTACAGTTGCTTCATCCATTTACACTTCCATACATCATTCTTTACATATTTTAACTCTACTATTAGAATATAAGAAAGGCTGGTCTGCGAATTCATCATTTGCCATATTTACACATATCATTTATTAAAAAATTAAAATGTGGGAGACTTCCCTTTTATAATTTAGGTTCAACTGCTGGTTCTTCTTTAATCAAAAATTATTATCCTAGAGCTGTATATATTTTATTTATCAAGATAAGAACAGCGGTACCTTACTATTAATATTTAAACGCCTAATGAAAAAGTTTAATATGCGCATGCGTTATCCGTCATATTTGTCTATGTCTATCTCTTTTAGCAGTATTAAAATAACGCACCATCTTATTTGATTGCTTCATTCCGATGTCGTATTAAGTTTACATTTCTTATTCTTAAATGCACATACGACATTTTGGTTGTTTGCTACAAACGCGCTTGTAGCATGAGTGGATTGCAATAGTCAAAACGAATATGATCATACCTTACACTTAATATTTCAACACCAAATGAAAAAGCTCGATCTGCGCATATGTCGACCACCATATTTGCTAACGTCGTTTTCAGTAAAATAAAAAATGTCAATCCTCCTCATCTCGACAGAGTGGATTATATTACATGCTGTTGTGAATTTACATTTCTTCTTATGTTAAATTAATATCCACCATCTCGGATGCAATCTTGACTTACCTCATAGCACTGCAATCTACAACTTGTTATTTTAGACCTAATAATGCTGTACTTTGCTCCTCTGAAAAGGTTTAATTAATTTTATTAAATGTTTCACCTATGTAATAGCACATACTTTGGACCACCAGATAAATATTCTGAGATTAAACACCAAATGTGTCGTATTTACATTTTTCACAGTTGTAAAAATATGTATCATGGAATTAATGTCACTTTGGTCAAAAGCAACAGCCGGAGGAATTGTACTGTTTTATTGCTTTACATCTCACATGGTGCATCAATATTTCTTAGTTTACAAATTACTTCATTCATTGTTATTGGCAGAAGTCTTAGATAACTGGGTGCGTATACATATTCGATAATGTAGCTTGTAACAAACAAGATACAATAAGAGCATATTTAGCATGGGGAGATACAAGAACGCTAATTCATTCTATATTTCTCAGACATATAGTCGAATACCGAAACATTTAATACGTGATAACGTTAATGCTTTGATTCTCTTCAAACAAGACGAAAGTAATTTAAAACACATCTATGATAATCACATGACTACGGATATGGATTTTAGAGAACTAAAAAATTATGCTGTGAATGTTGTAAAGACAAGTATGGTGATTGTAGAGGAAAATTATGTGCACAAGGGTAGATATATTAAGAGGTTTTATAACTATATACTAATATAAGTATAATTGCCTGTCTGTCAAAGTCAGTATACTTTAAACCACCAAGCAGTTTATATTTCGTAAGTGGTATACGGTAAACAACCAAGTTGACTACAACAGAGCTGTATACAGACAACCAACCAACCAACCAACCTACCAACCAACTAACCAGTGCAACCAACCAATCAACCAAACCAACCAACTAACCCACCAACCAATCAGCAAGTCGGTTGTCTGAACAGCCAACCTTAGCGAAATGAAGGTGATTGGTAAACAAAAGAGAAAAATAAACTACAACTTGCTGAAAACATTCTAAAAACCATATAATGCTTAAGCCTCGTAAAGCTCAGAATGGTGGAAATCTGCAACGTTGATATAAACCAATTGTTGACGTACTTAGTGAAATATCTAAAAATACATCAATACTTAAACTGTAGTCAACAGATAGCTCTAAAGAGGAGAAACAGTTCAAAGATGATAATGACATACCATAAAAGAAGTCTAAAGTGAGTTACTTACGGATGATGGAGTTTTTGAAGAGAAACCAGATGTAAAAGACCTGGAAAAAAGTTCAGATAAGGACATATTGTGATCCCAAAAAATTTAGAAAAGCATAACTAACATTGCAAACACACCGGCATATCAATAATTTCGAATGAATATCATTAGGTTAAATATTATGTAAACAAGTATTTTCCTGAATCACCTAGATATAAATTTTATTCTTGATCAAATGTATGGTGCTCATTACGATGTAGATAGAGGCAGGTCTCACAAATACATAGACTCCACTAAAGAAGAAATTGAAGTAGAGAAAAGGTCATATCCTAAACAAGAGGTCTACTAGATTTGATGTTTATGAAAAGACCTAAGGGATATATTTTAACAATTTTTGCCACTATAAGAATGTTAGAAACAGCCAGTGTTTATAAAATAAGTTACAATGCTTAAGCATAAAACAAGGCTTGTGTATCGAAAAAGTAATGAATTGGAAATCCATCAAACGAAAATCCTGGATTCCCCATGACATTGGTTATAAAACACATTTTAACAGAAAACAAAAGAGCAAAAATGAATTCATATGTAGTTTGGCAAAGTTATATCTATCAATCTATATCTGAAATCACGGCCACGGTTTTAAACGCGCATTTAAACCCGAATTTTTAGTCAGTGTGGTGCTCTGAACCTGAGAATAAATTTAAGGTGTTCGTCGAATGTTTATGGATGACAACTGAATTTGATATTTTCTCTGATATAATAATGTTTCATCTAGTTTTATTTATTTCAATTAAATTAGTTATACAATTACTCAGAGATTTACAAATATACATGAACATCCACACAACATTTACTCTAAGCATTATATGATGCAAAGCACGAGAACAAATATAATACGTCTACTGGGATGATATAAAGGAGTTGGTTAATAGACTTAAACGTTTAATGGATTCTTAAGCTGCATGCAGTAATGCCCACAGTGAAACTCAGTCGATAAAATAAAAATTGAGGCTGTATACAAGACAGAACTGAGGACTCTCAAAAACAAATTTAAAAAGGAATTAGACTGTTTTACCAAGGATAGAACTGCTCAAATTTTATGACATAGAAGTATCAAAAAATAAAACTTAAAGAAGAAACTGGGTCAAATAGACAACAAACTGAAAGACTTTGATGAAAAGTGGATACTTCTTAACCAAACAACACCATCCCCATGAAACCTAAAACAATTGAACCATTTGATTCTAAGAACCGAGTGATACATGAGCTGTATAGTTAAGCAAGAATCAATTTGAAACGTTTAACGAATCAAAGGTTTAGATGACTTGTAGATTGATTTGGCCGAATTCACAGACTATCATCAGGAAAACCCTAGTTACATACATTTTGGTGGTCATCAATTGTTTTTTAAAATATATTTAGACTCTATCTCTCAAATATAAAAATTCTGAAAAGATAACTAAAACCATGTTTGATATTTTAACCAAAAGCAGAGCTCCTACCAATATCTAGTCTGATTTGGGAAGATAATTTTACAATTCCAAGTTTAATGCCTTAATGCAATAGTGTTATTGTTGCAGACCTTACTTTGTTAAACTGTTCAACAAAAAAGCAGGTGCAGATAATTTTTCTCTGGCTTCACCAATTCTTCTTTTCTTCTCTGCAACCAAAAATACTATGCTTTAATCTTTAATTGGATACATGTCACCGATTAACTTTACTTAATGTAGAGAACAATATCTCACTTTGAATGCTAATAATAAAGCTCGATCTGCGCATGTATCAAAAGTTATATTTGTTTTCTCGGAATCAAAATGTTGCACATTCTTATTGTTACTGTCTAGTTCAGATGCTGTTTAACAAACTTGAAATCCCCTCTTTTATCTAAGAACTAGGGCACCTCACACTTGATATTTGAAAAAAAAAAAGAAATAGGCTAGTCTACAGTTGCTTCATCCATTTACACTTCCACACATCATTCTTTACATATTTTAACTCTACTATTAGAATATAAGAAAGGCTGATCTGCGAATTCATCATTTGCCATATTTACACATATCATTTATTAAAAAATTAAAATGTGGGAGACTTCCCTTTTATAATTTAGGTTCAACTGCTGGTTCTTCTTTAATCAAAAATTATTCTCCTAGAGCAGTATATATTTTATTTATCAAGATAAGAACAACGGTACCTTACTTATAATATTTAAACGCCTAATGAAAAAGTTTAATCTGCGCATGCGTTACCCGTCATATTTGTCTATGTTTATCTCTTTTAGCAGTATTAAATTAACGCACCATCTTATTTGATTTCTTCATTCCGATGTATTAAGTTTATATTTCTTATTCTTAAATGCAGATACGACATCTTGGTTGTTTGCTACAAACGCGCTTGTAGCATGAGTGGATTCCAATAGTCAAAACAAATATGATCATACCTTACGCTTAATATTTAAACGTCAAAAGAAAAAGCTCGATCTACGCATGTGTCGACCACCATATTTGCTAAGATCGTTTCAGTAAAATAAAAAATGCCGATCCTCCACATCTCGACAGAGCGGATTAGATTATATGCTGTTGTGAATTTACATTTCTTCTTATTTTACATTAATATCCACCATCTCGGATGCAATCTTGACTTACCTCATAGCACTGCAATCTACAACTTGCTATTTTAGACCCAATAATGCTGTACTTCGCTCCTCTGAAAAGGTTTAATTAATTTTATTAAAGGTTTCACCTATGTAATAGCACATACTTTGGACCACCAGATAAATATTCTGAGATTAAACACCAAATATGTCGTCTATATTTCCCACAGTTGTAAAAATATGTCATGAAATTAATGTCACTTTGGTCAAAAGCAATAGCCGGAGGAATTGTACTGTTTTATTGCTTTACATCTCACATGGTGCATCAATATTTCTTAGTTTACAAATTACTTCATTAATTGTTATTGGCAGAAGTCTTAGATAACTGGGTGCGTATACATATTCGATAATGTAGCTTGTAACAAACAAGATACAATAAGAGCATATTTAGCATGGGGAGATACAAGAACGCTAATTCATTCTATATTTCTCAGACATATAGTCGAATACCGAAACATTTAATACGTGATAACGTTAATCCTTTGATTCTCTTCAAACAAGACGAAAGTAATTTAAAACACATCTATGATAATCACATGACTACGGATATGGATTTTAGAGAACTAAAAAATTATGCTGTGAATGTTGTAAAGACAAGTATGGTGATTGTAGAGGAAAATTATGTGCACAAGGGTAGATATATTAAGAGGTTTTATAACTATATACTAATATAAGTATAATTGCCTGTCTGTCAAAGTCAGTATACTTTAAACCACCAAGCAGTTTATATTTCGTAAGTGGTATACGGTAAACAACCAAGTTGACTACAACAGAGCTGTATACAGACAACCAACCAACCAACCAACCTACCAACCAACTAACCAGTGCAACCAACCAATCAACCAAACCAACCAACTAACCCACCAACCAATCAGCAAGTCGGTTGTCTGAACAGCCAACCTTAGCGAAATGAAGGTGATTGGTAAACAAAAGAGAAAAATAAACTACAACTTGCTGAAAACATTCTAAAAACCATATAATGCTTAAGCCTCGTAAAGCTCAGAATGGTGGAAATCTGCAACGTTGATATAAACCAATTGTTGACGTACTTAGTGAAATATCTAAAAATACATCAATACTTAAACTGTAGTCAACAGATAGCTCTAAAGAGGAGAAACAGTTCAAAGATGATAATGACATACCATAAAAGAAGCCTAAAGTGAGTTACTTAGGAATGATGGAGTTTTTTAAGAGAAACCAGATGTAAAAGACCTGGAAAAAGTTCAAATAATAAATATTGCCACCCCAAAAAATTTAGAAAAGCATAACTAACATTGCAAACACACCGGCATATTAATAATTTCGAATGAATATCATTAGGTTAAATATTATGTAAACAAGTATTTTCCTGAATCACCTAGATAGAAATTTTATTCTTGATCAAATGTATGGTGCTTATTACGATGTAGATAGAGGCAGGTCTCACAAATACATAGACTCTACTAAAGAAGAAATTGAAGTAGATAAATGGTGATATCCAAAACAAGATGTCTACTAGATTTGATGTTTATGAAAAGGCCTAAGGGAACAATTTTTGCCACTATAAGAATAATTTACAAATATACATGAACATCCACTGATACAAGCACACACTTACACAAGTACACATTGTATATATTGCTATTTGTACAATTTAAACCTGGAATCTTCTGTATTATTTATCACTTCCTTATATTAAGGAACAATAGGAACACAACATTTACTCTAACCATTATATGATGCAAAGTACGAGAACAAATATAATACGTCTACTGGGATGATATAAAGGAGTTGGTTGATAGACTTAAACGTTTAATGGATTCTCAAGCTGCATGCAGTAATTCCCACAGTGAAACTCAGTCGATAATTGAATAAGTAAAGGAAGCTGGTCTTATAGACTAATAAACCTGCACACACACACACCCACACACACACATACGCACACACATGTATATATAGTACGGATGGTGTAAATACAAAATTTGTAGATGTACAGACGATTATCAGAAGAATAGAGATAAAGTAACCCATAGACAAATTGCCATAAAAATTGAGGCTGTATACAAGACAACTGAGGACTCTCAAAATCATATTTAAAAAGGAATTAGACTATTTTACCAAGGATACAATTGCTTAAGTTTTATAAAACATAGAAGTTTCGAAAAATACAACTTAAAGAAGAAATTGGGTCAAATAGACAACAAACTGAAAGACTTTGATTAAAAGTGGATACTTCTTAACCAAACAACACCATCCCCATGAAACCTAAAACAATTGAACCATTTGATTCTAAGAACCGACTGATACATGAGCTGCATAGTTCAGCAATAATCAATTTGAAACGTTGGCCTAATCAAAGGTTTAGATGACTTGTAGATTGATTTGGCCGAGTTCACAGACTATCATCGAGAAAACCCTAGTTACATACATTTTGGTGGTTATCAATTGTTTTTTAAAGTATGTTTAGACTAAAATATCTCTCTATCTCTCAAATATAAAAATTCTGAAAAGATAACTGAAACCATGTTTGATATTTTAACTAAAAGCAGAACTCCTACCAATATCTAGTCTGATTTGGGAAGAGAATTTTACAATTCCAAGTTTAATGCCTTAATGCAATAGTATTATTGTTGCCGACCTTACTTTGTGAAACACAAAATGCAGGTGCAGATAATTTTTCTCTGGCTTCACCAATCTTGTTTTCTTCTCTGCAATCGATTTCGCAGAGAAAAAAGCAAGCATTTTTGTTAATCAAAAGAACAAATCCCTATATCTGTACTGCAAAAATACAACATTATTTACTACAGCATTTATAGTGTAAAGAAGGTTGCATTAGTAAAAAGTCATACGTACCTCAAAAGGAAAAAAGATCTAAAAACTGTAACTTGTTTGGTTCATACCAGTAGTTTAAAAGACTACCAGATATTACTGCTGTTCACAACGATAGCATCAATCGAACCACTGGGAAGAATCTAAAGACGTTAATTGGAAAAATGAAGATGTCATTAATGAACAAGTCTACTCAAAGATTAAAGTATTTGACTAGCACAACTTCAAAGCGTGTCATACAATTATACGTAAAGCCAAAGAACAAATCCAAAAAGCTATATTTAAAATTGTGATTTTTTATTTCACAAATCCAACATGTTTACTTAAAGATATACAGGCCAAGCCTATCACTAGGTAGTCTCTACGAGGGAGAACTACAAAAAACTAAACAGACTTCTATCTGGTTGAACGCATTGAGCAAGAAAGGTAAGCAACTCTATATTAAATGTCTGGGCTTTAAAAACCTCAAAATTTTTAGATGAACTCAGATAATGGTAAATAAGCTTACTTTTATTTAATATATTTAATATACCTGTAATAAAATAAAAGTCGTTATTAAAAGTAATATGTTTTATGTTCCATATTAGTACAATCTAAAAAACTATATAAATAATAAAAAAATTATGTAGTAAATTAATACTGTCTTAAATAATCATTTCTTCTGGTACACCTGCTATATATATTTGCCGTTAGGTACTTCACATCTGTTTTCATTTTATTAAAGAGATTTACTGAATTCGGGTCATACACGCTTAAGATGTCCTCAGAATTGGGATGTTTTGTTTTTAAATATTTTAACAGCTCTCCTAAAGTTTTCCTTTTGACTTCTTACAGCATAATATATATATATATATATATATATATATATATATATATATATATATATATATATATATATATATATATAGGTAGTGCCTTACTTTTTCTTTAAAGTAAACCAATGCCACAAAGTTTCTCAGGGTTACTTCGTTTTGGTGATATATCATTAAAATGTTATGTGACCTTAGCGTTTGCTTCCCGCATGCGCTGCACTTCGTCATATATTAAGGTTGTGTGCGTATTTTGGATTACATTCGCTTACGTGAAAATAAAAAATAATTTGGTTACCTTTTCCATAAAACTGGATATTCAGCAAGCCAAGGTCAATATCAAATTTCTACACAGTTATGTACCGGATATCAAGTTGCTTTAAGTTTATACCCCAACAAAATGTACTAAGTATATAGCAGTCGTAGGGGTTAAATGAGCTTTTATTTACGGCACATTTGAGGGGCCGAAATACCAGCTATCCAAATGTTCTGTTAACTACTGTTGTAATAGGCAATAGACTCTGGTTACATTATATTTCAGCCAACGTCTCAATTTTTTGACCACTTTGTGATGAAGTATTATTTTCTATTGGTCTGTGGTACAAAACGCATAATTACTAAGTAAATAATTAAATGAAAACTATATAAATATTTGCTAAAATATTTTTCACAATGAAATATCTTAAGGCGATTTATATTTAATTAAACGTATATTTAGTACTTATTATCTTATCCGGCTGTGATAAGGTGATTAAATTCCAAGCATCGCGGAGATTTTTGGCCGACTGTGAAATTCATATAAAAGCGGACGCCACACGAGGTAAAAACAGTATTGATAATTACGCTAATAAGCCCAGCACAGTGAGTCACCACCAGTGTGTGCCGATTCCGATTCCGCTTTCCGTTCGAACGCCCCTGGTTTGGCTGATTGCTCTATACGAAAATATTGTCGTAGGTGAGAAAATAGCCGTTTTAAGTAATGCATATTTTGTAGCAAATTTTCATATTTTTAAATTAACACGCTTCTCAGTCCAAATCTCCGCAAACGAATTATTTCTGATTTCCCTGACCTGCCGCCGTCTCTTTAGACAATTCCCGTATGTTAGATTGTCTTGTATAATTTTTGTGAGGATGCTGAGGGTTCACAGCTCTCTTAAATAATCGAGAAATATTCATCTTGGTTTGTCCCCGACAGGGACGCTTTCACAGCCTATCTAGGTTACTTCAAGTGATACGTTCCCTTCCGATTGGCCCTGTACACTTAATCTGGATCCTGGCGTTCCGCCTCATACAGTATAAGCTCTTGTGTTATTTTAGTGAGGACGCTGAGGATTTACAGCTCGCTAAAGTAATCGATATATTTGTGTTCCGGTTTGGCCCCAGCGGAGATGCTGAGGATTCACAGTCAGCATTGGCCTCCCGGGAACTGTCGTCCCGTCTTTCCGCCCTTATGCGCATCCGGTGTTCCTCACTTTCACTGAGAGGCTACAGATATTATTTTGAACTTGTCTATCGTTAAGTGTCGCCCGTCTGCCGTATCCATGATTTAGTAGAACGCCGCTCGTACCGTGTGCCAATGTGCTTGCTGACTCCGTACGCTTCATCCAACACTAGCCTTTGTCGCTTCAGTGAAAGCTACGTTCTGATTAATGTTATTACCCGCATATTTGATCTGTACATAGTTTGTAAATATTGTGTTGTGTATATATTTTGTAAATAGTTTATAATCTAAAATATAGGGTTGGGTAAATAAAAGACCTCACTTAATTCGTATCCAACCCCTTACCTATACTTACCAAATCTGCTAGACCTTTCGATAAAACAGAAGTGGTCGGATCACGCCGAGTTAGCGATTAAAGCTAAATTAGGATCAGTAAATTTAGCCTGTATCACTTAAAGGCTACCGAACCCTTCTCCGCAGAGTTACCCAGGTACTTTGATCGTTATACCGGTCAGAGATTGGTGAAGAGGTCGCAAACATCCTCAACAGGGAGTAAACCATTTAAAATCTGGCGCCGGAGATCCTCCGATAGTAACCGTCAATCCGTGTCACCGAAAAACGGTCTGCAAGCAAATGCCTCGTCACAACTTAACACATTTTTGTTGCAATGAAATAGCTAGTGTTTTTATCGATAATTAATTAAAATTCTCCAAATAAACCATATCCGAAATCGCCTTTAATTTTCTAGTAACATACATTACTTAATGTAGCAACTTTAATTTAAACACGCTACTGAACAATAATATAATTAAGACAAGCTAAAATATATCTTACTTTTGTGTGAGTGTGTGCAGTTCGTGGCTTCAGACTCAATGCCTATTTGCCACAAAATATATATCTTACTTTTAAGACAACCAAATTTAGAATGACTCGGAGAGCATGTGGATAACAATTTCTAGGTTTTGACACTACATTTGATTGTAGATATTATATGATATTATAAATAAATATTAATAAACCATGTTAATTGATATTTACCTCTTAACAATACAAATATTTCTATCATCCATCCGCTCTCTCTTTCTATAAAATTTAAAGCTTTTGTGTAAGTTTTCCAGATGCATTCGATATATACATTTTTAAAATTAGTTAAAAGTGTAATATTTTTATTTTTAGTATTAAGTGATTTTATCCCCTTTTTATTTAGACTAGATTATATACAAACCAAACAATTTTAAATTGGCTTTAATTTCGTCGTTTAGTTGAAGCAGATATGATCAGGTTAACCACATGTTTTATTGTTTCCATAAACAGTTTAAAAGCGATAAGCAGCTTTTGCCTTTTTAAATTCTTGAGCTAACATATGCACTTGTTTAACTCACCACGGTTAACATACTTTTCATTTGTGTATTTCACTACTTAAATGTTCAGATAATGCACCGCTTTTTACATGTTCACATCATCTCGTTTTATTTTCTTGGTTAGATATCTTGTTTTAATTAGTGTTGCTTAACTACTGAATGAAACACAATGCACAGTCACATTATACAGTTGTTAACAAGGATATTGGTGATACATGCTTAGTTTAAGTGTCACACTTGGCCACACTAGGTTTTGCAAACCTAAAAATGTAATCTAACGTGAACAGATGGGAATCAGTTAACACAAGAGTTTTTCAGTCAGGTAGGTGTTTCATCAGGAGTGTCGTCATCGTATAGAAACATAAGCTTACAACGAACCACATCCAAATTGAATTTGTACATTAAAGCTCCGCTCAGGGCGTAGTTGTTTAGATGTGCTCTTGGAAGGCCTGCTCATTTAGTCCACATCAATCTCCAAACAAATTCGCACTTTTGTCACATTTGGTAACTTGTAGACGTAAAACAGATTTTGACATGTGTCAAAGTGATAAAAGTTGCATTGAAATTAATATGGTGCTTATTTCTTTAAAACGATTACCTTTTTGCAACATATAAACACTCCGACATGCAAACTCAAAATGATGGTTTACAGTATTTTACAATAATACCTGTAAGATTCATCACTTCCTCGTTACACGTTATATCACTATATAGAAAATCATCACGTTGTACATAAAAGAAATTAGTTAAAACTCCAATCTTTCGTTCATTATTTCATGCAGATATAGGAGGTAGATTGATCCACTTTTATTGTGTAATATTTTCATAAGTTTGACGGTGAAAGTACTAACATTTTCAGGTTCAATCTAATAGCGCCCGGTAAAGTATTCTCCGGTTACTTTTTTTACTGCTAAAATAAAACACTCCCATTCCCAATAACCCTTTCACTGCTGAAAACGTCAAGAGACGTCATGCACTTACTTAACCGGGAGCGCATGACGTGTTTTGACGTTCTCGACACAACCAACTTAGATTCCACAGTATTATTTCACCCGGGGGTGTAAGAGTTTGTGGTTTTGTGAACATGCAGGTAAAGATTAAGAGATTTGAAAAATATGCGTAGTTCCCGTTCATCATGGCGGGCGTGCAAGGAGGCCCATCGGAACTAAAAAAACAGCGCAAGTGGAATGATATTCGCCTCTTGGCCCTTGACCCTACAAGAGCTGGAAAATATTCTGATAAATTCCGATGACGATATTGCTGACCTGATTTCGGGGAAGATTCAGGTGAGGGCGTTTTTATGATGATTTTGCTTCAGTACAATGAATGTTTATTTTGTTGTAATATGAAGAATGTTTATTTTGTTGTGTTCCAAATATTTTAAATATATTCTGTATGATGTTTCAAATTCATCGTATAAATATCATATTTGACAAAAATTTCAGTGACCTCTTTTGACGTCATCAGCCTCTTATGAGTAGATTGACTGGTAGGGGCTGATGACGTCGAAAGACGCCACTGCCCCTTTTGTCACATTTTTGAGTAATAATGATGTATTATCTCAAAGCACAGAAGAATAAATTTAAAACCGCGACTCGAAATAATATCTTTCAGCCCCTGGGGCTATACAAGCGGCAAGCATCAGCAGTAAAAGGGTTAAACCAGATGAGCTTGGTGTACTCAGGTTTGGTGGACACGGAGTCGTACTTATAATTTTAATTATTCGAATCAATTCAGCTGCTTTTGATATATCGATCGTCACACTTAGTTTTGGGTTAATGTTATAATATGTTTCCATACGCATTTTACTTTCTTGTTTCATTTCATCAATACTTTTACGATCAGCTACGTCAATTTGGTGACAATAAGAATCTTCACACATTTTGTTTTTAATGTTTCTATTAAGCGATGAACTTAACATTGACACAAACGTGACTAATGTGAACTGGTTGCAGGCAAAAACTAAACTAGTGGCTTGTCACTCAATATTTTATATCTGGATCTTCCCAACCCGTTAACGTTCACATATCATACCATATGTGGAGATTATACTTGTCCACGTGAGAACGACGACACCTGACACTTTACATTTAAATTGCAAATAAAAAAGTTTGGGTTGCGCATCTGCAAATCGCCATATTTACATACGTTTTTTTGGATTCTACTCGTTAAACTTACAGGACGACGACACCTCACACTTAAAATTTAGGTTCCAAATATAAAAAAAAATTGAAAAGTGCACCAGCAAATCGCCATATTTAGATACACCATTCTGAAATCCATTCCTCAAACTCAGAAAAATGATACCTTACACTTAATATTAAACTCTAAATAAAAAAAAAATAAAAGCGCATTTTCCCATGTCGGCATCTAACATCTTCGATTCTACTCGTCGAGCGGAGAGCAACGATAGCTGACACTTCATATTTGAACGCCAAATAAGAAAGCTAGGTTTGCGCATGGTCCATTTGCCATAATCGTATCCGTCATTTTCTGCAAACTAAAAATATCGGACCCTATCATTTCGATAAATCAGTTCAGGTATCATGTCATATTTCTCGTATTTTTAAATACATATATGTCATTTTGACTACCATCCTGGATTACGTCACTTCAGGACAGAACCTCTGCCATCAAGTATCCAACCATCATATATTTACATACGAGACCGTGACTCGCACGCCTGCGCATGTAACTTGTGCTTGACTCAGAAGCTGCCATCTATATAGACGATAGCCGCCCGATGCTAGAACCTGTATATCTAGATTTATAAAATAGATATGATTTTTTATTTCATTTATTTAACAAAGTTAGCTTCATCAGAGAGATAAAAAAGCTAAGGGAATAAAAACTAGTATTTATATATTAGTTAACAAGCAATCTCTAACAGCGCTCTTTACGAAGGTATATAGACAATCCCTAACTAATTATTCGAAGTCCTTGTAATTTGTATGCCATTACCTGTTTTCGAAAAGGCCGCGTGTCTTTACTAAGTATTATTTATAAGAAAGAGACACTAATTATGAAGATAATAACTCGAACAACGAACTACACAGAACTGTACCTGTCCGATTTATTTATAATTTGTTATTCAAATTTTTTACGGTATATCGGTATATATATATATATATATATATATATATATATATATATATATATATATATATATATATACTTTCATGTGAGTCTAATTACCGCTTGTGCCTGACACATTTGATTAACTTGTGATTTTTCCCATTTACATGGTGATTACTGTCCCAAATATTTTTAACAATACATAATGTATCAATAACGCCATATCTATGCTGTGTCAAATGTTCTTGAAGTCTAGCTTTAATATATCTTTTAGTTTGTCCAACATATTAAAGTTCATCCTATAACCTGTTTAATAGATGGCCCACATTTCTGCGGTTTTATCTCTATTCTTTGGGTTATTTATCAAATTGGCTTGATTTAAAATGTTATTAAAACCTCTCGTGATACATGGTTCAAATGGTGAGCAGACAACGTTTTTCTCTCCTTTCTCTCATCTGGGAGTCGTAGATTCCGGATTCCAACATTTTCTTTGTTTTATGTTTACTGACAATTTTTTTCTACCGAGCAAATAGTGTAACTATTACACTCACCTACGTTCTTAGTGTATTCCCGTTGTTTGTTGTATTTGTCTTTATTTAAGGAAAACTGTATCAATCTATTAACCAGGAAATTTAAACTATCTGTTTTGTTTGAAACTATGGTGTGAATCAATCAAAATGTAACCCAGAGTAGTGGTTTTCTTTCTGTGGGTGTCAAATTCTAAAGAATCTCTATTTTTGATGACTAGTATGCCAAGAAAAGGTAATTTGTTATTAATTTCTACTTCATGGGTAAATTTAATAGAGTCCGTTTTACTGTTCAGTCTAGTAATAGACTCGTCTACTTTGCATACGCAGTATTAAACACCGCGAAAATATCGTCAACATAATAAAAACATACTCAAGAAAAATAGTCATTTTCATTTGCCAGATCGGTTTTAACCCTGCTCATAAAAAGGTCAGCAAAGTATGGGACAATGAAGTTTGACATTGCTGTGCCATAGATTTGTTAAAAAAAATCGTTAATAAATTGAAAAACTTTTGATTCATGCAAAGATTTGTTAAATGTATATAATATTTGCAAATCTCTTCATCTACCTTGATCATTTTTACAAATGTTCTAAATACGTTGGCGTTTCTTTTATGGAGACATTAGGAAAAGGGAAAAAGAAAACGAGGTCACATCAAACGATATTAAAAGTTGCGCTTAACAAATTTAATATTTTCATCTTTATTAATAAATTTAAGTGAATTGGAAAATGAAAATATTTCGTTTGATTCGTCTGGTAACCATTTCGCTATATGTTGTGAGATCTGTAGCTAAAACGATAGGTCTCCCCGATTTTCTGGGTTTATTGATTTTCAGGAGGCAATATTTGTGGAGAATTCTTATATTTGGAACGTATAACTTTCTTTCCAAGTCTTTTGTAACGAGGTTGTAACATCTCTTTAAATTGTTGTTAACTTCAAAGATAATTTTTTGGAGAGGATTTTTATTTAGTTTTTTAAACGATCCTGTGTCTATTGCATTATTTACTCTCTAGACAAAAACAATCATAAAGGTATAATGCAGTAGATTTCCCAACAAACAATGTAGCGAAATGGTTAGCAACCGAACTGAAACGCTTGTCTGTCACACAAAAAAAGGTTTTTCAAGGTCCAACTTACTTAAATTTCGCAATGAGGATAAAAAAACCTCTGGACGCAGCAAGTGCGTTATGGCAGTGAATTTTTATTAAATGCTTCAAATTTGAATAACTCAGTTTTCTATAAACTTAGAAAGTTTAATTTTGGTATGTAGTAAGGTTTTCCTAGGGAAAGATATCCACCAAATTTCATTAAAATAACTTTGTAATTTTTGGAGAAAAAATTTTTTCATAAGAAAATTTAAAATTTGAATAACTCAATTTTCTATAAACTTAGAAAGTTGAATTTTGGTACTTAGTAAGGGCTCTCCCAAGGCAACATTATAGTAAATTTCATTAAAACAGCTTTGTTATTTTTTGAGAAAAATTTTTTTTTTGAAAGGAAACTCAAAATTTTCCTGGAAAATTCCGTCCGATTTTCTTGGCTAACGAACTCATCCAAGCCATTAATAAAAGAAAGGCACTTGCCGAGTTTCATTGAAATCGTTTAATTATTTTTTAAGTTATCAGACGGATATATATATATATATATATATATATATATATATATATATATATATATATATATATATATATATATATATATAACATATCAAAATTGAAACTGACCCCGGATATGGGTTCTAGGGGTCGTAGTTCGCGCTCATTTGAAAATTTTTTTGCAAAGTCTCACCATCGATACCTCTCTATTAGTGAATTTTTAAAATAAAAATTCACCAATATCAAAGTGGCTGAAGGCGAGGTATTAATATCGCTTGCTGTGACCTCCTTGTTTCTAGTGTACCCATAAACGAAACGCCAACGTATTTAGAACATTTCTTAAAAATTAATAACGTAGATGAGGAGGTCTGCAAAGAATATACAGATTTCTGCATAGGTCAGAATATTTTAAAGCTCAATGATTTTTTGAACAAACCCATGGCACAATGGTCAATTCCCTTTCCCCATTCTTTACAAACCTGTTAATCAGGAGATTAATGAAAATTACTAATTTCCTAGAGTATGGTTTTGTTGTGTAGACGATATTTTCGCAGTGTTTCAAGAGTATGCAAAGTAGACGATTTCATTTCCAGATTTAACAGCAAATTTGAGTTCATTAGATGTACCCCTGAAGTAGAAAATAATAACAAATTAACTCTTGGTGCATTTGTCAACAAAAATAGAGACGCTTTAAAATTTGACATCTACGGAAAGGAAACCAGTACTGTGAGTTACATTTCGATTGACTCAGTTCATAGTTTCCCACAAAAAACAGCTTTTTGAATTTTCTGGCTCATATCTTAAATAAAGATAGATACAACAAAGAACTAAAATGCATTAGGAATGTAGCAAAGCATAATGGTTACTCTGCTTAGTAGAATAATTAGTCACATAAAACAAAGAAAATGTTGGCGGAAGCTACAACTTACAGTAAAGAGAAACAGAGAAAAACGTTATCTGTTTACCATTTGAGCCGCGAATGACGAGAGGTTTTAATAGCATTTTAAAGAAAGCGAATTTACAGTTAACAACACCAAAAAACTACATTGAAAGATTTGGTAGGTGACCCAAAGGATAAAGATAAAACCACATAAATGTCTAGGCTCTGTGAAATAAGTTGTAAGGATTGTGAACTAATATATGTTGGGCAACCTAAAAGATCTATTAAAACTAGATGTAAAGAACATTTAGCGCAAATGAGATGTGGCACTATTGTTGAAAAATCATGTAATGCTCAACATGTTTGAGATAATTATCACCATGCAGATATGAACAATGTCAAGGTAATCAAAAGTGTCACACAATCGCGACACACACACACACACACACACACACATATATATATATATATATATATATATATATATATATATATATATATATATATATATATATATATATATATGAATACCTTACATTATTCCAGGAACTAGGACTTCAATAAAACACGTAGCTCATTCGGCTAACGTTTCAGCTACATAGGTATACCTTTTTTCAGAGCTATATAATGACACAACATACAATAAATACAATATAAAGACAGCAGTACACTAAAACAACAATTAAAAATAAACATATATACTATGTGACAAGTCACTAATTAAAAAGACAACGCTATAATAAAAACAAAAAACAAAATATGAATAACTTTATTCTCTGAGGTTTTATGAGTACTTTGATAACGAATGACATGTACCCCTATAATAAACTCTTCCAATCAAAACATTCACGGCATCGCTATCACCACTGGCAATTTACTGTGATGAAACAAAAACAACATACTTCACTTCTCGTCGTCACTCTTTGAATAGGTATGTGTATAAGACTTGTATGTATGTATATATGGATAGTCAAAATACATACATACAACACTTATTAACGCGAAGCTAGATGTCTAAATGTTTAACAATGGAATTAAACTGTGTAGTATGCAGCGATTATATTATCTACAATTTAACGTGTTTTTTTGTTTAATTTTCAATCTTATCTGATTTTTATTTACTTATATATTTTTCTATGTCTTTCCTGCTCTTTAACTCAGCCAATAAACGCTCTCTTTCTTTTTTATTTGCGGTCTTGACGGAACACATTGATTGACGGCATTTCAGAAATAACAATTTGTATGAAAGTAAGGCCAGCTATGTGTGTCTGCGTGTCGAATCGAAACATGGATAGTTACAAGTGTCAAGAAGATAGCTGTTGTTATCGAGAATATTGGTTTCCATTATACAAAAAGATCAGCACACACACAGATATATGTATATATATATATATATATATATATATATATATATATATATATATATATATATATATATATATAATCTTTAACAGCTGTGTCTTTCTCAGCAAATGTTTTTCTTGTTCCTTTCTTCCGTGCCACCTATGTAGTTTCAAATGAGATCAAGTGTGAAAAGATGGTGGCAATTAAAATTTATGACAACATAAACATTCCCGGATATGGATCCTTCTCAGAGTTCGTATTGTAGTACCACGTTCGAAGATTAATAAGAATTCATCATAACAGGGTAAGCAATCTGTGACAGTTCATTTTGGTTCTACATACATACTACTACACTAACGGTTCTAACGAATTTCACAGTTTTATTGTCCCCATGATTTTTGCAACGTAGTAATTATAATAGGCAGATTAATACTTAGGTGGTCGTTGGTTTTAGAGATATTTATTATATTTGTGCGAGAGGAAAGGAAAAAATAATAATTTTCAATCTATTCTTGATTTGAAATTTTGTTCAATTTCTCAGTACTATTAATCTGCACACCGGATATTGCGCACACGAATAATCATGAGTATAGTGTATAGATTGCTGTAAATTCGAATAATAAATTTTCGATGAACAGGTCTAGTTCTGCGTAGTTCGTTGTTCGAGTGTATAACCTTCATAATTAGTGTCTCTTTCCTAGAAAGAATATTTAATAACAACACGCGGTCTTTTCAAAAGTAGGTAATGAAATTTTAATTACAAGCAGTTTAGGCTAAACAATGGGGGTTTGTCTATATACCTTTTCAGAGGGCGCTGTTCGCGATTGATTGACAACTAATATATGGATATTAGTTCCAGTTTTTATTCGCTTAATCCCTCTGGTGACGCTAATCTTGTTATCGAAACGATCGCTAGGTCAAAAAATGTGTTGTGTTGAATTCGGTTCTCTAAAGTGTACTTATCAGTGCTCATCACAGGTTCTAATCTTCACTCAGAAAACCTTGCTATTCACAATTTTTAACAGCAATGATTTCAGAACGTTAAAAGTCGATATTAAACTGATACTTTGTAATAATTGATACCTACCCAATTTGTAAAAAAAGATCAGGCACTTCGAACAACTAAGTCATGAAAATGTTTTTTATAACAGAGTTTTTGCTCTTTTCTAATTGATATAAAGTTTCTTACATTCAATTGTAATTTACTCCAAAAATGTCAGATGGCAGCATTTTTACAGTGTCGACAATGAAAGGATCTCTTAAATTCAAGAAAAAAAAAGAGGTTGCTTAAAAGTACACTTTTGAAAACCCAATTCCCCACAACACATTTTTTAGACCTAACGATCGTTTCACTAATAAAGTTAGTGTCATCAGAGTAAATTATGGTTTAGTCATCTTCCTGATGACGCAAATTTTGTTAGCGAAGCGATCGCCAGGTGTGAGAAATGTGTTGTTGGGAATTAGTTTCTCCAAAGTGCACTTGTCAGTGCTCATCACAGGATTCAATCTTTACTGAAGGTGTTGCTATTAAAAAAATGACGTCATTACTCAAAAGAAAATGATGGTGTAAAATAGACTTTCAGACAAAATTGTGTATTTTTTAAAAATAAAATCGACGTGTTCCAGGATTTTTGCCAAAAGAGTTCTTTGGTTCACGGTGTTACAATAGTCCGTCAACGTCCAATATCGGCCTTATTAAAGATATTTGTAAAGAATTTATTCTATGGAATTGGTATGGTATCAAAAGGCGCACATTTTAAAATGATTTTCAAATATACAGGATGATTCACTGCAGCGGAGCTCTTTTAAGAACAATTTTCATAAATGGATCGCCCTGGATATTTTTACATTTTGGTATTCGGCGTAAAATTATCTTTTCAATGACTTCTGTCTTATTGGTTTTTGATAAGGTGTTAACGAGTTATTCGAAAGAAATTTGAAGCTTTTGATCGAAACGGGGTTTGGCAAATTAATGCTCTGGGTTACGATTAGTTAGTTAAACATATTTTGTAGTTATATAGCCAGAGAGTGTACTTAGACCACACAATTACCAAATATTGATTATATTATACGGGGTAATTTTTACACAAGCGCCAATTTAGCACATTTCAAAGAACATTTTCTCAATTTTTTCAAATACAACACCCTGCATATTGTTGAAATTTTAAATTGGCACGTTGATTATCTACAATTTTTTTTTGTAAACCATATCCTATACCTGCGATTGATATTTTCAGAAATATTTTTAATTTTTCATGCCGAACTGTTAAATTATTATCTTCTATTTTTAACTAGTCTTAGTAGTAATGATTTTGACAAAGGGAAATCATTTCAGTTTCATTGCTGACGTTTAATTTTAAATCATTGCGACGATGTATTTGAGTATTCACACTTATTTCAAGCTATAAATTATTATAAAATTAATAATACATATTCAATAATGAAAGAGCCTCGGTGGTTCAGTGGTAAGAGCGTGTGCATTTGAACCGAAGGGTACTGGGTTCGATCCCAGGGGTCTCCTTTCACTTTTTCAGTACATGCTGTAACATTAACATCAACCGAGGTTGTGTCATTGTATTTGAGCAAGTTGAATGTCTGCACGTGCCGCCATTTGTAGGCGACATTAAGCCGTCGGTCTCGTGCCCATGCGATGTTGAGCACGTTAAAAATCCTCACCCTGCTTACAGAACGGTAGGTGTTCGGGAAAATTTACAGGACACTGAGGTGAAAATGCTCTCTGGCCTCGGTGGTTGGCCATGGTCGCAGAAATAGGCCGACCTTCAAGAAACAAAACACACACGTTCAATAATGAATTTTTCAATAGAAGAAATATAGTTTATGTTTTGGTGGCCAGTGATAAAAATTATTTGCTGGCAACTCGAATTTATATGGAATGATATTCAGAAAAAAGACAACCCTCTTAAAATCATTTTAGAAGTTAATGGAACAATTAAACAATAATGGGAAAGTTGAGTATGAGAAAGAGGAACGAAACAGAATGTAGTAAACGAGGAAAACGAAACAGCCATACTTTTAAGCGTGACTTTCTCATCGAAATACAAGGGAATTGGTAAGAGAAAACAGTATAGGCCGATCTTCAGTACTTTGAGTCCTACGAAGAAATAAATTTCATCCCTTCTACGTTTAATTAGTGCAGGTACTGATTGATAGAGATTCTGAAAATCATATGCAGTTTTGCGAGTATGTCCGACAAAAACAACAGAACAAAGAAACTTTTTGGATTATGTTTTATTTGTCGATGAAGCAAGTTTTCATAAAAATGGACATGTTAATCGTCATAATTTTTATTATCACTACACAATCAATCCTTAGGTCTTACAAACATATAGCCAAACAAGGCGGACGTGAAATACCTGAAAAAAATTGTCGGTAATCATGAGACTACATTTCTTTGAAGGACCTATACATGGTGAAGATTATTTGGAATTTTTGCAAAACAGCCTGGAGGAATTACTGAAGAATATCCCCAGGGATGCAAGAGACAGAATGTGATGCCTATACGATGGGGCACCTGTACACCATACTGCAGCTATTCACGATCATTTAAACGTCACTTTTCCAAATCGTTGGATAGGAAGAGGAAGACCGCAGGAATGGCGTGCCAGAAGCCTTGATTTGAGCAAAACTACCTTTTTTGTAGGGACATGTAAGAATCAAATGTAGAAACCTCCGACAACTACAAAATAAGACGTGAAAACCCGAATAAGGGAAACTTTACAGAATATTACTGTGGCCATGTTAAGAAATGTCATTTGAAAATGATCTGCAGATATGTATAGACTTATTAGGAGGTCACTTTTTACAGATGCTTTAAATAGTAATCACGTATTTCGTTAGATTGGGTTCCAAATAGCTTTGTTTTTGAAACATTTTCAGCAATTATTATCTATGTATTAAATAACTAATTTTTCTGTTCCTATGTTTTATCTTATTTTTTTGTAATGTCATATGATTTCGTAAATTATTTGTTAGAATTAATAAAACTGAAATGTTTTGAGTTTATGTCAATATCATAGCTACCAAGACTAGTTAAAAATAAAGGATGATAATTAAACGTTTCGTCATGAGAAAGTAAACATCACTGAAAATATCAGTTTCAGGTAGGATATGATTTACAAAAATGTAGATAATAATTAATAAATTTGAAAAAATCAAGAAAACGCTCATGGAAATGTACTAAATTGGCGCTTGTGTAAAAATCACCCTGTATAATATAATCAATATTTGGTGTTTGTGCTGTCTAAGTACATCCTATGGCTACATAACTGCAGAATATGTTTTATTAATTAATCGGTATAGTCACTCAGAGAATTAATTTATTAAAACTCGTTTTGGCCAAAAGTTTCATATTAAAAAAAAAACTCTGCAACACCTCATCAAAAACCAAAAACTTAGAAGTCGTTGAAAAGATGATTTTACGCCGAATTCTAAAATGTTGAAACATACAAACTGATCCATTTAAAAAATTGATCTTAAAATAGCTTCCTTGTATCATCCTGTATATTTGGATACGATTTTAAAATATGCGGCTTTTGATACCATATCGCCCCAATAAAAAAATTGCTTCCAAATCTTTTAATAAGCGCGATGTTGGACTTTGACGCACTATTCGGACACTGTCTACATATTTGTTTATTTTAACAATTATTGTAACGGCAATAAAAAGTTTCAGCAAAATAATGATAATCGTTAGAATTTGAAATAAAATTTCAAATTCTTCAAAAAAATTTCTTTGCGTTATTGAAGTGAATTTTCATAAAAATGTTTTTAATGGCAAATATGATGTCAATCTGGTTACCGGTATTGCCTATATAGTAGAAACAATGTACCATATTTTATCAAAATTACTTAATGTTTGAAAATGTACAAAAATTTTCTGAAAATAAACTCAAAATGTTTCCGAAAAACTGGTCTCAGAGCCAACAAACCTTAGGTGAATAGCAAATTGAGTTACTGAAATTTGAAGGATTTAATAAAAATTCGCTACCAAAACGCACTTACTGCCTCTCTCTTTTTTTTTACAAACATGCATCATATTTCGATAAAAAATGCAAAAATGGAATAATATAAGGGTGTTCGAAAAAAAAAACAATTGTAGCGATCACCAACGACTTATGGACCAGCCTGTGATTGTTAAAATATGTTTATAAGATGCAGCTTAAGACAGCCCATAATTAACGTATAGAACTTTTTCTCGTATTTTGTGTAATAACAATTATATTGAGCTTTACCGTAGAAATGCGTTACCTTGTATATATGTAAACAGATAAAAACTGAAAGTAAACCCTGATGTGGATTCCAGGGGGCCTAGTTTGCGCGCATTTGAAGAAATCTTTTTAAAACTGAAAAGTCGTGGTCTTCTCTTAACGAAACTTTTCTACAAAAATTAGCTAAAAATTATAGACCGTTAAGCCATAAACTTAACTAAACCGACAGCCAAAGCATCAACTTAACTATACGTACAGCCAAAGCATCAAAGAAAGGAGTCTATTTAAAATGAATTTGCTGTAAATAAATATTTTAGTAAAATGCAGGACAATGACGGTTGAAGCTTAATCTTAAGGGTTTGCCGAACACTCTTCTTGCGACATTTTCTTTACATAACCCGTATGTGTTTCAGGTCCTTTGCCTAAATGTTGCGAATTTTGACGTTTCAAATCGCGACTTTGACGTTTGGAGGAAAACTACATTTTTTCTTTTCGTTAAATGCCTATAACGTTTTTGTCTTTTAACGTACAGATTTAGGTTTTGGTACGTGGTTCACTATTTATAATACAAACACGCGTACCAAATTTGGTTGCTCTTACTTTGTTATCTGGAGATATAAATTTTTTTCGAAAGAAAACACAAAATTTTTCGGGAAAACCTGTGCCGATTTCCTGGATAACGAACTTATCCAACACTAAGTGAGTGGTAAGACACGAAGCAACGTGTCTCCACCTAGTTGCGGAACCAAGTAGTATGTTGTCGAGAATTAGAGCGAAACTGGTCTACGGTTCTAATTGTGGCAAGAATGCATCTAGCCTTACGAAGTTATCCAAGCCACTTGCAAAAGCAAGGTACTCACCAAATTTGATCAAAATCAGCCCATTATTGTTTAAGTTATCAGTGTGATACATACATATATATTATATATATATATATATATATATATATATATATATATATATATATATATATATATATATATATATATATATATATACAGTGTGGAACAGCCAAATGGAATAAATTCGATAACGGATAAATGAGGGCGTGTTGGGAAAAACGCTTGGACACGTCGATTTGTATTTTTAACTGCGCATCTTTTTCAAGAAAAAAAAATTATATAGGGTGCGTCATGTGACAGTGGCCAATTTTCTTATTTTAAACACAAGCCCCTGTATATTATAAATTTTTTGGATTCTTCAGAAAATTCTAGACATAATTCATGTACAATGTTCTATACCTATCTTCAACTGTTTCGGAAATATTAAGTATTTTCAGATTTATTACAAAAATTAACATTAAAAATAGAAAATTATTTTATTTCACAAATTCGCTACATTGCATTCAATACTTATTTCCCATTCAGCTCTTGATAATGAGAAAGTAAACAAAAACCATTCCTGCGTTTCTTTTTACTGATATGAAATGAAACAAAAACAAAAACAGTTTTCTTTCTGTTCGTATAAAACTCGTAGCCTTAGCAACTTGTTGTCTGCCTGCATGACAGTAGTGATTAGTGTCAGTGCTATTGTCGTTTGAATTTCGTTAACTGTACGTAATAATATCAGAAAAATGGTTCATTTAACAGAAATGCACAAAATAACCATTCTACAAATGATTGGTTATGGAGATAACACACGGACACAGATGGAAGTGTCTCGCTTATTTCACGAAAAATTTCCAAATTTGCCGCCTGTATCCCAAGGAACAATTAGCAAAATAGAAAAGCAGTTTCGCGAGCTTGGTCATGTGAGACAGATAAAAAAAGTAGCTGCCAATGCAGTAAGTGATGATACGAAATTGGATATTACGCTTGAGTTTCAAGAAAACCCACATACTTCTGGTCGACAAGCAGCCCAACTATTCAACGTTAGCCACACAGCAATTTTTCGAACATTAAAGGAAAGTAAAATGCATCCCTATAAAATGATACCAACTCAGGAGCTCATGGAGGACGATTTCGATAGGAGAACGTATTTTTGTGAACAAATGATGGCAATGTTAGATAACAATGTGATCCAATTAGAAGATGTTTTGTTTTCTGATGAGAGCACATTTACACTTCACGGTCATGTTAATCGTCAAAATTGCCGCTATTGGTCTAATGAGAATCCTCATTGGATGAGAGAGGAACATACGCAATATCCTGAAAAAGTTAATGTTTGGGCAGGAATTGTTGGAAATCATATCGTAGGTCCCTTTTTCATTGATGGCAACTTGAATGGGGATAAATATTTAGAACTGCTCCAAAATAATGTCGTGCCAACTTTGACAAACTTATATCCAGATCCAGCAAACCCACAAGTTCCTGCCAATAAAATATGGTTTCAGCAAGATGGAGCACCGCCCCATTACCAAATCAATGTCCGGCAGTACCTGAACCAAATTTTTCCAAATCGGTGGATAGGGAGGCGCGGATCGATAGAATGGCCAGCACGATCTCCTGATCTGTCGCTATTAGACTACTTTTTGTGGGGATATGTCAAAAGTATTGTATACAAAACTAAGCCCCTCAACTTAGATGACTTAAAAAGACGAATCACGCTTGCGATTAGATCAGTCACGCCTGAGATGTTGAGTAATGTTAGAAGACATTTCTATACCAGATTAGCATGTTGCCAAGATGTTCGTGGCGAGCAATTTGAACATTTACTACATTGACATTAATTTTTTTTTGTTTTTTTAAATTATTAAGAAATAATCAGTATTTCTTATTAGAATTTGTGAAATAAAATAATTTTCTATTTTTAATGTTAATTTTTGTAATAAATCTGAAAATACTTAATATTTCCGAAACAGTTGAAGATAGGTATAGGACATTGTACATGAATTATGTCTAGAATTTTCTGAAGAATCCAAAAAATTAATAATATACAGGGGCTTGTATTTAAAATAAGAAAGTTGGTATTGGCCACTGTCACATGACGCACCCTAAATAATTTTTTTTTCTTGAAAAAGATGCGCAGTTAAAAATACAAATCGACGTGTCCAAGCGTTTTTCCCAACACGTCCTCATTTATCCGTTATCGAATTTATTCCATTTGGCTGTTCCACACTGTATATATATATATATATATATATATATATATATATATATATATATATATATATATATATATATATATATATATATATATATATATATATATATATATAAACATATAAAAATTGAAACTGACTCCGGATATGGGTTTTAGCGGTTCTAGTTTGCCCTCATTTGGAGGATTTTTTTCAAAATTCAAAAGTCGGGATCTCCTCAGTAGTGAATTTTTTAAAGAAAATTCACTAATACAAGTTATTTCTTATAAAAATGTTTTATTAGTCAATCTTCTTCTGGAAGTTTTGCTAGTACTGTTTGCATCTAATTTATAAAAATTGCATCTTGAGCAAGCACAAGTTAATAATTTATTTGTTAGATGATACATATTTAATTAATATTAAACCAATAATCATAATAATAATATTTATACATACTTTCGTACACACGCACACACAGATATATACAATACGACAAATAATATAATAAAAGCATGCTGTAATTTCCATTCTCATATATCTAGGGATGGGTTAAGATATAAGGTCATTTTAATTTTCTTTTTTTTTTTGAACCCTCTAATCTAGGAAAAATACAAGTTTTGCTATTTAAATACTTATAAATTTAAAATGTTTTTAATTTCAAATTTAGGCTGATTTTTTTAAACATTTTGCATAATCATTTTCTCAGCTTAATATGGCAGTCAGTTATTCTGACAAATTGTAAATATGCATAACAAAACTAATTTCCATAGCTTGTGTAATTGTAAAGATATACATTTTTTGCTCTACCTGTCAAATTTTTTTGAAATTTAGATCCTTAGATAACTACTAAAAGAGTATCAAGTAGCATATCACTAAATATTCCTTTAAAAAGGATATCGAAAAATAAAATACTATAAAAGGTGTTTTATTTAAAATAACAAAATTAGGTGTCACTACCGGTAGCATCAAAAGTGACAAAAAGGTAAAAATATTTTAAAAAGATAGATCATAATGGCGTATATAATCATAATCCAAATTTCAAAGTGATTTTTTTAATACTTTTTAGATACTTCTAATAGATGGCGACCATGAATCACCCTATATATATATATATATATATATATATATATATATATATATATATATATATATATATATATATATATATATATAGGCAATGGAGAATAGCACGAAGCGCTATCTTTGGTGCTGTGGCGGTTCTGGGCTTCCACGTACACAGAGTACTGCAAGAAGGAAGTTTTCGGCAGAAAACTTGCGAGTGAAAACAACTACCCTCTGGCTAATGTCACTACGAGCATTGACTTACATCACTCGCTAGTCACCATCACCCCAATCCTGTTGCGACTTGCGGTAAGGTGTAAATCAGGAGACTCAGACTAGTTTGTTCCTTCTTACTGTGTGTACGTGAAAGCTGCTGTTGAAGCTTAGACCGCCACAACACTATTGATGGCGCCTTGCGCTAATCTCCAGTGCAAATTAGGGCAATGGTTGCCTTAAAGCCGACTTGGTGGAGCTTCTAATTTATATATATATATATATATATATATATATATATATATATATATATATATATATATATATATATATATATATATTACGTCTTAGCACAAGTCCCGACGGACTGAAGTGATGGTGACCAGCGAGTGATGAAATTCAATGCTCGTCGTCATATTAGCCAGGGGAGTAGTTGTTTCCGCTTGCTAGTTCCCTAGCAATATATTTTAGAAGTATCTAAAAAGTACTAAAAATATCACTCTGAAATTTGTATTATGATTATATACGCCATTATGATCTATCTTTTTAAAATAGTTTCACCTTTTTGTCACTTTTGGTGCTACCGGTAGTGACACCTAATTTTGTTATTTTATATAAAACACCGTTTATATTATATTATTTTGCGATAGCCTCTTTAAAGGAACATTTGGTGATATGCTACTTGTTAGGCCTATCTTTTAGTAGGTATCTAAGTATCTAATTTTTAACAGATGAAGGTAGAGCACAAAATTTATATCTTTACGATTACACAAGCTATGGAAATTAGTTTTGTTATGCATATTTACAATATATCAGACCAACTGCTGAGAAAATGATTATGCCAAATGTTTAAAAAAATCAGCCTAAATTTGAAATTAAAAACATTTTAAATCTATTAATAATTAAATAGCAAGACCTGGTTTTTCTTAGATTAGAGGGTTTAAAAAAATCAACATTAAAAAAACCTTATATCTTAACCTATCTGTTTCCTAGACATATGAGAATGGAGATTACAGCATGCTTTTATTATATTATTTTTATTTATTATATTATTTGTCGTATTATATATATATATATATATATATATATATATATATATATATATATATATATATATATATATATATATATATATATATATATATATGTTAATGTTACAGTTTGTACTGAAAAAGTGAAAGGAGTACCCTGGGATCGAACCCAGTACCCTTCGGTTCAGAGGCACACGTTCTTACCCCAGGAACCACCGAGGTTCTAACTCAAGATACAATTTTTATAAGTTAGACCCAAACAGTACTAGCAAAACTTCCAGAAGTATATTGACAAATAAAAATTTTTAGATAAGAAATAACTTGTATTTTATTTTCAATTCTAACCATTATCATTATTTCCAGAAAAACATACATCTTCAGCAACCATTATTTGCGGAAATTTTTTATTGCCGTTACAATAATTGTTAAAACAAACCAATATGTACACAGTGTCCCAATAGTGCGTCAAAGTCCAATATTGGACTCAATAAAAAGATTTAGAAGTAATTTTTTATTGAAGCGGTATGGTATCAAAAGGCGTACATTTTAAAATCATATCCAAATATACAGGATAACTCACTACAGCGGAGCTATTTTAAGATCCATTTTTTAAATGGATCAATCTGTATGCTTATACATTTTGGAATTCGGCGTAAAAGGATCTTTTCAAAGACTGCTACGTTTTTGGTTTTTGATGAGATGTATCTGAGTTATTCTAAAAAATATGAAACTTTTGTCCGAAACGAGGTTAACTAGATTGATTCTCTGGGTGAGTATTACGACTAATTAATCAAACATGTGATGCAGTAATGTAGCCAAAGCTAAATGTAGTTAGATGACACAAGCACCAAATATTGATTATATTATACAGAATGATTTTTACACAAGCGCCAATTTAGTATTTCAATGAGCGTTTTCTTGATTTTTTCAAATTCATTAATTATCATCATCATTTTTTGTAAATCATATCCTTAACTAAAATTGATATTTTTAGAGATATATATTTTTACTTTTTCACGATGAGACGCTAAATTATCATCCTCTATTTTTAACCAGTCTTGGTAGCTATGATTTTGACATAAACTCAAAACATTTCAGTTTTATAAATTCTAACAAATAATTAACGAAATCATATGATATTACAAAAAAACTGCCGTTCTGTAAGAAGAGCAGGGATCTTTAAGGTACTCAACATCGCATGGACATGGGACTGACGGCTTTATGCCCCCTCAGAAGTGGGGAACGTGGAGACATTCAACTTGCTCAAATACAATGCCACAACCTCGGTTGATGTTAATTGTACTGTATGTACTGAAAACGTTAAAGGAGAACCCTGGGCTTGAACCCAGTACCGTACGGTTCAGAGGCACACGTTGTTACCACTAAACCACACTTTCATTATTGAATATGTAGTATTAATTTTATAATAATTTGTAGCTTGAAATAAATGTGAATACTCAAATACCTCGTCGCAATTAAATTAAACGTCAGCAATGAAACTGAAATGTTTTAACTTTGTCAAAATCATTGCTACTAAGACTAGTTAAAAATAGAAGATGATAATTTAAAATTTCGTCATGAAAAAGTAAAAAGATCTCTAAAAATATTAATTGCAGGTATAGGATATGGTTTACAAAAATGTGGATAATCAATGTACCAATTTAAAATTTCAATATGCAAGGTGTTCTATTTGAAAAAATTGAGAAAACTCTCTTTGAAATGTGTAAATTGGCACTTGTGTAAAAATTATCCCGTATAATATAATCAATATTTGGTGATTGTGTCCTCTAAGTACCACCTTTGAACATATAATTGCAAAATCTGTTTTATTAGTTAATCGTAATACTCATCCAGAGAAGTAATTTGTCAAACCTCGTTTCGACCAAAAGTTTTATATTTTTTCGAATAAGTCATCTCATCAAAAACCAAAAGGACAGAGGTCATTGAAAAAATAATTTTACCCAGAAATCCAAAATGTGAAAATATACAGGGTGATACATTTATGAAAACTGTTCTTAAAAGAGCTCCGCTGGAGTGAAACATCCTCTGTATTTGGAAATAATTTTAAAATGTGCTCCTTTTGATACCATACCACTTTCATAGAAACAATTATATCCAAATATATTTAATAATAAGGCCGATATTAGACGTTGACGGACTATTGGGACACAATGAAATAAAGAATTATTTTGGCAAAAATTCTGGAACACGTCGATTTTATTTAATAAAAATACACAATTTTGCCCGAAAGTCGATTTTACGGTATCATTTGTTTTTGAGTAATGACATCATATTTTTTTAAATAGCAACACCTTCAGTAAAGATTGGAACCTGTGATGAGCACTGATAAGTACACTTTGGAGAACATAATTCCCAACAACACGTTTTTCACACCTGACGATCGTTTCGCTAATGAAATTAGCGTCATCAGGGAAATGAATGAACCATAATTTATTTTGATGGCACTAAATGCTGCCATCCTACATTGAAGTGGGAAACTGCATATTAATGAGAAGAAAGCAAAACTCTCTTGTTACACAAAAACATTTTCATGACTTAGTTGGTCGAAGTGCATGATGTTTTTTTTTTAATTGTGTAGGTATCAATTATTACAAAGTAATAATAATCAGTTCAATATCCACTTTTAACGTTTATATTGAACGACGCTAATAGCTTGCTTCCCCTGCCAAAACGGATTAACAGACAGACAACGTTTATCAGTACAAAAATCTTGTATTTTAACTATTATATCACATTTAACTGTCACACAAATAATTCAAATTTTAATTATTATCGGATGCAAGCACAAGACTCCAACTCAGCAGGAAGTATGCGATTCGTTTAATACAAAATATCCAGATCGCCCTATTAGACAATCCAGCATCAATAAGATTGAGTCTAAATTTAGGTAAATCGGTGGATGTTGAAGCTATTTCAAAACCTATACGTCTAGAAGTTGGTAGAGATCATAAAATTAACATATTTTTTTATGTATGGAAGATAATTTTTATGATACGTCTTGATTGGTTGCATAAGAAAATGTTAGATAACGTATAACAGTGCTGCATGTCATGATGAACTAAAAATATCATCCCTACAAAATTCAACTCTTGCATGAACTCAACAATGACGACCGCAACCTCTGACTAAAGTTTTCTGAAATGGATTTGTGCCAAGGAAATTGCCGCTTGCACTAGCAAATACTTTTTGCGGATGAAGCCACGTTCTTTCTCCATGGCACAGTGAACCATCAAAATTGCAGGTATTGGAGTCGAGTGAATTCTAGTTGGGTGGTGGAGACACATACTCAATACTCGCATACATTAAATGTGTGGGCTGTAATAGTTCATAGAAGAATAGTAGGACATTTATTTTTTCGAGGAACCGTTACTGGAGAAATATATTTAGAGTTTTTGCAAAAAAACTTTGTTCCAGTGCTTGCAGAAAATTTTCTAAACGACAGTGGTCCTGACCTTTCAGACAATATCACATGGTTTCAGCAAGACCGTGAACCCATGTACTATCAACACGTAGTTCGAGATTTTGTGGACAATTGGTTTACTAAGAGGAGGATTGGCAGACGAGGATCAGTAGAATGGCTCGTGGGATCACCAGATCTTACACCCGGACATCATTTTAAATGGGGTTTTCTAAAGTTCAGGCTCTACGTCAACAAACAACAAAATTTATCTGATTTCCAAAATCGCGTTACACATGAAAAGCGCATAATTAGCTCGGACGTGTTTCAAAATGTACCTACAAGGAGAATTTCTAAACTTGCGTATTGTCATAGAGTTGGTGGATGGCCGTTCATACTTAATTGAACAATTGTATTTGCTTGGCTAATCAGTTTTTGTTTATTTCATGTTACCAATGAAATTTACGTTTCAATTGTCATTTACCCGAAGAATGCATATGTAAGATGGCAACATTTTCATACTGTCGGTTTGCAATGAAAATGTTTTATAAAATCAAGAACCAAAATAGAGGGTTTCTATTAAGAAAAATGTATGACATCATTACTTTACAACAAATATTGGTGTAAAATAAAGTTTCGTGCAAAAATGTGTATTTTTGTCAAATAAAATTAGTGTTCGAGGAATTTTCCAAAAAAAAATTGCTTCTACTTAATTTATTCTATACCTTAAGCGCGCACTATATATATATATATATATATATATATATATATATATATATATATATATATATATATATATATATATACGCAGTATAACCGAGAAGGGGTGGACAATCGTGAATAAACAGTGAGGAATTTTGAAAAACTTTTTCTTTTGGAAATGATAGGTAGCTACATACGCTATGTTTTTAAAATATTACTATGGTACAGGCTTATGGCTGATCCGAGGGACTTGTGGCGAATCTAAATGGAACACACTATATAAAATTATCTATATGAATTGTTCTGGTCTTTACGACAACTTTGATATAAGGCTTCTTAGATCTAAACTCTATAGCAAAGGAATAGCAAGCGGTTAAAGTTGAAAAAATACTCATATTTTGGTCACTGTTTATCAAAATTTGAAACCGTTGTAAAAAAACTAAATTTGTCATAAAACGTAACATATCCTTGAACACAACAGTAGCTTGTATTTGGTTTGAAATGAATCGCCGTTATATAGGGTGGTTGAGTTTAGCAACTTCACGTCGGACTCATTTCTTTCAAATGGAACAGCCTGTATATTGTACTTCCATGTTAAAATCAATATTACTAGCTTTCAAAAAATGCCCCTCTGAACAATAGTGTTTTCATAAATTAGGCGTAAAAGCAAATTTTCTGCATTCTTATACGATTAAAATGTATTAAGTCGATTATTATCAAAGATTTAATATTAGAAGGCCATAACATGAACTTGTCCAAACTACAAATCGTTATCGCAGTCGTTATTATTTGTTGACAACTCGTTTATGCGAATAAATATTATTTGGTAAAAATGGTTTTAAGTACTCAAAAAATGATTAATATAATTTTTATATGGGGTGATTGCCAAAAAAAATTCATTATTGGCAAGTAGAGTATATGCGGTGCGATGACCGGGGCTTGACAAAAAAAAACGAGATCTGGGGCTTTTACAAGTTTATTGGAGAGATTTGAAGAAACAGGAAGCTTTGCGTTTGCGAAACGCAAAGCTAATAATAAACCGGTTACAAATGAAGGTAATCAATTGTTAGTGTTATTAGCAGTGTAAGAAAATCCTCAAATAAGTACCAGGGAAATTGAGAGATCAACTATGGATTGAACGCACTAGTATTAAAATAATTCTAAAGGAACATAAATACCATCCGTACCATATAGAATTGCACCAAGAACTGTACGATCGAAATTATGATCAAAGGGAAGAATTTTCAATTATTAGTGAATTTTCTTTAAAAAAATTCACTAATGAGGAGATCCCGACTTTTGAATTTTGAAAAAATTTCTTCAAATGAGCGCTAATTAGGCCCCCCAGAACACATATCCGGGGTCGGTTTAAATTTTTATATGTTATATATATATATATATATATATATATATATATATATATATATATATATATATATATATATATATATATATATATATATATATATATATATATATATATATATATATATATATATATATATATATATATATATGTATCACACCGATAACTCAAAAAATAATGGGCCGATTTTGATTAAATTTGGTGAATAAATTCCTTTTGCAAATGGCTTGGACAAGTTCGTTAGCCAGAAAAATCGGTACAGGTTTTCCCGGAAAATTTTGTGTTTTCTTTCGAAAAAAATTTATATCTCCGGAATTAACAAAGTAAGGGCAACCAAATTTCACATGCGGATTTATTTCATTATAGTCAAGTTACCTACCAAAATTTAGCTCCGTAGGTTAAAGGATAAAAAAGTTACAGGCATTCAAAGAAAAATAAATTTGGATTTTCCTCAAAACGTCAAAATTGCGATTTTAAACGTCAAAATTGGTGAGTACATTCCTTTCGCAAGTCGCTTGGACAATTTTGTTAGCCAGGAAAATCCGCCGAGGTTTTCCCGGAAAAATTTGTGTTTTCTTTCGCAAAATATTTATATCTCCAAAATTAACAAAGTAAGGGCAACCAAATTTGGTAAGCTGGTTTATATCGTTATAGGTGTGCCACCTGCCAAATTTAGCTCTGTAGGTCAAAAGACAAAAAAGTTATGAGCATTTAAAGAAAAATAAATTGGGGGTTTCCTCAAAACGTCGAAGTGACAATTGAAAACGTCAAAATTCGCAACATTTAGGCAAATAACTTGAATCTAATACGATCTATGGAAAGAAAATGTCTCAAGAAGAATGTTTTACATACACCGAACTCTTAGTTTCAACCGTCATTGTCCTTCATTTTACTAAAATATTTCCAGAAAATTCATTTCTAATAGACCCTTTCTCTGATGCTTGGCAGTAGCCTTAGCTATAGGGTTTATTGTTTAATGGTATATAATTTTTGTCGAATTTTCGTAAAGAATCAATAAAGCTCAATATATTCGTTATTATACAAGATATGAAAAAATATTGTATACATTAATTATACGGTGTTTTGAGCTACATCTTAAAAAATTATTGCGACAATCACAGGTGGCCCATAAGTCGTTGGTGATACAAATAATATTTTTTTTGTCGAAAACGCCTTATTTTTTTGCATTTTCCATCGAAATATAATGCATGTTTGTAAGTTAAGAAATTCTGGAGGCAGCAAGTGCGTTGTGGTTGCGAATTTTGATTAAATGCTTCATATTTGAAAAGCTCAATTTGCTATTAACCTATAAGGTTGACCAGGAAACGGATTTTTTCAGTAACACTTTTGGTTTACTTTTGGAAATTTCTGTACGTTTTCAAACAATCAAGTTATTTTGATGAAACATGGCACATTGTTTTTACTATATATGTTATACTGGTAATCAAATTTGATGCCTGCTTTTTCCATATAGGTTATACTGGTAACCAAAATTGATGTCTGCTTTCTTAAAAAGAAAACACACATATTTGCAATAAAAACATTTTTATGAAAATTCACTACCATAACGCACTTGCTGCGTCCCGAGATTTTTATTCTTAACTATGATTTGGGATCATCCAGGCTCTTTGGATAATGTGAAAACGGTTTAGTGAATAAGCATAATAATAATAATAATTTGGTCTAAACTTTATAGTAAAGGAATGGCAAGGAATTAAAGTTGAAAAAATACCTATATTTCGCCTAGTATTTTTAAAAAGCAGAAACCGTTCTAAAAAACTAAATGTCGCATATCAGATCTCGGTTTTCTCAAACTCCGGATATCGCGCTGCATATACTCTACTTGCCAACAATGAAGTTTTTTTGGATATCGCCCAATATAAAAATCATATTAATAATTTTTTAAGGACCTACTCAAAATCATTTTTACCAAATAATAATTATTCACATAAACCAGTTGTCAACAAATAACAGCGACGGAAATAACGATTTGTAATTTTGACAAGTTCATGTTATGGCCTCCTAATATTAAACCTTTAATCGACTTAATACATTTTAATCGTATAAGAATGCAGAAATTTTGCTTTTGTGCCTACTTTAAGAAAAAAACTATTGGTCAGAGAAGTATGATTATTATATTTTTTGAAAGCCAGTAATGTTGCCTTTAATATGAAAATACAATATACAGGTGTTCCATTTAAAAAAAAAATGAACTCAACGTGAATTTGCAAAACTCAACCACCTTGTATAACGGCGATTTATTTCAAACCAAATACAAGCTACTGATGTGTTGAAGGATGTGTTACGTATTATGACACATTTCGTTTTTTTTTACAAGGGTTTCAGGTTTTGATAAATGGTGACCGAAATATGTTTTTTTTTTAATTGTAATCACTTGCCATTCCTTTATCATAGAGTTTAGGCTTAAAAAACCTTATATTAAAATTGTGTAATGACTAGGACAATTCATGTAGGTAATTATATATAGGGTGATCCATTTAAAAACGTGCAAGTCTAATTTGTCACAAGTCTCTTGAACCATCCTGTATCATAATAATACTTTAAAAACATAGCGCGTGTAGCTATATATCATTTCCAAATAAGTTTTTCAAAATTCCGCACCGTTTATTCACAATCGTCCACCCCATCTTGGTTACACCACCCTATATATATATATATATATATATATATATATATATATATATATATATATATATATATATATATATATATATGTATATATATATATATATATATATATACAGGGTGTCGCATTTATGTAACAAAGTTCCATATCTGGCAGAAAAAATATTTTTCACGAAGTTACATAATTTTAATCTGTCCTTATTATAAAATTATTTTCCGCTATACAGGATGATTCATAAAAGCCTGACATATGCCAATTTTTTTTAATGGAACACTAGGTATATTATTTAATATTTAAACGTAGCATAAATTTGTCTATAAAACGGTATGCAGTTTTTTAGTTTTGGTAGCGGCATTGTCAAGTTATACAAGAAATACTGAACATTTTGACGCCTTCAAGCTATTACAAAATACCTTAAAAGTTCTCATGCTTTGCTTCGATTTCAAAGAAATTTTATAATCAGATTGTTAAAGAATAACTCAAGCCTATGATTTAAGTTGATTTTACAATTATTGTACAGGGTGATTTCTATAGGGAAGCCAAATAGCAAATTTTCAAACGTAACTTTTTCAAAATTTTCAAATGCAACATCCTGTATTTTATTGCATAAATGGGTTCACCGATTGATTTGCTACAAATGTCATTTTTTAGATAAACATTGTGCTGAAAACACCAGAAGGTGTTAGGTTCCTAGGCCTGTATGTAGAATTAAAATTAAATTGGAAAGCGCATATAAGCCACATAGCCATGAAGATAAGTAAATATACTCACATTTTAGGAACTCTTTTAATGTTGATATATAGCGCGTGTAGCTATATATCATTTCCAAATAAGTTTTTCAAAATTCCGCACCGTTTATTCACAATCGTCCACCCCATCTTGGTTACACCACCCTATATATATATATATATATATATATATATATATATATATATATATATATATATATATATATATATATATATATATATATATATATATATATACAGGGTGTCGCATTTATGTAACAAAGTTCCATATCTGGCAGAAAAAATATTTTTCACGAAGTTACATAATTTTAATCTGTCCTTATTATAAAATTATTTTCCGCTATACAGGATGATTCATAAAAGCCTGACATATGCCAATTTTTTTTAATGGAACACTAGGTATATTATTTAATATTTAAACGTAGCATAAATTTGTCTATAAAACGGTATGCAGTTTTTTAGTTTTGGTAGCGGCATTGTCAAGTTATACAAGAAATACTGAACATTTTGACGCCTTCAAGCTATTACAAAATACCTTACAAGTTCTCATGCTTTGCTTCGATTTCAAAGAAATTTTATAATCAGATTGTTAAAGAATAACTCAAGCCTATGATTTAAGTTGATTTTAAAATTATTGTACAGGGTGATTTCTATAGGGAAGCCAAATAGCAAATTTTCAAACGTAACTTTTTCAAAATTTTCAAATGCAACATCCTGTATTTTATTGCATAAATGGGTTCACCGATTGATTTGCTACAAATGTCATTTTTTAGATAAACATTGTGCTGAAAACACCAGAAGGTGTTAGGTTCCTAGGCCTGTATGTAGAATTAAAATTAAATTGGAAAGCGCATATAAGCCACATAGCCATGAAGATAAGTAAATATACTCACATTTTAGGAACTCTTTTAATGTTGATATTCAAGGAAGCAGCTTTTATGTCTCTCCACACTTCTATTGAGTCCATTATCCGATGTGGCATCGTGGTGTGACGCGACTCAGTTGACATTAATTATCTCTGTCGCGCAGAAACGCTGCTTGCGTGCCATATTAGGGCTAAAGCAAACCGATCATTGTAAAGGATACTTAACTGAAGAAAAAATACTTACCTGTTATTCGATGTATATGTTTCAGTACGTAATATTTGTATAATAAAATCTTGAAATAGTCAGTCAATATGTGCGGGAACATGATTATATAACAAGGTATAGAAACAATTATGCAACACCCTATGCTAGGATAGTAAGACTGCAGAGAAATGCCGAATACAATGTTATAGGTACACTTAATATAAGACGATTACCTTAAAAAATAGAACTAAAAGGTCCAGCTTTATACAGTTTAGATGAATACTTTGAAAAACATTTGAAAGATCAACAGTGAAACTTACTTTCTGCATTTTTTATTTACTATACCTACATTATTTTATTTTGTTTTGTTTTGATATTGAACATGTATTGTTATAATTATTACTTACTCTACGCCGTTATGGCCCTTGTGTTTATATTTATGAGCGAATAAACATATATTTATCAACTTCGAATGGATGATAATAAAAAATAATATAATATGACAGAAAAACCAGTTAAATGTCCTCAAAGTAAATGTTCAAAATGGTTTCCGTTTTGATCAATGCACATTTGTAAACGGTTACCGAAAGATCTCCCAGCGTTTGTTAATATGCTTAAAGGTACACTGCGAAAAACGTTTTTTCTTCTCGTCTTCATTTCATTCTTCGTAGTAGGTGGTATTTTGTATATCTGATCCTTTATATAACCCCATAAGAAAAAATGCATTTTGGTTAAATCAGGGGACCTAGGAGGCCACCTGACTGGTCCATCTCTTCTAATCCACATACCGGCAAATCTCTGTTCCATATGTTGTCGGATGATAGCCGTGTGATGCACAGACGCACCATCATGGAGAAACCAGAATCTTGAGCGAACAAACAAGGGGACATCTTCCAGTAATTCTTCCAAATCAGTTTGAAGAAATTGAAGGTAATGTTCTCCATTAAGATGGCCCTCAAAGAAATAGGGTCCTATGACATGATTTCCTAGGATACCTCCCCATACATTTAACTGAATTTCCTTGTCTGGCTTCTTGTTCTTATTACATGGAGATTTGCGGTGTCATAATAATGAAAGTTATGCCTATTGACGTTGCCATTTCTATGAAATGTTGCTTCGTCCGCAAACAAGACATAATTAAAGAAGTGTACGTCTTGATTTAATTTGCGTAAACCCCATTGGCAGAAATCTATTATTAAGTTAAAGTCAGCTGGTTTTAGTTCTTGCGCAAGATGGATGTGGTAGTGGTCAAATTTGCTTATCTTTCGCATCTTTGAATAGACCTTCTACTGATATTCAGTTGTCTGCACATAGCCCTAGAGCTTGTATTATGATTTTCCAATACACTTAATGCAACGGCAAATTTGTTTTGTTCATTAACTATGGTTTTTGTTCTTTTTCTGTATTTAACAACATTACCGGTTTGATCAAAACGCTGCATAAGTTCGTCAAAGGTCCTTCTACTCGGTTGTCTTCTACTTGAAATATTTCGTGATAAAGAGGAGTTGCAAGTAAACAATTTTTATCACTCGCGCCCAACACCTAAATCATATCGATAAATTCTTCTTTAAAAAAATTCATAACTTAAATCGCAGTTATAAAAACTAGATCTTCTATAAACTTGAACAAAATACACATTTGATCCACGTAATGATACAACACGATTATTTTTGACAGAACTATATAAATTAACTTTGTCAAAACTTCATATTTTCGTACAAAGCCTCCTTATGAAATGTTAAAGAACAATGTTGGGCTCTTTTTTTAAAAAGGTTAAATTATTTTAGAAAATAATGATTTTCTGTATATGGTTCCTTAATAATATTTGTAGTAAATCAATGGCTGAACCTATTTATGCAATAAAATACAGGTGTGTTGCATTTGAAAATTTTGAGAAAATGACCTTTGAAAATTTTCTATTTGGCTTCCCTATATAAATCACCCTGTACGTTAATTTTCAAACCAACTTAAATCAGAGGCTTGAGTTATTCTTTGACAATCTGAGTAAAAAAAATGTTTAAAATCGGAGTAACGCATAAGAACTTATAAGGCATTTTGTAGTAGCGTGCAGACGTCAAAATTTTCAGTATTTCTTGTATAACTTGACACCGCCGCTACCAAAACTAAAAACCTGCGTACCGTTTTATAGATAAATTTATGCTACGTTTAAATGTTAAATAATATACCTAGTGTTCTATTTAAAAAAATTGGCATGTCAGGCTTTTATGAATCACCCTGTATAGCGGAAAATAATTTTGTAATGAGGTCAGCTTAAAATTATGTAACTCCGTGAAAATATTTTTTATATCTTTCATAGGAAACAAGATATGGAACTTTGTTACATAAATGCGCCACCGTATATATATATATATATATATATATATATATATATATATATATATATATATATATATATATAGTCCGCACTTAAGGTATAGAATAAATGAAGTAAAAGCAACCTAAATTTTTTGGGGAAAATTTCTCGTACACTTAAGACATTCTTCGGGTAAATGACAATTGAAACGTAAATTTCATTGTTAACATAAATCAGTATATACATTACTGACTTTAAAAAAAATCAGGACCCCCATTAAGCGTTGATCAAGTTTAATAAAATTTATAATTAACGTGTGTTTAATGAAACTTAGAAAATGTTTACATTTTCAAACTAAAATATTAAAAAATAACAAAGTTTTTAATTAAAAAATGTGTCCGCGGCGGCTTCTCATGCATTCTCTCGGGGCATGCTTGATATTGAATGATTTATGATCTCCTGAGGAATGTCATCCCAGACTTCTTGAATTCGATAAGGAAGGTCAACTAGGTTATTGGGTAATTGGGGTAAATTACCCAGTCGATTGCCAATTATATCCCACACATGTTCATTTGGTGACAAGTCTGGAGAGCGAGAAGGCGATGGAAGCAAGGTCACGTTAACCCACGTAGGGATGGCAGTGCAATAGGCTGCAGTACGTTTCGTATGTAATTATTTGCATTCAAATTTCTGTCAGTAAAAACTATAGGTGACCTGCTACCGTATGCTATCACACCCCATACCATCACTCCCAGTGTAAGAGCCGTATGCCTTTCCACAGCAAATTCTAAATTTCTGTCTTCTACACGTAATCGTCTTACTCTTCTGCGCTCGTCGTGGATCCAAGGATAGAATCGGGGTTCGTCATTCAACACAACACGATTCCATTCACCGTCCCAATTTGATCTGCCGTTACACAACTCTAGCCGAACAGCACGATATCGAGGTGTCGGTGGGAGACATTACAAACGAAGCCCAAAAGCGCATATTCTGCGATATATCGTTGCCATAGAGACTGTTTGCTGTAAAACTCCCAAACAAATATTTACAATCGACCGTTTTATGGAAGCTTTGTCTTCTAAATCCGCAATCCTCAAATGATGATCTTCTGCTGAAGTTGCTCGATGTCGTCCGGATCCATGACGAATGTTATGGATTCCTTCTTCAGACCATCTGGACCAACACTGTAATACTGTTGACATACTGTGTCCAATGCGATTGGAAATTTGATTAATGGAAAAACCGGCTTTCTGCATACCAACAATGCGCCCCTTTCGAATTCACTTAAATGATTGTAATGGTTCCGTTAACGGCGCCTAGGCATAATGACTTAATAAACTGAGACAAATCTCTACGAAATATTGCTTCAAACTGAAGGAAACGCAATTTTACATGACATGATTTTTTGGTAAAACAAAATTAAAAACGTGTACAACTATTAATTTTTTTTGTATATGTTGTTATCGTTTCTTATCAGAGACAAGACAGAGCAGTATAGAACATTTCATTGCAATTGTTCAACTCTTACTGTGTATTCGATTTTTTTGAAAAGTTATATATATATATATATATATATATATATATATATATATATATATATATATATATATATATATATATATATATATATATAAATGTCATTTACGAGGAGCGTTCGTTATAAATGTATGACTTTTTGATGCGATTTGAAGTCTGACCAATTCTCAACTGGCCATAAACAGTAATGTACTTTTTCTTGAAAATATTTTCACCTAGGTAGCCTGGTTCATCGGAAGCCGTTGTCAACTTCAATATTTTAGAAAACCTAAGATATTGTTGCGTTTTTAAAATTTAAGTAAATATCAAACCCACTTTGTATAAGACATGTGTCTAATACTCATTTTTCAAAATTTTTGATAGATCAGCTGTTTATTAAGTTGTCCTCTTCTTCTTATATATATATATATATATATATATATATATATATATATATATATATATATATATATATATAATAGGCTTGTGTGTGTGTGTGTGTGTGTGTCTGTGTGAGTGTGAGTGTGAGTGTATATATTAATCCTACCATATATACTGAGGGGGTGGATTAATTTGAATACTTTGAAATGAAACATCGTACTTAGGACATAAGTATTTAATTAAAGCCCATGGGCTTACAACTGATTACTGTACACAAAACGTGATTAATTTATAACAAACAACATTTACAAAGGTGCTACACAATATGATTATGCAAATATTACATTAATTAAAATTTTCATAATTGGATACCGCTGCAATTTTTTTTATTTTACATTTAACTGACTATAATTATCAATATGAGAATTTTTTCTTTTAAGTCCATTTTTTGAAAATAATGTTACCAGTACAATTTTCTCTTGGAGTTAATTTACAATCCATCGTATACAATAAGCACTTTTTACTATGTCTATATAAACCTTTCAAAACATTTTATATGTACATGCAGTTATATATTTACGTATTTACATCATTATTGCACATCAAATTTACAAATGTTGCATCTTTAATTTTGATACACTTTGTACTAAAAACTTAACTTTATTATAAAAAATATATAAATTAAATGAAATTTGTCTAACTCGTGTTCCAAAAAATTTGTTATCACGGTATCTTTTGTTTTACCAGAAAAAGTGCCAATTCAATCATATAACCAAATAGGTACAGTTAAATGAAATTAGCCATATTTATCTGAAATACCTACATACTGTATTGCTTAATTTATGCAGTTTACAACAATGAGCAACTTCACATTGTGGGGTTTAACGGAGATCATTTTGTATGTTATTTACATCTTACACTTTACAAGAGAAGCTAAAATAACTTTACATGTAAAAATACATTATTAAGGATTGTACAAATAAAAAAGTAAAAAAATACTAGCCTAAAATCACATTTATGCTACTACCCAAATATATCAAAAAGTACATCTTTTTAGCAGACTTTAAACAAGGTATCTAAAACATTGTAAATCTGAAAGAGCAAGTCACGAAGAAGTTGATACTTTAAGATAGTCTGTGTGAAGCAGATCATTACCTGAATGTAAGTTCCTCTTTGTTCTTGATACAAACATTTTAGAGCAGCCTGGGACTGTACACTTAAACATTTCTGATATGTGATTTTTTTCACAATGTTCTTTCAAAACAAAGGATGAACTAAAGTAAATCCTACATAGTCTACAAAGGAGGTTTCCATCGGGATCAGAAGTCAGAACATCTTCATCAACACAATGCACATATTTTGTAAGGTCTTGCAATGACCCAGTTGGTGAAGGTTCTGAAGGTAAATCCGAAGATGATTTTTCTTTTCTAGCTAACGCAACACAATTAAATTGATTGTAGCTAAAATTTGCCATTGAAAATGGTAAATTACCTAAAGTAGGTAATAATAATGGAGGAGGTGGTAACCTATCTCCATTAAGCATGAGTTGTTCCAGACTTGATGGAGATATGCTATGGTTCTTTGATTTGTCATCACCATACAGTCTAGTAAGGAAGTCGCTATGTATTGCTGCATTCGTTGATAATGGTGAAAATGGCGATTTATTGTCTAAAAATAGATTACTCATTGACTTTTCAGATGAAGTAGATAATAACTTTCTATGTAAATTTAAATTTGCACTGTGTCTGTCTCTACTTCGCTTTGATGGAAATGCAGCATTGCAGCCATCGACATTACATTTATGCATTAATTTAAGATGTACGTTCTGATAATGGGTTTTAACACCAAAATGATTTTGAAAAATTTTTCCACAAGCTGTACATCGTCTTGGATTATCTTTATCTATAGGTACATCCATGGAAGATATGAACTGACCATTTTCAAAATGTCCCAGTAAATGACTTTGGCTATTTTCATCTGTGGATTCGTTACCATTGGTACTACCAGTAGAAGAAGCCTGAGAACGAGTTGGACTAGGAGGACCACTAAGATTAAGCCCCAACGTTGAAGCTTGTGATACTGGCGCCAACCCCAAGTGAATTCCTCTTGACATAACATCATCAAAATGTCCTTGAGATAAATTTTCCAAGTGTCTTAAAGCATTTGTAGAATCAAAAGATTCATCACTTTTGTTACTTTCTACTGAACTGGCTGGCCTTTCTAAAATCTCTTCACTCATTTCGGTATCTTGAAGCGACTTTTCTTTTTTGTTTCTTTCTAACATAAAAAGCGGTGCTAAACTTGTTTTGATTTTTGTGTCTATTGTATTTTCTGTTTCATTGGCGTTTACATCTGCAGAGCATTCCCTTATCGCAGAATCATTTATTTCTTTTTCGCATTCATTTAATGTTCTACACTTGTTTACGTCCTGAAGATATTTTGCTTTTCCAGCGACCGTTCCCTGAATTTGCCTACTAGTTAATTTTTCTGGAAATAAATCATTTGAGGAGTCGCCATCACTAGCGATTTCATCCATAGTAACAGGTACTGAGCATTTTGTAGGGTTTTGATTTTTCCGTTTTCGTTTGTTTGTTTGGATAGTTGATTCATCTTTTAGACACTGTGTATCAGTAACACTTAAAGTGTCTTCACTGCTATCAACATTGCTCAAAGCATCTTCATCTTGATCCGATAAAGACATCCTTTGTCTCTTTCTAGGTATAGTAAAGTCTTCTGGTTGATCTAAATTTTCCCCATTAGTAAATTCATTTCTGTCTACTTCATCTTCTTCATCACCACCCACAATAACTATACCGTCGTCTTCTTCATCACATTCACTTGGCTGGTGACTTTCTCTAGTCAGCGCTAACATATTGCATTCACTAGAAGTTTGGCGGTCTATTGTTCGTTGTATGCTAAGGTCCAAAGTTTGTTTAAAATCTATCGATGTTAATGCCGCGTGTTGTTGGATATCTGGTGGTGATGTAAGCAACGGAAAAGGATTGAAGGCATTAAGATGATTCAAAGCTGCAGCAGCTGCCGGTAATGTAAGTCCACTTGGTGGAGGTATGAGCACTGGATGAGCTTGTGCACTCCGTCCATCATGAGGAGAAATTTTACGTCTCAGATGTGGTGAATGCAATTTTGGATTTGGATTTGCGCTATGCCTGTTTCGTGACCTTCTGGAACTAAACATCATGTTACAACCTTCGACTGTACATTGATGCATTTCTCGTAAATGAACTGCAGAGAAGTGTATTTTTAAAGCACCTTTGTCACAAAAAGTTTTAAGACACACATTGCATTGTACTCGTTTTTTACCTGTAGCAGGGTTAATAAACTGTGTTCCTAGATTTAGAGGTAGACCAGGGGAACCCCATTGTTTCTTAGAAGGTATAACGGTTTTTCTACTTGATACAAAACGTGGATGTTTGGCAGAGTTGTTTGTGTCTCGGTCTTTACTTAAATTTAAAGCACTATACGAGTTTTCATCGCAATCTTCAATATCACTATTATTACTACCACACATCATTTCAGAAGTAGATGAATTTTTTTCCGCTGAGATTTGTGCTGACATTAGGCATGGAAAGGATGATGCAACTAAACTTGCTGCGGCAAGTGAATTAGCTGATACTGCAGCTGCCATAACTGCAGCAGAATGGTTCAGAGAAGTTGAAGGTGGTGGTATACATGTTGAAAATGTAGTTGTTAAACTTAGGTTTAAGCCCATAGAATCACCTTCTACAGTTCTTCTATGAAGACTTAAATCTGAACCAACCTGGTTTGTCAGATTCGCAAGACCGGTACCTATTCTTCTAAAATCAAAAGGCTGCATGCTTTGTAGTCGGTTTAAAGGAGACGCTTTAGTAGTCATATCTATAGTTCTCGTCGGAGAACCGCAATGAACGGGTCCATTTGATGTTTTCAAAAAGCTGAATGGATGCCTTTGATGTGGTGCCATCGATGGCATATAAGATAAATGAAAAGCGGAAAACGGTACATTTGGTGGCGAAGGGCGGCGATTGTGAGACATCGCCTGATGTAATACTGATGAATAATGACGCCCAAGGCGCTCCAGGGTAGGATCCTGAAGAGCCTGCTGCGTCAAAAGCAATAGCTGTGCTATGGTTGTGTCTTCTCAAACTTAAAGCAGTGGATTAATTAATGCAACTGGAGCTTGAGTAATGGCTATTCACGACAGTTGATAATCCATTTGTCCAGATTATTGGCTAATGACACCTGAAACAAGATTAATGTCAGGACCTATTCTTGAGCATTACCGCAGAAGTGTAGAAATATAAAACTAAATGCATAGGATACAGAAATTCTAACAAAAATAAAATTTATTAAAATAATACGTTTTTGTAAATGTACTATTATTACATTTTTATTACTAATAGTGTAAGTACTATATGTATAGATGAAGTAGAGAAATATTGAGCTTGATAATTTTGCCTGGATAACATATATCCAGTTTTACAAAAGACCAATAAATATGTTTATAAAAATAAAATTTTAAATATTCTGACCGCAAAGCAATTTAAAGATCAGTTTGACTTTTTTTGTAAAAACATCTATTATTCACATAAAAAATCGTAAAAAGGCTATAATTTATTTTATATTTGGCCCAAACATTTCTCAACGCGTTTTGATTTCATATTTATACGTATTCATACTATTATCTAGGAGGTGCTTCCGTTAGTACCAGGTTTGAACTGGGATAGTATTTTTGGATTTTGTATCAAATTCTAAATCAACTTTGTAAAATACGTAATATGTCCAGAATTGCCAGTTTGGATGTTATTCAATTTTTTTGAAATTTTTGAGATTTTATATTTTTTAAATTGTCAATATGTCGTCTACTTAAGGACTTAAAAGTAAAAACTGACGATCTAACCAAAAACCGCGTGACTTTTAATTTAAAAAATACAATATAATTCTAATATACAACACGCGTTTCAATTGTGTGCCATTTTACTAAATTTATTAAAAATCAAAAAAATCAAATGGAACATGACATACAGTGTGGAACAGTCAATTGGAATAAATTCAGTATCTTAATTTTTGTGCATGTTTAAAAAAATCCCAAAACACATCAATTTTAGATTAAAAAATGAGATCGTGCAACGAAAAACTTCACCTCTACATTCAACCCCTTTCGAGTGACAGTTGTAAACCCCAAATGTTTAAATAGGAAGCAGGGGCTTGTGATACCTCATTTAAAATATCTGCCTTCTCTATTCAAAAATTGTATGGTTTTAAAATGTATTACAAAATTAACAGTAAAGAAAATAAATCAATCTGATTGACTAACGTCGCTACAAAAAAACTTTAAAAAAATAATCGCCTTTCTTTCTTGATAATCAGAAAGCAAGCAAAAATAATTCCAGTATCATTTTTGGACGGTGTCAATTAAAAGGAAGACATAAAATGTTATCAACCTTCTTCATAGTTGGCAATGCTGGTTTTATCTAAAACTCCTTGACAACTTGCTCCGTGATTGTAACCGTATGACAGTAGTTCTGACTTGTTAACTGCAATTCAGAAACATGATTTATTTAACAGGTATGCAGAAAATAACAATTCTACAGCTGATTGGTTACGGAGATAAAACACGATGACAGATCGAAGTTGCTCGCCTACTTCAAGAAAAATTTCCTGATTTGCCGCCTATATCCCAAGCGACAATTAGTAAAATTGAAAAGCAAGCTAGCGCCCTTGGACATATAAGGCAGATATAAAAAACCTTCTAATGCACTAAGTAATGATACCAAATTAGATGTGTTGCTTGAGTTTGAGAAAAACCCACAACTTTGAGTTGATAAGCAGCCACAACATTGTATTTTAGCCATTCATCGATTATTAGAATTTTAAAAGAAAATAATATGTATCTCCATAAATTGATACCAATTCAGGAGCTCATGGAGGACGATTTTGCCAACTTTGGCAAACTTGACTCCTGATCAAGCTAACCCACAATGCCAGCGAATGTGATATAGTTCCAGCAGGATGAAGCACCAGTACATTACCAAATCAATCTCAGTCGTTACCTCGTCTTAATATTTACAAATCGGTGGATAGGGTGGCGAGGATCGTTAGAATGGCCAGCACGGTCACCCGATCATACGCTATTATACTTTTTCTTATTAGAATATTGTAAAAGTTTGGTATACAAAACTAAACCACGCCATTTAACTGACTAAAGAATAACGATTGCGATCAGGTCGGTCACTGAGTCACATGTTGATTAACGTTAAAAGACATTTTTACTTACGATTAGGATGCTGCCAAGACGTTAGAGGCATGCATTTTGAACATCTCCTGCGTTACGATTAATGTGTTTTTTCACTTTTTCTTATTATCAAGAATGAAACGCGATTAGTTATTAAGTTTTTAGTTTGTTGTATACAAGTTTGTCGATCAGATAATTTTTTTTTGTACTGTTAATTTTTGCAAAAAATTTTAAAGCCATAGTATTCTTAAATAGAGAATGAAAAGAGCTTTGAAATGAGGTATCACAAGCCCCTACTTTCGATTTAAACATTTGGGCGTTGCAAATGTCGCTCGAAAAGGGTGGAATGTAGGGGTTAAGTTTTCACTTCGCAGGATGTCATTTTTAATCGAAGATTGACCTGTTTTGGGATTTATTACTGAATTTATTCTATTTAGCTGTTCCACACTGTGTACTTCATTTTGTGATTTTACATCAAATTCTAAGCATAATTTAGAAAACACATATGCGTATATTATACGATTTTGAGTTAATTGAAGATTTGTATATATGTATATAGTAGATAGGGTCTAAGAGCACTAAGATAGATAAAATAAGTAGTCATATCTGAAGCTACGGAGTCAGACCACGACAATTAAGTTGTTTTAGAACCTAGGCGGTAAGGCTTTAGAGAAAACCCCTTCTAGCTTTTAAAAATTGATCATATCGTGTAGAGTTCAAACAAGAACCTATTATTTTTCACCCACAGGTATACAGATGGTAATTTCAACTTCTATTTATCTACTTACTTTTTTTTTGGCTGCGGACTTGCTGTCCATAAGTATCGATACTCTAGTAATACACCGATGTATGACAAACTTGGCGTAGCGTCAAGTTGATGTCTTATTTAGGTTACCCTGGCTCAGACCAGTCTGCCAAAATTGAATACAAATGTACAATATACAGAGCATATACAAACATTAATCAACAGAAATCCACATAAAATGATTTTTTCACAATTTGTATTTATCTTTTTATTTTTTGGTAAATTTTTTTGTTTCTTCTTTTTTGTTTGTTCTTTTTATGGTTTTTTTGGTTTTGTTTTTGTTTTTGTTTTTTGTAACATTTTCTGTTGTTATATTTTAGTCAATTTTCTTTAAACAAATTCACTAATGAGAAGATCCCGACTTTTGAAGTTTGAAAAAATTCTTTAAATGACCGCGAACTAGGCCCTCTAGAATCCATATCCAGGACAGTTTCAATTTTTATATGTTTATTTATATATATATATATATATATATATATATATATATATATATATATATATATATATATATATATATATATATATATATATATATATATATATATATATATATATATATATGGTGAACAATTTACCCAAATTTAGGTCTCTAAGTTTAAAGACAAAAAAGTTAGAGGCATTTAAAGAAAAACATTTGGGGTTTTCCGCAAAACGTAAAAAGTCGCGATTGAAGCGTCAAAATTGGCAACATTTTGGCAAAGAACCTGAAAGAAATCCGGATTATGTAAAGAGTGTTCTGCAAACCTTTCAGCTGCAGCTTCAACCATCATTGCCCTTCATTTTAATAAAATATTTCCAGAAAATTCATTTTAAATAAACACTTTCTCTGATGCTTTTGGAAGTAGTTTTAGTTAAGTTTGTGGTTTAACGGTCTATAATTTTTAGCTAATTTTCGTAGGAAAAATTCGTTAATGAGGAGACCGCGGCTTTTGAATTCTAAAAAGATTTCTTCAAATGAGCGCAAACTAGGACCCCTAGAATCCAAATCCGGGTTCACTTCCTGTTTACATATATACAGGGTGACGCATTTCTACGGTAAAGCTTAATATAATTGTTGTTATGCAAGATACAAGAAAAAAATGTATACGTTCCTTATAGGGTGTCTTCAGCTACATCTTATTAAATTATTTTGACAATCACAGGATGGCCCATAAGTCGTTGGTGATACCTACAAAATTTTTTTTTAACATCCCTTATTGCATTTTTGCATTTTTAATCCAAATATCATGCACGTTTGTAAAAAAAAATCGAGACGCAGTAAGTGCGTTTTGGTAGCGAATTTTCATTAAATGCTTCAAAATTGAATAACTCAATTTGCTTTTAACCTAAGGTTCGTCGGCAGGAAACGAGTTTTCTCGGAAACATTTAAAGTTTATTTTCGGAAATTTTTTGTACATTTTAAAACAAGTTATTTTGATAAAATATGGTACATTTTTTCTACTATATAGGTTATACCGGTGACCAAGTTGATGCGTGCTTGCATTAAAGACACATATTTGCTATTAAAAACATTTTTAATTTATCTTCTAGATAGAGGAGTATTTAATGATGATGATTATTTTCCAGCCTATGTTACGGATCGTCCAGCTCTAAATTTAATTGAGACTACTACTGATATTAAGGAAGACAACACCTCACCTTCAAAGAATAATGAAACAAGCTGTTTAAAAAAAAGTGTTGTATGGCCGTCAACGAGCCAATCTTTACCAGTACCAGTTACCAGTCTTTTTCAGAATGTTATTCAAACTAGTATCACTACTAAGCCTACTCTAACCCCAAAGCAGATTCAACCTTACCCTAAGGCTGCGACTGTACAAAAGGTAGTCCTACAAAAAGGAAAAAACCTGGCTCCTGTCAAATAGCTACAGATATTCCAGAAACGGATATAATTCGAGAGAATAAACTCCAAAATCAGTGCAAAAAATAGCTACAGATATTCCAAAAACAGATAAAATTCGAGAGAATAAAATCCAAAATCAGTGCAAAAAAATGCCAATAAAAAAAATAAAAAAATTGCTTTTCATCAAAAAGTTTGATTTTGACAGTAAATGTGAAAATGAAGCTGTGGATTTGGTTTCAGAAGATGAAAAAGATGTGACAGACCTATTGGGTATAATCAACCAGGAAACAAATGAAAACAAAGATCGAGAGAATAAAATCCAAAATCAGTGCAAAAAAATGCCAAGAAAAAAAATAAATATAAAAAAGCGCGTTTCATCAGAAAGTTCGATTTTGACAGTATAGGGGTTAAAAACCAGTCGTATCGGTTGACTTCAAGATGCTTTTCGTTTTTATGTTTAACATTTTTAAAAGTAGTTAGCATCTTTTTTATTAGTTTCGACTATCGAATATGTTTCGTAATTAAATGTAGAAAATTAATTATAACTTCTTTTGTGATTTTTTGCTAAACCCACTCGTTTTAAAATGGCGGGATTTTTTTTTTTTTTAAACTTACCGTCGTTGTTATTTGATCAAACGTGAAAATGAAAAATAACTCTAAGTAGACTTTAAAAATGTAAAATTTGTAGTGTCTACTCATTTGCTCGCCAAGCTGAAGCATTTTGAAATGGTGGCCAATGCCTTTGTATCTAGAACGATTTTGTTAATATGATAATTTCAGAAAGCCTTATGGTAGTAGTATGGCCAGTATCAAAATTGTGTTTAGTAGCATTTCTATGTTACACTGTGAAACCTTAAATAACAAAATAATAGGTTTAGAAGACCTTGTGAGTACAAAATTTGATAAATATAAAGAAATATATTAGTTCAAAACACTATTCTTATTTATATTTCCCTGATAAAAACAAAAAGTCTGGAGGCAGCAAGTGCGTTATAATAGTGAATTTTCATAGAAATGATCTGGCATCAAAATTTTATTATAACTTTTTTTCTTGTAACATAAAAATCTAAGTTTTGGTATACAGTTGACTTTTTATATCGTAAACCTACCTACGAAATTTTGTTATCATAGCTTTTTTAATTTTTGAGATAAACATTTTTTTCGAAAGAAAACTCAAAATTTTCCCAGAAAACCTCGTCCGATTCTCCTGGCTAACAAACTTATTTAAGCCACTTGCAAAAGGAAGCTACATTCCAAATTTGATCAAAATCAGCCCATTATTTTTTGAGTTATCGGTATACATAAACACACACACCATCACACACACAAATAAATAAATATATATATATATATATATATATATATATATATATATATATATATTTATTTATATATATATATATATATATATATATATATATATATATATATATATATATATATATATATATATATATATATATATATATATATATATATATATATATATATACATATAAAAATTGAAACTGACCCCGGATATGGGTTCTAAAAGTCCTAGTCCGCGCTCATTTGCAAAAAAATTTTCAAAATTCAAAAGTCGGGATCTCCCCATTAGTGATTTTTTTCTACGAAAATTGACTAAAAGCCAAATTAAACCCAGTTAGCTCGCATATTTCATTTTGACGTTTATTTATATCAACTTAAGTAAAACTTGACACCAATGTGTTTGTAAATAGAAGAATTTTGTAAACATGATAATTTTAGAGCCTTGAGCTCATGTCTTCAGTATTGGTACATACAATCATTGTAGCCGTGCAATATACTATACGTAAAAAGATAGTCCGATCAGATTACTTTAAAATTCTTTTTTTAATTTTTGGCAAAAATGATATCTTTGTTATTGGTTTAAGAGTAATTTTTGAGAATAAGATAGCATGCAAAAATAATTTAAGTCTCCTTTTTGAACGGTATCAATTAAAAAGAAGACATAAAAAGTTATCAACCTTCTTCATAGTTGGCAATGTTGGTTTTGTTTAAAAACCCCTTAGGAAATTGCTGTGTAATTGTAACCGCATGACAGTAGTACTGTAGTTGTCAGGTGTTAACTGCAATTCAAAAACATGATTTATTTGACAGAAACCTTACGGAGATAAAACACGATCACAGATCGAAGTTGCTCGCCGATTTCGAAAAAAATCCAGATTTTCTGCCTATATACCAAGGGACAATTTGTAAAATTGAAAAGCAATTTTGCTAGCTTGGACATGTAAAGCACATACAAAAATATCTTCTAATGCACTGAGTAATGATACCAAATTTGATGCAATACTTCGAGTAGACAAGCAGCCACAACATTGGATGTTAGCCATTCATCGATTAGATACCCGAGCTATTAGACTTTTTATTTTGGGGGTATGTGAAGATAATGGTATACAAAACTAAACCACGCGATTTAACTGACTTAAGACGAAGAATAACGATTGTGATTAGGTAGGTTAGGCCTCAGATGTTGATTAACGTTACAAGAGATTTTTATTTGCGATTGGGATGCTGCCAAGACGTCCAATGCATGCATTTTGAACGTCTGCTAGATTAAGATTGATCTGTTATTTATTTTTCTTCAATATCGAGAATGAAACGCGATTAGTTATTAATTTTTTAGTGTGTTGTAGCGAAATTCGTCAATCAGATTATTTTTTTTTACTGTTGACTTTTGCAGTTATATTTGAATAGATAATTAAGATATCTTTCAAATAAGGCATCACAAGCCCCTACTTCTTATTTAAAAATGTAGGGGTTGGAGCGATCACTAGAAGGGGGTAAAATGCAGGGGTGAAGTTTTCACGTTAAAGGATGTCATTTTTTAATCTAAAATTCACGTGTTTCGTTTTTTTAAAAAAATAAATATGAACAATACTTGAGATACTAAATTTATTCCATTTGGTTGCATACTGTATAAGTACATCTTCTAATTTATTTATTTATTATTCGTATTCATAGGAATAATCCTAAATAAAAGATTCTGGTTGTATTCGACATAACCGAATCCTAAATATCCATTTGACCATGCCTCTCGAAAATTATCATGTTGACAAATTCGGTATAGATAAACTGGCAGTCGTTTTTAAATACTTGACTTTATAAAATAATTGCTACGAATTAGACACTGCTGAAGCCTATTTCCAGACACATTTTAACTCGAGATTTGGTCAATCCATAATAATAATAATAATAAGAAGAAAAACCTTTATAAAAAAAACGCCATTTTGAAAAAAGTGGATGAAGCAGAAAACCACAGAAGAGGTTATATTCTAAGTTTGTTACAAAACATCTGTAATATGTTTTGTTACACCCAATAAACGCGATTAGTTATTAACTTTTTAGTGTGTTGGAGTGAAGTTCGACAATCAGATGAATTTTTTTTGTTACTGCTTTTCAAGTTTAAGGATGCAGTTTTTTAATCTAAAATTGATGTGTTCCGGGATTTTTTATAAAAATATATTATATATATATATATATATATATATATATATATATATATATATATATATATATATATATATATATAGTATGGAACAGCCAAATGAAAAGCATCTCAATTATTGTGAATATTTATTAAAAATCCCAAAACACGTCAATTTTACATAATATATATATTATTGTGTGATAAAGTTCTGCAAAAAATTCATAACTTTGTTAGTAAACGTTTATTTTTAAAGTCCTGAAATTGGAGGACTATATTCACAAAAGGGGAGTTTGCAAACATACAATCTATTTCTTTATTGCATGAAGTTCTTGAGCTGTGAATCCATTATAAACTTTCTTAAACGGCAATCCTGTTCTGCAACAGAATGGGTTTTTCTCTTATCCCTAGATCTGTAGGCAGATTGAGGCCTTAAGGTACCTTCCATTTTATATTACGTTAACCTCTTGAAAAGGGCTCCAACACAGGAGACAAAACGTCGGGCTTTAATTAATTCTGCAGAGTAACTGTTTTTGCTAGTTATTTTTTTCCCACAGCTTTCTTCATGCTGTACTATGTGTACGTGAAAACTGCTGTGGAAGCATAGAACCGTCACATAACCAGAAATAGCGCTTTGCGCTATTTTCCATTGGATATGTATGCATTGCACTGACAATTTTGAGAAAAACCGTTTTGAGGATAGTAGGCTATGAAATCCAATACCAGAAAACAAATGAAAAAAAAAGTTTGTACAAAGCAGAAGGCCATGGAGTCTAACAATAGACTTCTACTTTTAACATAATTTTCCGTAATAATTCACGATAAAAAAATATTGTGATTTAATTTACAATACTTAATTAGGTAATAATGCTAGGTAATATTATGTGAAACAGTTTAATAACAAAACCCGGCAATAACAAATAGAAACTTAAACTCCACAAAACAACACAATTAGAAACGGAACTCAACAAATAATAAAATATAAACTTAAAAATACACTAAATAGAAAATTGTTTAATATGGCAAACGTTTTGTTCAATGCACTTTATACACATTTTTGAAACATGCTTGCAAACTCTGGTGAGGATGTTTTGGTCGGTATGATTTATAGCTTCCGTGATTCTGTTTCGTAATTCATTGATATTTTGTGGTGGATCGAATTTATACACATCATTCTTCAGAGTACCCCAAAAATCCATAGGTGTTATATCAGGACTTTGAGCACACCAATTAACCGGTCCATTGTTACAAATGACACGATTATTAAAATTTTGGTATAAAAATTCTTTGACGCTCCTAGCATTGTGAGCTGGACAACCGTCTTGTTGGTGCCAAATCTCATCTAAATTATCATGAACTCTTCTAATTGTTGGTAAGATATCATTTCTCAATAGATTAAGATACCTTTCCCCAGCTAAATTATTTTCAAAAAAGAACGGACCAACAATGAAGTTACTTGTTTTTTAAAAGTTAACTGTCTAATCTACAAATAGAAATAACAGTTTTTTACCTAATAAGCCACCCCAAACATTAATACCAAATCTGTCTTGCAATCATCCTTCTTCCTTTAGATGGGGATTTTCATTTGCCCAATAATGCCTATTATGGTGATTATACACAACACAATTTGTAAATCTGGATTCATCAGTCCACATTATTTTCAAATGAAAATTTCATCTTGCTAACATTGTCCTTGATACCATCTGCAGAAATGAAGTCGCTTAGGGTAATCGTCAACATTTAAGCCTTGTACGATTGTAAGTTTGTATGGATGGTAATGACTTTGTTTTAATAAACGGTGTACCATACTTTTTAGAACGTCAATTTGTTCACCATAAAACCGAACAGATTGCGCAGGGTTTTCGTTTAAACCTGTAAGACGGCATTATTTCTTTCTTCATTTCTATACATTGGTAGTTTCTTTGCGTGAAAGCTACTGCCATTCAACAGATTGGTCACTATCCTGCGAAATATTTGGTGTTTGTTGTCGTCTTTCTGTCAGTTGTTTTGATATGAATTTGCAGCTGCCTCAGTATTTCGGTTAGAACGAATATAACATTCCAGCATGTCAAAATATTCTTCATTACTGAATATATTGTTGAATAATATTTAAAAAAACAGGAAACAAACTATTTAGTACAAAATTTTAAGCAACGTGGTGAATATACCTAAAATTGTTCAGATAATTAAGAATGACAGTATTCTTCATTGTCGCGATAGTGTTATATCCATAGCAACCTTTCTTCTGTTGCTTTTCAGTTGACTTACGTTTAAAAATCAAACAATTTTCAAAGGTGTCTTCGTAAATCATTAATCTGCTTTTTATTTAGTTCTGTTAGTAAATTTAGTTATTTACTAGGTTTACCTATTTAATTAAATTATAACATTTTTTTAGGATAATGTAATGTAAAATATCATTTGTAATAATGGACCGATTCATTGGCGTGCTCAAAGTTCCTATTTTTTTATCGTGAATCATTACGTAAAATTATGTTAAAAGTAGAAGTCTGTTGTTAGACTCCATGGCCTACTGATTTTTGAACACTCTTTTTTGTCATTTGTTTTCTGGTTTTGGATTTCATAGCCTACTATCCTCAGAACGTTTTTTCTCAAAATTGTCAGTGCAATTACAAGATTTCTCAAGCGTGTTGTACATCATTAGAATGCACTTTTCACAGGCTATCACATGAGCAAAAAATCCAATATGGCTGCCTTAATAAAAACAAACGTTGATACCTGTAGCTTAAAAACAAATGACAATTCAAAGCTGAGAATAGCACAAAAAAATTACTCTGTGAAAAGTGTCCTGATAATGTGCAAGTCTGCGACATGTCAGATCGACGCCTACTTAGATATTGAAGAAAAAAGAAATCGACAAATTTTGGTTTTTTCAAAATAACGCGAAAACAAAAAGAAGCAGGGCAAAATACAAGTCATACTTGGAACATGCATGAAATTCTACACAACATTGCTAATTTAACTGTCTCCCTATCTCTAATAATAATGGAGATAGCAGTACATTCCCATCCAGTTTGGGACACACTGTATATATATATATATATATATATATATATATATATATATATATATATATATATATATATATATATATATATATATTAAACATATAAAATCTGACCCCGGATATGCGTTCTTGGGGGCCTAGTTCGCGCTCATTTGAAGACATTTTTTCAAAATTCAAAAGTTGAGTTCTCATTACTAAATTTTTTAAAGGAAACTTACTAAAAAGAGAGTTACTTCATGAAGCTAATGTGTTTCAAATATATTGTCAGATGTTTCTTAAAGTTGAACAGTTGCTTTACAAATAACGATCGTATGCGTTCAAGCAGTCCTATCAATTCTCTATTTATAGCGGCGCAGAAGATGTTTAACAGATACATTCCTCAAACATTCTCGATCTTATGCATGTACAGGCGTTTGGTGATTTACTTAGGTATAAAACTCTAACGTATACACACGCACACACTCATACGCCATACACACTACACACTGATACATATATATATATATATATATATATATATATATATATATATATATATATATATATATATATATATATATATACATATATATATATATATATATATATATATATATATATATATATATATATATATATATATATATATATATATATATATATATATATATATATATATATATATATAGGTATATATAGTGAGAGAAGTAGACAATTAAATTCAATTCTACAGGCGTGATCGGATTTTGACAATTTGTCAGTTTTCTAAAAGTAAGATCAATCCACTAGTTTAAAATCATGTATTTGACAGCTGTTAGCACAGTAAATACTTGACAATCGCTATGACAGTCAATGTTTCTACAGATTAAGTATATCAATTTAGAATACACATATTTAAATTCTCGTCCTTTTTATATAAAAATTTAATTTAATTTGCACTTTTTGTTTCTGACCTTTTCGTACCAATATAAGTTTTTTATAAAAAATTCAGTCAATTTTGTTTATTACACAAGATCTTCTGGTCTCCTTGTCACACTGGAAACCAAATAAATTGTTTAATGCTTATAACTCAATTTTCCATTAACACTTAATCTTAAATGTATTAAAGACCATTCGGAATAAATCGAGTTGTCGTATTATAACACACTACACAAACACACACACACACAAATATATATATATATATATATATATATATATATATATATATATATATATATATATATATATGTATATGTATATATATATATGTATATATATATATATATATATATATATATATATATATATATATATATATATATATATATGAGCCATACAGAACAGCGCCATTACATCAGTCCCCCCGGTACTTGCGGTAATATGTGTAGCAGAAGACACAGACCGGTTTCGTTTTTTTAAAGGACTTCTCAATATGCCATACCTGCGTTCCAGCAAGTCTTAAGGCAAAGCAAAGCGCCATTTAAGGTGTTGTGGCGGTTCTAGGCTTCCATATCTTACCGCAAGTGGAGGATTAGAGTGATGGTGGCTAGCGAGTGTATATATATATATATATATATATATATATATATATATATATATATATATATATATATATATATATATATATATGGGTGTATGTGTGTGTGTGTGGGTGTTTATTACGTCTATTGCAACTGAGCCTTAAATCATGATTTTGATAGTTTTTTTAACAGTTCCCCTAAATTCAAGATAGGTTTCAAATATCATATCACCAGCACATTATTACACAATAAATTCCGAATTTGACACTTCATCATTTACAAAATTCTAAAAACCCAGAGATGGCGGACTCCACATAATTGTGTTATTTACCAATAGGTTAAGATTTGGGTTTGTAAAATTTTATGTAGGGTGGTGTCGCATTTACTTTGTTTCACCACTACTGAACTTATTAGCGAAGATAACGAAATTTAGATTAAATGTAATTGCTACACCATTATAAATAGTAAAAGTAGAATCGTGTAGAGAACGACATGGCAGTTATCTGCGATAAGTTAGGTTATAAAATATAATATAGTATAAAGACGGAAGGCTGAGGACAGACCACTGAGGTGCATCCAGATTGATCTTAGGCTCATTATAACTCCACTTTCCGTCTCTCATCGCTGATACAAACTGCCTTTGACATTAAAGGAACATCAGGAAAATTAATAGCTGACGTCTAATTTCAACTTTATTAATCAGGTGGTATGTCTGACTATTAAAAGTCCTACCAAGATAATAGAAAACTCAGAAGGTAGAGAAAGATAACGCGAGGCCTCTTTACAGCACCGGTCTGAAGTGAAAATAAGGAAATTCCAGTAAGTACTTCATCTTTCATTCTTCACAAGAAAATAAATTTTGTTGGGTTCATAGGGCAGCACTATTTTGCTTTCTCATACAAGCGTAAATGACAATACTCGATGGGTCGCATTATCTCTGCGAAAGCGGCAGACGTCATGCTTTTACAAGATGCTGAGAGTCTCTGATGGTGGATGACAGGCACTACATATGACAACTGTAACGTCTACCTATATTAAGCGTTTGCGGCAACCCAAGTTATTTGTGACACAATATACATAGATCATGATGAACTACATAATCTTTGACATGAACCCAGCTGACTTTAGGCAAGATCAGCTGCATTTACAAGCCATGTTCCATGACGGAAGAACGTTTTATTCATAGACTTGTGAACAGGTTGCGCCAAAAGCGGTTTGTTTAGGATATCTCCAATTTTGGTTCCTATAGAGTAGAAATGTTAACCTCAGTGATCACAAATCGATAACTTACCGGACCTATGGTTCTATCAACCTTCGACCTAATCGGCTGCTCTGCCAGCTGCTATGCACATAAACGCTCCGTTTGGTGATCTACTTACACAGCAAAATCTGAGCTCCTCATGATTTTGCAGTTCATCTCCAAGACCTCTTTTCTATGCAACCATTATAAAATTACACAATGTACTTATATACAAGGAGAAGTAAAGCTTCTAACAGGTGCAATCCATGAACATAAGTTCGTTTTCAAAAAAATCCATAAAAACCTGTTTAGATAGGGGAGATAGTGGATTACCCATTGGTATATTATACTTTATTTCGTCCTGGATACACGGTATGTAGATGTAACAAACACTCGTGGTTTGGTCGGGTACCTTAGAACAACTTCATCTATTCCTGGGTTGGCTGAACGATCTACATGTCACCACCAATTTCACTATGGGGGTTAGAGAAGAATGAGTCCATTAGTTTTCTGGATTTGCAATCAACAAGAAGAGGCAGTTCAAAATAATTTGATATTTATAAGAAGACGACACAGATTTACCATCTAATTTCATTCAGATCGTGTCACCAGATGTCCAACAAGTTAGCGTCTATTAGATGTTTGGTGGATAGGTTATTCAGAGCTCCACTGGCGGCGGTAAACCTTAAATGCGAGCTCAGTGTTATTAAACAAGTAACCGTCAACAAAGATTACACGGTCGGCATAATAGACAAACTAGTCAGAAAAAAGAGCCGTCAGTTCTTAAGATAAGTGAGATCCAGTCTTCCTCCTGCTCAAGTGTCAAGTTTTTCATACTTTACCCTCATATATTGTGGCTCCATCACTGCTCCAGTCCCTCGTGTCTTGAAAAGAGAAAATGTTAAAGTTTGCATACAAATCTAACGAATTTAAATAAAATCTTCGTTCATAATAAAGACTACATCCCCCACCTGTAGGAATAAGGACTATATTTCCTAACTTATGGTGACTTTATATATGGTGTGTTTATATAGGAAGAACAGGGAGAGCGTTAGGTACCAGCCACTCTAAAGATATGAGAAGCAGAAATAACGCTGACAATGCCACTTTAATTTTCGGCTGCCACCGGAGAGAGAGAGAGAGAGAGAGTGGTCATAGTTTTAATTAGTAGAGCAATGCCAGACTCCTTCATCCATCCAGTATTGGCATCAAACAATTTGTTCTATAGGATGGAGATACACAAATACATGAATGGTTCCAGGAACAATGTCCTGAATGTTACCAGTGTGGTGATCTTACTTTCTATATACAGACAACAAATAAAGTAGTGCTATTTGTCTGGAGCACTGAAAACAATAGATTAAATTCCCACTTTGACAATTTCTTATACGGCGTAGTTTCTGTAAAAAACAGATGGTAAGTATTATCAGTTAGATAGGCTTTTAGCGAATTTTTAGTTTTAAAAAAATCGCTAATAGAGGTATCGATAGTGAGACTTTGAAAATATTTTTCCAAATGAGCGCGAATTTGGGTCCCAAGAACCCGAAACCAAGGTCCAGTTTAATGCGTGCGCGTGTGTGTGTGTGTGTGTGTGTTATTAATACCTTGGACGAGTTCGTTAGCCAGCCCTATCGGACCAGTTTTTCTAAAAAAAAATGATTTTGCCGGAAAAAAATTGCATATCTAAAAGTAACAAAGTTATTTTGATAAAATTCATTTGGTATGTTGCCCTCGTAAATACCCTACTACACACAAAATTGAACTGTCTAGGTTTGTAGAAAATTGAGTTACACAAATTTGAAGCATTTAATGAAAATTCGCTACCATAACGCAGTTGCTGCGTCCCGAATTGATTAATCTTAGTTCAATTTTTTGCATGACCTTGATGTAATTTCAGTCTTTTAATGCTGGACTCTAGCTTTGTACACCTTTGCTCTTTCCGTAGCCCTTAGATACTTCGTTAACTTATGTCTCACTTACATGGTACTTACCGGAACCTAGTTTCTGACACTTTTGTATTCTAGGTTTTGACCCTAAAGCTGGCCCGATAAAGCTGAACGCGTAGGGTGTTTATAACAAAAAAAAGTTCGGGACGCAGCAAGTGCGTTATGGTAGTGATTTTTTATTAAATGCTTCAAACTTCAATAACTCAATTTTCTATAAACTTAGAAAGTTTAGTTTTGGTACGTAGTAAGATCTTTCCTAAGGCAAGATATTTCATTAAAATAACTTTGTAATATTCAGATAAAAAAATTTTTTTCGAAAGAAAATTCAAAATTCGAATAACTCAATTTTCTATAAACCTAGAAAGTTGAATTTCGGCACGTAGCAAGGTCTCTCCCAAGGCAACACACCTAGTAAATTTCTTTAAAACAGCTTTGTAATTTTCGGAGATTTTTTTTTTAAAGAAAACTCTAAATTTTTCCGGAAAACCCTGTCTGATTTCCCTGGATAACGAACTCATCCAAGCCATTAATAAAAGAAAGGCACTTGCCGAGTTTCATCGAAATCGGTAAATTATTTTTTGAGTTATCGGATATATATATATATATATATATATATATATATATATATATATATATATATATATATATATATATATATATATATATATATGTATATATATATATATATATATATATATATATATATATATATATATATATATATATATATATATATATATATATAATAAAAATTAACTAAAATGTGTCTGAAAGTGTAAGCCTTTGATTTAACCTTCAAGTATGTTTTTGAATTTTTTGTTGTTTCAATTATATAACCTCTGGACACGTTAGAAAAAGTCTGGACGCAGCAAGTGCGTTATGGTAGTAAATTTTCATAAATATTAATAGCAAATATGTCTTTTTTAATGAAAGCAGCCATCAAATGTAGTTATCTATATAGTAGAAACAATGTACCATATTTCATTAAAATACCCTTATTGTTTGAAAAAGTACAAAATTTTTCCGAAAATGAACTCAAAATGTTTCTGACAAAACTGGTCCGATTTTGCTGGTCAACGGACCTCTTCAAGTTATTTACCCACCTACCAAAAAATATTTACTAACAAAAATCTTTTCGACAAAACTTAAAAAAATAATAATGAAAATTTGCAAAAAAAAATTCAAGAAAATCCGAAAACATTTTTTTTATAATAACTCATTAAACAATTTATCATTAATTACCAAAATTTCACACAAAAACCTTACGAAAAATGAATTCTACCGAAGCACAAAGAAATTTCTGCGAAAACTGCCTAAATATTTTTTTACACAAAATTTTGCTAAAAGGATACATAAAATTCAAATTATATACCTAATCTGTACTTAAAATTGAAAATAAAATAATTTGTTTGCAGAAAAATCCATTATTTCGTTTAAAAAATGTTCCACTAGTTGAATAATTTTTCATACAAAAATTCGCAACAAATGTTTCTTCAAAGAAAATTCGTTTAAGTTATTTATTAAAAAAATCGCTTTTCAAACAACATTTTGTACAGGAAAATTCGCTAATAAAAATAAATTAAAAATTACTCAAAATCTGATGCAAATACAGAACACTGTGAGATGGCGACCCTGTCGTACATCTACCTGGTTCCGCATCGAGATGGCGAGCCCGTCGTACATCTCACACTGTCCGAGGAGGCTGGCTACCATAGCCGTATTACTTTATAGTGTGTTCTCGCTGTATTTAGTATATGGCACTGACGAGCTCTAATTAGAGCGAAACTGGTTTGCGGTTCTAATTATGGTGAGAATATATCTAGCACTAAATACAGAAGTCGCTACTTTATCTGTGGCTTCACAAATAATTTTTTTGCCCGCCGATGCTGTAAAAATTGAATCCGGTTGCAGAGAAGAAAACCAACTCTTCTGAAGTCACAAATCTCCACGTCTATGCTAACTGTGGAACGGGTTTACCAACTAAGGGCAACAACAGCAACTATTAAACTTGAATTAAAAGTCCTAAAAATGTGTATTTTTCATTAGTGTTTTTTTCAACAAAAAGGCGCTAAAAAGATATTGGAATTACACAATCTGATCAGATAAGGTTAAAATTGAATCAACGACGAAATAAAAGAAAAGAAAAGTTGAAAGAGAAATTCAGTAAATAATGAGATTTGAATCCACGTCCCTTCGTTCATAATCTAGCCGTCTAACCCTAAGACTACCGTAAAACTTGGAAAGAAAAGTGCAATAAAATGTAGATAACGCATAATGATCTTCAGTTTGTTTGTTTCATAAATCTAGAACATTCTAATATACATTTAATGCAATATGTACCATTCATAAACCGCAATAGTTATACTAATTTTCAAGTTTTAAAATCTCCAGTTTTACATTTACAAGAAAAAATTATAACATTTTAAAAGTAATTTTTCTCATACTTCTTGACCTTTTTGCTCCATATGAGTAATATGTAATCGATTTTGTTTACCACATACAATATTTTGGTATTGCGTCTTCTCTGATTTTTAGTGATACTAAAATTTTGTTTCATTAAATGCTTATAACTTTTTATAGTATACTTTGGTTTTTACAATGTAAACTTCCTTACCAAATTTGGTTGCCATAGTTTTGCTATTTCCGGAGATATGATTTTTAAAATTTCTAATGAGATTTTCCAACATTTCTGCATCATTTGGAAGCCTACTCAAATATACTATTTGTTTACACCGACCACAAAAGTAAAAATCCCTGATTGTTAGCTCCGGGTATCTGAGAGGCCTCAAAATGCGACCAGCATTTTCTATCCATTTTTTAATGAGAACTCCGTAAAAGAACAAACTTTAAAAAACAATAATTAGCTTAAATTGTGTTCACATTGCTATTCATTTGCTCGTTGGAATTACTTAAGGCTATTTCCAAACACATTAATATTTTAGATGGTGTCAACCGTAGTTGAGTGTATTTCATTTGGAGTTCTTTCCTAGAGGTCTTCTAAATCATGTTTAGTTTCGTAAACTTTGTTTTACCAATGACAAAAAGGTTTAAATCATAGTTCGCTCATCAATTCATTGTTTTGACAAAACTTGATCCATATAACGGTGAATATTAATCCCATTGTAAGACGGAGCTCTATCTTGCTGATACCATAGTCGCTGGTCAAATGTACCTGGAGTTTATTGATTAGAAAATAGCCTGAGTATGAGAGGAACCAATTTGCCTCTAAAAAAGTTGTAGTGGGGATTTTCTTCCCCAAAATGGTCCTAAAACATGATTTCCAACTATAATGACGTTCACATTTATTTTGCGAGGAAATTGCGTGCGCAATTCTTTTATCCAATAAGGATTTTCATCGAATCAATATCTACAGTTTTGACATTTTACTTAGGGTAAATATGAATAACTTAGTTTCTATTTAACTAATAATTGTTAAGCTAGGTAGATTATATAGTCCTTATAGAATGAACAGTGGTACCAAATTTCATTAAAATTATATTTTCAGACACAAAATTACCACGGATATCGCTTCTAGAAATCATGCTCATTTGAAGATATTTTTTGTATGTTTTAAAGTTATGATCGTCTCACAAGCGAATATTTTCTACAAAAATTATCTAATAAACCTTTCTACAAAAATCCAATAAACTGTTTTTACGAAAATTTACTTAAAAATTGTAGGAAAATTCGTTAATAAATTAAAGAATGACTCTCCATAAATTGCTAAACAATAAATACAACATTATATCCAACTCTGTAAGTAAAATTGTAGTCGCTAAAGATAAACATATCAAATATAAGAAAAAAGGGCATTTTGCCTGCCAGATAAATATTTAAAGTTTATTAGGCCTGTCATTTTGAAGTTGAGTCTACAATTTGTCAAAATAATTTGTCAATTATATATGACAAGTAATGACCATGGAGTAAGTCTATACATTAATTTACCAGGGTCTATCAATAAATACCCGTGTTAGGAATGAGTATGCAAGTTTTTCACAACTTTGTTATAAATTTCAGCGTATTCCCCTTTTAGGTCGATACACTTTTCCTAAAGTTTCTGTCATTTCTTTAACTACCCAAAAAAAAAAAAGATTTGTCACACTCTTCAAAATACACTTCTTTCTCGGCGGTAGCCCACTCGTTTGACCTGAATTTTTCCTCGGACCATGATTTAAAGTTGAGGAACAGAAAAAAGTCGCAGGGAGTAGGGTGGGTGCGGCAGCAATTCGTAGCACAGTTCATGCAATTTGGCCGCGACAATTCCGGATGAATGTGCTGGTGAGTTATCGTTGTGAAACAGCACTTTTGTCCTAACCAAATGGGGCTGTGTCTCCTTTAATTTATTATCAAATCGCTCCAATAGTTTCATGTAATACTTCCCCGTGGTCGCTCTTTATTTCTGCAAAAAGTCCATGGGGATCTTAGAATTTCAAAAAATGGTGGCCTTCTTTGCCTACTTCGGAGCAGATTCAACTGGAAAAATCCATTATTTTGACTGTCGCTTGGTTTCTGACGTGTAACAATATATCCAGGTTACATAACCGGTGACGACCCGACGCAAAAACTTCTGAGAATTTCGCTTAAAGAGATCCAAACACTGCTTCGTCATTGACAGCCGTATCTGCTTGTTGTCCACCGTGAACCATCGGGACATATATTGGGCCGACACCTTTCTCATACTTATTAAATTTTGAGGTTTACAGTTTGGAGAAATGTCAGTACTTTTTATCCACAAGTCCTGAGACGTATTTATATTTGAATGCTGTAAAATTTTGGACAATAAAATATACTATACTACTATTATTACAGTACTGAAGCTATTTTTAACATCGCAAATATTTCGAAAACCGTTGAATTTAGTGCAATTCAACCTTGCTGTTAAGAAAATACTTGCTATCCTCTATTCAAAAGTTTTCTAGCGACACTAACAAAAAGTGTGAATATTTTAAAAAGCCTAGACGCAGCAAGTGCGTTATGGTAGTGAATTTTCATAGAAATGATCTGGCACAAAATATTTTATTATAACTTTTTTTTATTGTAACATAGAAATCCAAATTTTGGTGACTTTTTATATCTTAAACCTACCTACCAAATTTGGTTATCATACCTTCTTTATTTTTTGAGATAAAAATTTTTTTCGAATGAAAAGTCAAAATTTCCCCAGAAAACCTCGTCCGATTTTCCTCATTAACGAACTTATCCAAGCCATTTACAAAAGGAAGGTACATGCCAAATTTTATCAAGATAGGCTCATTATTTTTTTTAATTAATATTTTTTTCGAATGAAAACTCAAAATTTTCCCGGAAAACATCGTCTTGTTTTCCTGATTAACGAACTTATCCAAGCCATTTACAAACGGAAGGTACATGCCATCGGTGTGATACACACACACACACACACACACACACACACACACACACACACACACACACATACATACACACACACACACACACACACACACACACACACATATATATATATATATATATATATATATATATATATATATATATATATATATATATATATATATATATATATATATATATATATATATATATATATATATATATATATATATAAGCATATAAAAATTGAAACTGACCCCGGATATGGGTTCTAGGGGTCCTCGTTCGCGCTCATTTGCAAAAATTTTATGGGAATGAATCATTATGTATCACTATAAAAAAACCTCATCTGTACTAATTTTCAACACAATACGTCAAATACTTTTTTTAGATACTAAGCAAAATTTAATTTCTCCATTTAACGCCCTGCATCTCTGTTACTTTAGTCTTTTGAACCGAGGGTGTTTGGCCAAATCGCAATATTGAATGCCAGGAATTTAGTGCCGATATGTGTTCTATTGCTTTTAGATTAGCTGTATAAATTATAGGGACCCAAGTTAACATTTATTTGAAGAAGATCTCGCAGTCGCGATGTCGCTAATAATTTTGTTTTAGAAAATTCGCTAAAAAATATATATAGAACATCCAAGCGTTCACTGTGAATATTATAACAGATATCAAATTCTACACTACAAATACATAATAAGAAGCTGTTATTACTTTAATAACTATAAAATAAATGAGATAAGAAGAATTAAAATGTTTATAAACGTGAAATGTCGCGAAACAGTGTTAGTCCTAAAAAGCGGCTTTCATATTCTATTCTCTTTTTAGCGAATTTTTAGTTTTAAAATTCGCTAAGAGAGAGGTATCGATGGTGAGACTGCGCTTTTTTTTGCATGAAAACGAATTAGGGCCCCTGAAAACCAAAACCAAGGTACGTTTGAATTTTGATATGTTTTACGTATATATATATATATATATATATATATATATATATATATATATATATATATATATATATATATATATATATATATATATATATATATATATCCATGTGTATGTATGTATGCATTGCATGTATAATGTGGTGTGGTGGTGGTCAAAAAGGTGGTATGACCTCGACAGAGCTGTCATTAACCATTACATACATACACACACACATATATATATATATATATATATATATATATATATATATATATATATATATATATATATATAAACATACGTAGGTTTTCGTCTTCTGACGGAGATACAGAGTGATAAAAGAATGTCTCTTTTTATTTCCTTTTGTATAACTCAAAACAGACATTAAATATTTTAATTTAAACTTGCTGGGGGTAAATCGGGTGGAAACACACATCTTTGAAGGAAATACGAATTTTTAAATTTAACTAATGGCGCCCCCATTTATGTGACCGTAAATATTTTGAGTGAACATGATGATACGCCGCTGCTTTTTCTAAAAATGAAAGTCATTTTCACATTACTTATTTTTGAAAAAAGAAGGTTTCCTGAATTTTTTCGTAACTTTAAGGGTTTTAAAAAAATTCGGGACGCAGCAACTATGTTATGGTAGCGAATTTTCATTAAATATTTCAAATATGCATTACTTAATTTTCTAAAAACATAGAAAGTTGAATTTTGGTACGTAGTAAGGTATTTACGACCTGGCTGGGCAGAATGAGGTGACCCTCACCTTGGTGCCGGGTCACTCGGGGTTCAAAGGCAATGAAGAAGCTGACAGTCTCGCGAGAAGAGGGTCAGCAGAACCATTTATGGGACCAGAACCGGCTCTGGGCGTGATAAAGAGCACTGCCAGGGGAGCCATTAAGTCCTGGGGCAGAAACCAACACAAGGTGTACTGGGTGGATTGTCCAGGGCTCAGACATGGGAAGTCTAATAATTGACGGACTCAGTTCAAAGAGAGCTGTGGAGCTGCTAAACCTTAGCAGAGGACAGCTCAGAAACACAACAGGTCTCTTGACGGGACACATGGCCGTCAAGAAACACCTGCATAAAATGGGGCGGTTCGAAGGGGACCTCGCATGCAGACTCTGCGGCGAGGGGGAGGAATCAGCCCAGCACATCTTGTGTGAGTGTATAGCTCTGGACCGGAAAAGACAACTGATCTACGGTCACTCTAGACCGGAGACAGAGCAATATAAAACTTCACCCTACCAATCGCTGTGCAGACTAGTTCAAGGCACAGTGATCTTGGAATGGGTGGAGTAAGACTAAGGGTATGCACAATCAACCAAGGGTTGCGGTGCTATCGGGGCGGCAAGGCCGCGGACGAGCCCTGAGGGAACAAAAAAAAAAGGTATTTGCGAAGGCAACATACCAACCAGTTTTCATCAAAATAAATTTGTTATTTTTTGAGATACAAATTTCTTTTTTGGAAAATTTTTATTATATTTTTATAAGCTAGTCCGATTGAACTGGCTAACGAATTTTAAGTTTTGAGTTATCGTGTGGGTACATATATATATATATATATATATATATATATATATATATATATATATATATATATATATATATATATATATATATATATATATGTAGCCACCCACCCACCCATATATATATATATATATATATATATATATATATATATATAAACATATAAAAGTTCAAACGGACCTTAGTTTCGGGTTCTAGGGGTCGAAGTTCGAGCTCATTTGAAAAATTCTTTGAAATCTCACCATCGATATCTCTTTATTAGCGATTTTTTTAAATAAAGATAATAAGAAAAAACTGCAATTTCCTAGATTAAAAGCCGGATTTTAAAATCATCTACCTGTATCCATGTTAATCATTTATCATAGTTACGGTTTTGTATCTTAAAGTGAATCTGCAGGTCATGATTAAAATATTTGTTTCGCGTCTCACATTGTTATCTTGAAAACAAAATGGTTAATTTTACCAACGTGGAGTTTGTAGACATCCATTTCATTTATGGTCTCGCGGATGGCAAAGCACCAGAAGCTGTGCGATTATATCAAGAGTGCTTCCCAAGAGCAGTCGCTAGATAGGCGAACATTTTCAAATAATCATAGAATATTAAGGGAAACTGGTACTTTTAATCGTAACAATAATTTGAAAGATGCGAGTCGGGCTAAAAGAACTCCGGAAATTGAAGAATAAGTTATATATTTAATTAAAGATAGTCCCAATTTCAGCACTATAAATATCGGAAATCACTTGAATATATCACACGTCCTGGTTTGGAGGATTTTCCACGACTTTTTATTGCATATTCAACGTGTTCAAGCTTTATTTCCTCAGGACTTTCCTTTGCAAATCAGTTTCTGCCAATTGTTGTTAGCTAAGCTAACTTTTCCAGAAATTCTATCAGAAATTTCCACAATAATCACTATTGGATGAGTGAAGATTGGAACTTGTGGTGACTACTGATAAGTACAATTTGGAGAAACCAATTCATCGCAATACAGTTTTTAGACCTGACGATCGTTTCGCTAATAAAGTTAGCGTCATCAGAGGGTAGAATAAACTAAGTGAATAAAGACTAGAACCAATATTTATAGGTTACCTGTCTCCTCAGATTTCGCGGGAGCCAGCCTCTGTAAGAGACACCTGTTGACGGCGTCATCCAGCATATAAATAATTTGGAGGCCAGACCTAACCTGTCTCCGATCCATCGACTGCAGGGCCTGAAGTTAAAGACCCTAGTTCACCACTTGAAAAGGTATCCCCGAGAACACAAGTGAATTTTTGCCAAATTGTTTTTATTGTCACTTAGAGTTTTGACTTCAATACAAACTTTTTTTCTCTACTAGTGGACTTTTATAGAAATTGAAATAAATTTAAATTCTTCTAAATTCATATTTTGTCTAAACAGTGAGCTTGTTTATTAAATATTTTTATTACGAATGTAGACCATGTAAAAGTGTTAATATTGTTACGTTCTACGGGACTCTGAATTTGTTGACTAACAAAACACAGCTTTTCAAACCACTATTTATTATAACCAACTATTTTCCAACACCAGTGTCAACTAGAATATTTCTCTCTGTTACTAAATGTTCATAGAACTATATTCCACTATCCGCCTTCTATGATCGCTTCTTATACACCAACACTTACTACTGACTTGCTTAATACTCTATGATCACTTACTCTGCACCACACTAATCCAATACTGAACTAACTCACTCTATGTATCGTTCGTCTGTTTATACTCTCCATAGAGATTCTGGACCTTCTACACTTTTCTACACCTGTCACATATATATATATATATATATATATATATATATATATATATATATATATATATATATATATATATATATATATAATCCAATACTGAACTAACTCACTCTATGTACCGTTCGTCTGTTTATACTCTCCATAGAGATTCTGGACCTTCTACACTTTTCTACACCTGTCACACACACACACACACACACACACACACACACACACACACACACACACACATATATATATATATATATATATATATATATATATATATATATATATATATATATATATATATATATATATATATATAGTTAGAAATTTAAACAAAAATGTTTCGATGAATAGAGTATGTCCGGTTCTATGTAGTACGTTGTTCGAACTGTTATCTTAATAACCAGCGTGTCCTTCTTAGGAGGAATTTTTAATAACGATGCATAGTATAACAAAGGCAGGTATGCAGTTTCAATTACAGGGATTTAAGACTCAACAGTGTGGGGTCTGTCTGTATACCTTCCTAGAGGACGCTGTTTGCAACTGCTTGGCAACTAACATATAAATAGTAGCTCTAGTCTTTATTCACTTAGTTCATTTACCCCTCTGATGACGCGAACTTTGCTGGCGAAACGATCGTCAGTTCTAAAATTTGTATTGTGATAAATGGAGTTATCCAAATTGCACTTAATCACTGAAGAAAACCTGCATGCAATGGAAGAATCTCAGCATCTAGAGCACTTTTCTGTAAATGTCTGGGCTGAAATTGATGCATATGACCATTCTTTCTACCAGAAAGATTAAATAGTCCCACTTATCGCCTGTTTCTTGAGGAGAACTTGCCCTTATTGCTTGAAGAAGTTTTGATGAAATTTGTGTTGCCCTGGTAGAGACTTAATTATATACCAAAAAGCTTTCTAGGTTAATAGCAAATTGAGTTATTGACATTTGCATCTTTTAATGAAAATTTGCTATAACCCACTTGCTGCGTCCAAATTTTTTTTATTTAACATCAGCCAGCTTTCAGGACCAGAAAGCAGTTCCTCCGCACACTTAAACATTTTTCCAAACTTCTTTCTTTTGTAAGAATTTATGGATCCCTAGCGTAACAAAAATTATATGCTGCACAAGAGTCACAGCTTTATACCTTATTTGAAAGAAGAAGCTATCGAATCTTTAAGTCATTCTGAATGCGACAGTAGTTGTCATAGTGGCAGTCTGTAGTACTGAAAGGAAATTTATCAAAGAAAGTGTAGAGCTAAAGCAGTTTTAAACTCAGGACTTTCAGTTTAGTGCCTTAACTTTCTGTCTACTAAACCAGCTAATTTGTCAAGTATTCTGCCTATAATTATCCTTTGCATTTAGGCATCTATTCTAATAAATATATTAACCGCCAGCAATAATAATCAATACTTAGGGTAAGAAATTATTGTGCTAAATAAATGTACTTTTATTGCTTTTAATATGCACGGTATTAACATAGTATCTGTATTCCTTTCGATTAAGTATTGCAGATGCGCTTGGTTTTGTACAGCGAGAAGACTTAAGATTATACACAATAAACTCTTTACTACTTGAAGAGAATGTTCTCAAGTACCTATACGCGGTCAAAATCTGCCGATGACCTGTAGTGCACGTCAGATTACTATTACCGATGGATCTACTGAAGAAAGTGTAAGACTTGACAACATTATTGATTATAGGCTTGCTACACTACTTTTTGTAACAAACAAATTAATATGTGTGTGAGTGTGTTTGTTTATCTACAGTGTGGACCATATGTAATGAATAAATTTATTTTCTCAGTTAATATTTGTATAATTAAGAACCTTGAAACAGTTCGATTTTTTATTTTTAAATTACAAGTAGTAGTAGCGTAAAAAAATTCCCTCACTTTAACCCCCTCAGTGTGACACTTACAACCCCAAAATATTTTAATTGGAAGGGTATGTTTCTGATACCTCATTTGATAATCAATTTCATTTTCTATTCGGAAGTGTCTTTCTTCGATTCTGTTACCTAGTTATGGAGATAATGACATTTCAAATTTGACATAATTATTTTATTTTTGAAAACCGAATTACTGAAATAAATACGATTAAAAACGAAAATAGGTTCATAGTAAGTGTTCAAACTGTAAATCATTAATTTTCAGGCCGGTATCTAAATTCCCAAGAACACTTTGTAAATAAAGCCAGAGGACTTATTTGTTCAATTCTTCCCGAATCTTAGGCTTTAAATCTTATACATTTTCTGGTCTGCTGACATATACTTTCGGCCCCATAAAAAATTCTAGTGAAGTCAAGTCAAGAGAACAAGCTTGCCACTCTACTACACCACGCCTACCAATACATCTGTCAGAAAACACATCGTTTAAATAGGTCCTAACAAGATTTGTAAAATGCGGTTGCGCTCCCTCCTGCTGCAACCAAATATGCCGGTCGATTTCATTTGGATTGCTATCAGCAGGATATAGTATTTTTAGTGTTGGTACTAAAAAAATGACTAAAAATCTTAGGTATTCTTCGGCATTTAAGCAACCGTCGAAAAAATAGGAACCCATTATCTTATTTTTAATAATCCCAGCCGAAACGTTCACTGAAAATCTTGCCTGTTCCAGTATCGACAATTTTGTCTATTGACGGTGCGATTTAAACAAAATATCGCTTCGTCAGAGAAAATAATTTTGTTTCTAAACTGAGGGTTTGCTCGACACAGGTTCATTATTCTTTCGCATAACTCGTTCCTAGAAAAGTTGAATTCTTTACTCTGCTAACTGGAATTTAAAATTAGAAAATCCACCTGTTTCAGGGTTTGTTATTATACAAATATTAACTGAAAAAACGAATTTATCCGTTACATATGGTCCGTGTCCATAAAGTTGCATTGATTAATTACTTGGGAAAACTATTTAGTAGAAACCTTGGACACCTCGATTATTATTTTAAATTTTACATTTCTACGATTACTGTTTTATATTTGACACAAGTGACCTTCCAGCTATAAAGCCATGAACATTTTTTTAAACAAATTCGAACTCTATGAATTGCGTGTTTTTAAAATAAATTACATTTAAAGTTTTAAAGTTAAGACCTAAGTAGCTATAGACATTTCAAAAAAATGCATTTTCAATAAAAAATAACATAATTTTCGTTTCTCACAGCAACAAAAAAATCTTAATTAATTTATAACTTCTTAGGACAATATCTCAAACTTTTAATAATATCTTGCTAGCTTATAGTCTCTGAAAATAAACTACGGGTCAATTGAAGTGGAACACCTTAAATTTTGAATGCTGTTTGATCGTCTGTAGCTCAAAAACAAGCTCAACGAATCTGCTATAATTTTCACCGGTTGGCATATGTGATATGTGTGGTGATGTTTTTGATTGGTAGACAATAACAAAGTTTGCAATCACGTGATATTATATACAGGGTGAAATATAAATAGATGTTTTTTCAGCAACATTTCAAACTATGGCCATTAGTCTACGAAGATAGTTATATATAAATAAATAAATAAATATATATATATTTACGTTTGTTTTTGGTATTCAGTACTGAAGAATATCTCTATACCTCGGGACCTTTTTCGAGATTTTGTTGATATCGCCTTCCGCTACGTTGCCGTTATCAATTTTGTTTTTGAGGTAAAATTTGAGTCTTGTCTACAATGTTTTTTCAGAATACGGGCACTTCAATAGTCAATGAGTTGGGTTAGGTGAATTTTTGGTATGTAATTCCGAAGAACACCTTAATACTTCGGGACATTTTCGAGATTTTATTCATATCGCCGCCCACTACGTTTATATCATCAAATTTTTTTATTATTGATCGACGGGGAGGTTAACGTTCATTTTGTTATTCCATTCTGAATAATATTTCTACACCTCGTCGCATTTCTGAGATTTTGTTGATATCGCAGCCTATTAGGTTGATATCATGCATTTTTTATTATAGCTGAAATTTGCAACCAGCAGCAGTGCAAACGGACCCTATTGATTCAGAAGGTGAGTTACTTTGGTTCATGGTTTACATGACAACCAATTTCGTTGCGAATGGCAACAATAAAGTTTGATATTTTACATTCACATATGTTGCAGTATGTGGTGGTATAAGTCGGAATGGGAGAACTGACTCAGTAATCTTGGTGAGAGCAAATATTAATGCAGAAAGGTATCGAGATTGGTGTGCGAGAGGGGTTGTCATCCCCTATGCCATTAATTTCGCAAACGATTTTATCTTGGTCGATGATAATACTCGTCCTCTTCGAGCAGAAATTGTTACGGATATGTTTAGGATGAACAATATAGAGAGAACGGAATGTCCTGCCAGGACACCTGATATGAATCCGATTGAGCAAGTATGGAGTAGGTTCAAATTAAGATTAAATGAGCGTGATACTTGTTTTCGTGACTTGATGTATTGGTTCTTTCATAACTGTGGCGTTATTTATTCATTTGTCTATGTGTTAGTTATGTCTTGTGTCACAAGTAAAATAAACATTTTGCCACAAATATTTTAGTTTTACTACTAAAAAACAAAATTAATAATATCAACCTGCAATATCAACAAGATCTCAGAAATGTCCCGAAGTATTGAAGATTTCTCAACTGAATACCCAAAATTTACCTAACCCAAATTCGTGACTATAGTGATGTGCGTTTTGCGAGAAAATTTGGACCAAATTTGCCGACAGCGACCTAGTCGATTGTGATATCAACAAGATCTCAAAAATGCTAGGAGGTGTAGAAATATTCTTCAGAATGGCACACCAAAAATGAACGTAAACCTCTCCGTCGACCAATGATAAAAAAATATATAAAAAATTATATAAACGTAGTCGGCGGCGATATTAATAAAATCTCGAAAATGTCCTGAGGTATTATAGTATTCCTCCGAATTGAATACCAAAAATTCACCTAACCCAACTCTTTGACTACTGAAGTGCGCGTTTTGCGAAAAAAATGTAGTTAAGAGTAAAATTTGACCTCAAAAACAAAATTGATGACAGCAACGTAGTGAAACGCGATATCAACACAATCTCAAAAAAGATCACGGGCATTAAGATATTCTTCAGCACTGAATACCCAAAGCGAACATAATCTGCCTCATCGACCAATGGGGTTCACCTGCATTTTTACTTGGGCTGGATTTGACGTAAATACAAAATTGATTATAAAAACGTAGTGGGCTGCGTTATTACTAAAAGCTCGAAAAAGTCCCGAGGTATCAAGGTATACTTCTTAACTGCATACCACATATATATATATATATATATATATATATATATATATATATATATATATATATATATATATATATATATATATATATATATATATATATATATATCACTCCTCGTAGACCAATGGCCATCATTTGAAGTGTTGCTGAAAAAACATCTACTTATATTCCACCCTGTATCTTATATCACACGACTGAGAATTTCATTTGTGTCTACCAATCAGAATCCCCAGGAAGAATCTGTCAACCTGTGCAAATTAGAGCAGATTCGGTGGACTAGTTTTTGAGCTACAAGTCATCAAACAGCATCCAAAATTTAAGGCGTTCAACTTCTATTGACGCGTAGTTTATTTTGTTATATTCAGTCCCAATTATATTTTTTAATTCAACGCTGTCTAGTTTAACTTATCCCATATCACATTTTAAAAATTACCTCACACAAAAAAGTGAGGTCTCGTGACCTTGCTGGTCGCTCAACAACCCATATTTTTCAATCCATCAGTTAAAAAATCATTTATTGATCTGGAACATTAACGTCATAATGTTAAGGGGCAACATATTGATACGACAAGTTATGATTTGCAATATTCCAAGTTGTCTCTATCAGGAAATAAATTTACCCAGGTAGCCATGAGGTTTTGCTATGAAATATGTAGATACTAAATTCAATTTAAAGCTCATAATAAAGTAGGGACAGATAATTCTATTTCAAACAATTCTTGCCCACACAATAAATATTTGGGAATATTGTATGTGATCTCGCGAGTTCATCCCAGATTTGATTCGGCTCAGTATCTATAATTTTGACGGTTAATTCCCCAGTTTAGTTAAAAAATGAATTTGTCAAAAAATAATAATATTGTTTACTCTCAAAGAATTATCATTATACTTATCGATTAATAATCGACTAAATTGTATTCTTTAGTCTTAATCATCATGGAATAACCACCACACAAGCTATATCTTAAAAGTATGCCATTTCAAGTTTTAATATTTTGGGTACTGACGAACATAGTACATCGTAACCTGGATCAATTTGGCAAATGCTATTGTGACTGGCAATAAATTAAATTTAGCCTCTTCTTGAACAGGACGGAGATCTGTTTTTGGCAGGTCATTAACAGCACTCATTCCTAAACGTCACACAGTCTGGGATAGACATAATTCAAACATTCATTGAAAGGCCTCTCTCCAGGCAACAAATTTATTTAAAATTTGGGACATTTTAACTAAATTTGTTGTCTGGAGAGAAGCCTTTTATTGAATGTTTTAATCCTTAACAGCACATTTTTCTCGAAATCGTTTCTCTCTTCAGCTCATTGTTGATTGATATGAGTCTGTTTAGATATTTATCATTATTTATTTTGTTGAAAAATGTATTATTTGTTGTTAAATGTACACCGGTCCCGGCAATAGCTTAGAAGGATCAGGAGCTGCTTTTCATATTTCACAGAAGAATATGGATCATATGACTGCGATACACAAAGTAGCATCAGTTTATACAATAGATATGCCATCATAGATGCTTTGACATACATTAAAGAGCATCAGCTCCAGATAAGTTTACCTAAGTCTGTTTTGCAAAGCATAAAAAATGTCTCGTGGAAGAGTAATAATCATAAGACAGAAATCCTGAAATTGGTACACACACTAAAAACTAATTGACAAGTTAGTTTTACGTCGGTGCAAGGCCACGTGGGAATTAAAGGAGATGAATATACGAACAACTTGCAAAAGAGGCATATCAAATAAAGGACGGTATTGAAGTAAACAATTTAACTATTATGTACAACATCCCATGGACACAAGTTAAAAAAAGAACGGGAAGAGGAATGGCAAGCAAACGAATGACCAGAATTCATTATATATATATACATCGCCTTTACCAATAAAAATGTCGCATATGGAGTATAATTGAAGATAACTACAAGTCGCCATAGGAAGACTTAAACTAAATCATGACAGATTTCCAGCGCATCTCTGCAGAATAGGAATTCTTGATTCAGCCATATGTGCTTGTGATGGGAGCTCAGTGGCGGACTTGAACCACATATTTTTTCATGTCCTCTGATTAATTAACAAAGAACTGTTTTATTTCACAGTCTTGTAAAAAGCAACATAAAATCCCTTGCCCCAATTACTATCTGATTTAAACGTTTTTCGAGTTTTATCAGCTTTCTTACACTGATATGATACTTCTTAGGAAAGTAATTAAATTTTAAGATAAAAAAACCTTTGTACTATTTATATTAGTGAATAAATATCTATGTGTATGTGTGTACATATATGGATATGTGATACATGTTTGCGTGTATATGTGTGCGTGGATGTTGTGTTCAACATACAAATGTACAAAAAAATGTATAAATGAAATTTAAAATGTAAAATGTTTAATATGTAAACATATAGAATTTAAAACTAGATACATGTCGGTACATATGTAAGTGGACGTGTGTGCGTGCGCGTATATATATATATATATATATATATATATATATATATATATATATATATATATATATATATATATATATATATGAGTGCGTGAATGAATATAATAGTTAGGTAAGACATTGTATCATGAAAAAATTTGTAAAGCTCCAAACGCGTGCTGTCTATCCCTAATGTACATTCCAATGTTTTCTGTGGTCTTTTCCTGTGTGTCTTATGGTAGTACGCTCTGATAGAACCCTGAGCAAGTATTGCAGTCGACAAACGGTATGGTAGCGGGATCCTCGCAAGGCGGACTGAGAAGTCTACAGGGCAGACCAAGTCGTAGAGGAGGCACCCCGAGAAAGTGGAGAGCACATCCGATAGTGCTCGACTACACAAGATCCTGTCCCAGGGCACTCACGCCAACATAGGATCCCTTAAAACATCGACGGGAGGCTATGGAAACCAGTCACCTCCGGACTGGGAACACTCAGAAATAGAGGCGCCGTACAGGCGGGCATCTAGAGTAGACTGGATAGTCACTGAACAGGTGGTTATCTGGAGCAAAATTAGATCGGCCATTAACAGCTTTAAGCCATTCAAATCCCCGGGATTCGATGGAATAATGGCCATCATGCTCCAACTTGGTATAGACATACTGGCGCCGGTGCTTACCCTCATTATGAGGGCCAGCCTGGCTTTGGGGTATATTCCGAGGGGATGGAGACTGGCAGGGGTTGTATTCATTCCTTAACCTGGGCATCCAACAGACCAGGCAAAGTCCCTGAGGCCAATAAGTCTCATGTCGTTCTTGCTAAAAACAATGGAAAAACAACAAAAACAGCATATCCCCTATACTGCGGACAATATGCATACAGAGCAAGAGTCTCAACAGAAACATCACTGCACCAACTGGTGCTGAAACTGGAGAATACGCTGGAGAATAGTGAGCTAGCGCTGGGCGCCTTCCTTGACACAGAGGGGGCCTTCAGTAACACCTTATGCGGATCGGTATTGGCAGCTGTCAGGGAGCGGGGAATATAGGAGACCTGCTGCAGGTGTTCACCTCACTCGCAGCAGGGACTCTGCTGGCGGGGGTGGCGGCGGGGTGTCCGCAGGGGAGCGTTATGTCTCCCCTGCTTTGGTGCCTAGTCGTGGACGGCCTGCTAGGGAGGGTCTCGGGGGGGGGGGGGGGGTACGAGGTACAGGTCTATGCGGACGACATTGTCATCATAGACCGAGAAAAGGTTACACAGTCAGTGTGGGAGCGCATGCAAACAACACTGAAAGTGTTGGAATGGTGGACGGTTGGCCAAGGACTCGGGGTGAGCCCCGATAATGCAACCTTCATACCGTTTACGAGGAGGAGGAAGAGGGGGAGCCACAGAACTCTCATTCTATACGGTAGAAACATGGCCAATGGCCAGGGAGGTAAATATCTTGGTGTCGTATTGGTCTCTAAGCTAACCTGCATTATTCACACCGGGAGATAAATTCAAAGTGAAAAACAGAATATCATGGTCTTATCACCCGGTATCACCACAACAAACGTTTTGATACCCAAGCCCATATGAACTTATTTTCTTCTCTTAGACTCTACAAGCAGCCACTGAAATTTTAACATAATTCGACGAGGTTGGTTATTACAGTGGTGTACCACTACGGGAAAGTAAAAACATATTTCGTTGTTTTCCGGTAAACCGTGCATCCTATCAAATATAACAAAGGTACATTTTTGGTGTGATTTTTATTATTCTCCTTGATAATTTTGATATACGTGCTGAATTCTTGATAATTTTTTTTTCTATTGATGAATGATCATTGGCCCCACCCTATATCTACGCCCCTGTTAACCAGGGAAAAGTTATTTCTGACACTATTTCATCGCAAAATGGATGCTCAATTCGTGTCACAAATGTTGTTAAAATATAATGAAGTGTTTGTAAATGATGATAGAAGTGTTTGTCATATTGCACTTTCAACACCCCGTATCTCTGAAACGAAGACACAATGTCCATATAAAGTTTTCTTCTTGAAATTAGACAAGGAATACACCTATCAACTATCTGCACGTGATTAAGAAACAGCCTGTATATCTTTGACTCGTTCCCTTTTTAAAGTTGTAAAATATTAATAAATCTTTTATTGATGTAATCCTGAACCACCTATACACATGCTGGAATTCAAATTTCGTTGGTGTTACTGAGAAAATTCATATAAAAAACGTTTCACTTCACAATAATTATTATAACAACAATTATGGTATCTGAGAATTACATGGTTTTATTTTTTTTCTTTACTTCAAAACAAGTAAATATATAACCTACAACACATGCAAATGAATTACCCCAGAAACCACAAAATAATAAGATAGAGTTATGCCCTAGATACGTATTTCGACAACGAAGTTGTCTTTATCAGTAGCTGTCGCTAAACTGATGAAGACATCTTCGTTGTCGAAATACGTATCTAGCGCATAATGCTCTGTTTGTGGTTTTTGGGGTTAGTCTGCTTTTTGTTTCAATTTCCAACCACAGTGTCTAACCTAGGTTTTTCACATACAATTGTAAGAAATTTCAAACAAATACAAAAAAAATGTAAGTTGCTTTTAAACTAGAGGTGTTTTTTATATAAGTACAATGTGCAACAGCAATAGCAAGAACACTCGTACCCAAAGTGTCTTTGATATAAACCTTTTCACTGATTACAATTTCAAAGAAGCCATCTATAAATATTGAAATCGATTCGTGTCTTTCCACCCATCGCAAATTTAACACCCGCTGGTTAAAAATCAATATTTCGAGGACGTACGTGCTCCTAGTGCCTCCCCCCCATCCTGACTACGACACTGATACAGTTCCTACATTATTTGCCACCTAAAAATATAGAATTTAATGAAAACAGTACACATCCAAAGGAACTCTAAAACTAAACAAATTAAGACAAATCCCATACATAATATGTTAATTGAGTTCACGCTTTCATTTTAAAACAAGACATATCCGCATGCATTTTTAATTTGTTTATGTTTCCTGTTTAACCAACTATGTTAAGGTATTAATCAGATGTTGAATCAGTAAATTAATAGTTACAAAACAGGTGTTATTTAGTGTATTTTATGTGAATTTTTCGTGGACATATATTGTTATTATTAATAATGCAGACAATGGGCACTGTCAACATAGGTAGCAGAAAAAAGCTCCAAAATTGGAGAAACCTGAAATGGCAAGTAAACAATGTTAAGAAAGTGCTGAGACATTATCTTTGTGTTATACTAATTAAATTAAATATTAGAGATTTTCGAATACTGATCCAAATTTAAGACGTTTTGTACGGCTGTGCAATCACAATACTTGTTTACTTTTTGAGTACAGACTGGGTAAATAATAGTAAAACTGTTACAATCTGCAAAAACTTCTCTCTGACTGTGTTTGATGTTACAAAAACGTTTTAACTAAAAGCGAAAAAGGGAAAAGGTAAAAGGGGAAGAAGAAAAAAAGGGAAAAGGGAAAAAGGGAAAAGGAGAAAAAGGGAAAAAATTCGGCAGTTTTTACAGACAATCCTGACAACTGAGAGTCATTACAACAGAAGAAAATCCTCTCGAGTTAATGTGTCGGGGGATCTTAATATTAAACTCAGCGAGTTGTATAACATAAAGAAAATCCGGATTTTAACACATCAAGATGCTTAAAAGATTTTTTACGGGGAGTTTAATATTGGATTTTCCTCTCCAGCTACCGATGTATTCGGCTCTAATATCAATTTTGGAAATGCTATAAAAACAAGGAGGTGAAAATAAAGCCAAACTGATAAAATAATTAAGAATCCACAAAATTCAAGACAACTGCTAACAGAAAAGCCTGAAAAAACATTACATTCTGTTTCGATCCACAGCAAGTGCATGCTGTGAAAGCGCCTATTGAGATGGCTTTTATTTAAGGCAAATCAGTTTTTACACTTTTTGTTGTGTTAACGTTGACTCAAAGGAAAACCACGTGTAGAAAAATTTACACGTGGTCGGAAAACCAAGATTACCGTGGTTCACCAGAGGTTGGGTCAGCTTTAAAAGCCTGTCTTAGGTCTCTTGATCCAACGACTGATAGAACATTGATTAAGACTCTTTTGTGACTGCTGTGGACGCCAAAACAATAATTTACACATTATTTATTTATTTATCAATACACTGCCAAACAGGTCCCCTCAATTTCATGGCATGTGGCAAACCAAAAAAAAATACAAGGATATAATATACAAAATGAGCAAAGTATCTAGCAAGCAACAACATAAAACACAAAATATTACACAATATATGTAAAAACTATAAACTAAGACAATAATATGCCAGAAAATAAGATAATAATGCACAATCACCCACGCACGCACCGACGCGCTCGCACGCACACACACACACATTATGCATATTTTGGAATATCGGTTAAAGAATGAAGCCCCACAAAATGTTGAGCAAATAAAAATACATTTCTCAGCTAGAGGTCCTTCAAACCCACCATCAGACCGTGTTTTTGGTCGTCCTGATAATAAACTTAAAAAGCACCAACTAATTCTGCACCCTGGGGAATATAATAAGCTGGAACAGTACGCGAGTTAGGCAAAGACTGGAATCTTTACAACGTCAAAAAACTTTCAGAAACCTACAATATAATAACATGCATTAAGGATTTAAAGAACTTTTTTTTAGTTTGTGTTAAAAAACTACTACTACAATAAAAGAACAGTCAATTTTTTTGCTTGGAAAATATTACCCAACAAAAATATTTACCATTCTTTAAAAGAGGGTGTAAAGATAATAACCTACTAGATAGGAAACCCTATTTCAACATACAAAAGAAAAATGTTTTAGCAAAGAACTGTATATTTAAATATATTTCACATGTTGTATGTTACATATTGTATTTCCTTCTGGATTTTTAAAATCAAATGTTTCATAATATTTAATTCTACGAAGTCGAAACAAATTCACACATCTCCTCCACGTGCTCAAACAACACCAGACATATAATAATAATAATAATAATAATAATAATAATAATAATAATAATAATAATAATAATAATAATAATAATAATAATAAGTTTTATTCCATTTATGATACATAAGTTACATAAATTGATGCAAATGCAACATATATTCCAACAAATTACTCTTACAGTTATAATATATCTGGAATAGCATACGATTTAATGTGCTACCAGTGATCACAAACGCTGGTCTTCCACCGCTATTACATCTAAAATTACAATCGAAAAAAAAAACACACACACACACACACACACACACACACACATATATATATATATATATATATATATATATATATATATATATATATATATATATATATATATATATATATATATATATTATTGAACAACAAAAATATATATAATATCATCACAAACACCGACCCATTTAAAAATAAATGTAACCCAATCCAAACCACCTTATCACTGCATGATGGTGAGTGCCTAATTTTATTCTTAAATGCCGACGGCATTGCAACGCCAACACATAAGGTATTACACCAAGGCATTCTTAAGCAGCCTGTTTACAAGACCGATGCCGACAGTACCAACAACGGATTCTGTCCATAGAAAGATCTCTGGCCTCAACAGGGAACCTATTATAGAATCTTGCCACACGAACGTAAACGATCACTCAAACAACGTCGTTTTATGTAACGATGGGGTCACCGTAAACCTATGTATCGAATTCAAAAGTTATTATTTAAAAGTTATTTTGTTGTACAGATATGGAGGTTTGTGTGTTTCGATGGACCGATAAAAAAAGACATCCTTAATGATAACTCTTCCAGTTATATGCAACCATTCACTAGATCCAAAAGCAGCTTATATACTGTGATATTTTCTTATCCCATAGGTCAGCATAATACAATAATTCTGAATTTTCTGAATTCTTGCCACATCACAGGGACGTAAACTGGGACCGTAGACAGATAGACAATGATACAAACTGACAGCACCAGCGAATCACACAGCAAGAGCCTACTTTTCCGATTTAAATAAGGCCTGCAGTAACATATCCACCGGATTCAGACAAACAGTAAACCAATCCATTTGTTGTCAAATAGAAATATATTTTTTTAATAATAATTTTTTGAAAACATCTTTTGCGGCCTTTCTTCATCATTCTCTTTGAAAACAATTTGTCTAAATCGAGCGATCTTCGGAACAACTGTTTTTGCTATTTTACGCCAATTTTAAATTGACATGTCTGCTATTACATGAACCCTCCACAAATGTTTGCCTTAATCGGAGTTTATTTTATTTTTATTTGAACAATATAGAGTAAATCAAAAATGAAATTTTTTGAAAGCGAGTCATATTCTGAAAGCCTGTATGCCATCTTAGCAATGACATTTTGCACAAAAGCATGTAAAATACATCTAAATTGTTTAGTTTAGATTAATTATCAAGGCACCTACTGTATTAATAAGTTGTCATGAAAATGACACTTTTGTAGGTAAAGTCATGTAATTGTTAATAAAATGTAAAAAGAATTACTTAAAATTGTAGGATATTGTTGCTGTCCCTGAGTATATATATCTAAAATTTTCACCAGATTCGGATTAGAATTCTAGCCAAACCGGTTAAGACCTTTTTTTAGAACTTTCTTGTCGGTTTGATTTAGGTTTCTGTGGCCAATGTACGTAAAGTTCCAAGCCAACCTGTCACACACACACACATCTAAATTGTGATGTTTTTCCTAAAAAAGTGTTTTACCAACTACAGAGAACCATGTATTTGACTAACTTCAAAATTTCCTTAGAAGATTTAGTTAGGAGAAGCTATTAAAGTAGCATGTCCCAAAAAAAAAAGGTTTAAGTCGGTACAGCGATATCGAAAGAATAAGGTAGTTCCATTTTAACGGACACAGTGCGTATATATATATATATATATATATATATATATATATATATATATATATATATAAAGAAATAAACCAGGAAAGTCGTAACTGACTAGTTTAAAACATTGTACTTTGTCACTTAACTTATACTTTTTTCTATAAAAGCTTTCACCGGTCACCAAAATATTAATACAAGTTAGATATACTAATTAATATCTAGAGCAACTAAAGTAAGAATGTACAAAATCCACAAAACAGACAAAATCTAAGTAATTTTGTATATATAAAACAAATAAAACGAAAATATTACTAATAATAACTTGTATAAAATATATACTCACAAAATATTATCAGAAATGGTGAACTGTCGCTACCAAATCGACCACGCATAATTTTATTTCATTAGTCAATACTCATATTTGCTTGACGTCCAATATTACTTGAATGCTGAAAAGAAATATTCAATTAGTATAAATAAACTTTAAGATAATTTATATGTGTCAATACTGCATTTTATATTTTGACCCAGTAGATATAAAGATAAGAAAATTCACTAAAAGCAGATCAGCCGATTCTTGATTTTGTCGTCTAGTTAGTCCGGACAAACACATTTGGCAGTGTCTGATTAAAGACGATTCGATAACAGCATGTTTGAATTTATAATTACGCCAATTGTTATCATTGAAAGGGTTTGTACATTAAAAGAGGATAACCATTTTAATGCCTTATTTGGGCTAACATGCTAATTGTGCATCTTATATAATTTGATCAAAGAAAAAGAAACTAACTTCGTTTGAAACTGGCTCCGTTGGACTGTTTGGCTTTGTTTATTTTTACTTCGTCGATATATGAGAAAAGGTATAAGCAGATGCATAACGATGCGAAGGATTTTAAAAAGTCCAAAAATACGAGAATTGTAATGAGTTTTTGTCACAGGCTGTGCTAATACCACCCGTCACATTACTTAGTGTTAAAATGCTACCAAATCCTTTGTGAAAACAAATCCAGCAGTCTGGGATGATGAGTTTATTTTGATATTTTTGAGTCTGCATAAAAATAATTCTCTGCATAATTTGAACTCTATTATACATACCTAAAACATTATTGAAAAAGTTGTATTTGATCGATTACATACATTTTATTTTAACAGCCAAGAGCCTGTTCAGGGGTAAGAGCGCGTGCCTCTGAACCGAAGGGTACTGGGTTCGAGCGCAGAGTTCTCCTTTAATTTTTTCCTTACAAACTGCAACAGTAACATCAACCGAGGTTCTGGCATTGTATGTGAGCCAGTTGAATGCCTGCACGTTCCGCTCTTCAGAGTGGGCGTAAAGCAGTCGGTCCCGTGCCCATGTGATGTTGGACACGTTAAAGATCCCTACCTTCCTTACAGAAAGGTAGGGGTTCGGCAAAGTTTTCAGGACAGTGAGGTGAAACTGCTCCCTGGTGTCGGTGATTAGCCATAATCGCGGACATAGGCCGACGTTAAATAAACCAAGCACACACACATATATTTGAACAGTCGGCTTAAAGTGGTTTTTAAAAGCATCAAGTTCTTAATATTTCAGAGTCATATTTGATAGCATATTTTGTGTAAACCAAAGAATGTTCTTACTCATGATATTTCAGTTGATACCTTGAGGATATTCATTCACAATAATATCTTACATCACTTTCAATGACAATATTTTACAGTCCGCCACACTGACCAACTGCATGTTTATCCTTTATTTTAACACAACAAGCCAAGATATAATTGTTCTACACGAACACTTCGTTCAATAGCAGCACTGGCGTGAGAAAGTATTTTGCCTTACAAACGCATTTTGTTCTCCAGGAGCATTTCTTTTTACAGCAGTGCTTTAAGCAGAACAACGATTGGATTTTTGTCGTTACACAAATCTTCACTGTGCTCTAGCTTCATTACATTTCGTAGATGTATGTCAACTGAATAACTGAATTATATATATATATATATATATATATATATATATATATATATATATATATATATATATATATATATATATATATATATATATATATGAAATACTTGCTTCTCGGGTTGAACCGCGTCTAGAATTTCTTAAAATTCGAGGTTAATCAAGAGGTTAAGAAAATATGAAAAGAAATGCACTCTAACGTCTGAATCTTGGGGTTGTTGTGGCTCGATTACAGGGCCTCAATCTTCCAACTTCTCAAATCTCACTAAATATCGTCTCTAAGGTCTCGGTGTCTTCAACCCTAGACCTAAGAGATATCTAACCGTTCGTCGTAAGTCTTGTGTTATTTACAACGTTCCATCCACCTTTTTATTTGGGTAGGTACATAGATGGATGTGTGTGTGTATATATCTTCATATTAGGTCATACACTAGTTCCGACAACCACAAAATATGTAAACACATGTCTCATGTGTTTAAATGGGGGTATAAGAAATCCATAGTTAGAAATTTTATAAGAGTTCTAGTGTTCATTATTATCAAAAGTAAATTTAAATTTTGAACATACTTGCAGGATATTTTTCCCGTGATTTAGTGAAACATATCGCCGACAACTATGAAAAATAAAACAAATATTATTTGTATCGGCAATATCGGTGGTTCGGATCGGTTCTGACAGCAGTCAGGGAGCGTGGAATAGAGGATACCTGCTGCAGGTGGATCGCTTCCATGCTCAGGGACAGGCGGTGTTCATCTTATTCGCGGGAGGGACTTGGCTGGCGGGGTCGCGGCGGGGTGTCCGCAGGGGAGCGTTCTGTCTCCCTTGCTCTGGTGCCTAGTCGTCGACGGCCTGCTGCCCCGGCTCTCGGGAGGGGGGGTATGAAGTACAGGGCTATGCGGACGACATTGTCATCATAGTCCGAGGAAAGGTTACACAGTCAGTGTGGGAGCGCATGCAGACAGCACTGAAAGTGGTGGAAAGGTGGACGGTTGGTCAAGCGCTCCGTGTGAGCCCCGAGAAAGCAACCGTCATACCGTTTACAAGGAGGAGGAAGTTGAAGAGCTACAGAACTCTCACTCTATACGGTAGGAACATTCCAATGACCAGGGAGTTAAAATATCTTGGGGTCGTATTGGACTCCACGCTAACCTGGAATGATCAGGTTGAAAAAATACTGCGTAAGGCAGTCATAACCCTAGCCGTCACTAGGCGGCTATATGGAAAAATGTGGTGACTTAGACCTAGTATAATCCACTGGTTGTACACAAGAGTGGCCAGACCATCGTTAACATACGCGGCACTGGTCTGGTGGCCTAAGGTGACACAATCCAGTGCCAAACAAAAACTAGGCAAGATGCAAAGGATGGCTTGCCTTGGCATCACAGGGGCCATCTCTTCAACCCTAACAGCCGCCATGAAGGTGTTGTTGGATCTCCCCCCCCCCTACACTTAGTTATTATGGGGGAGGCCAGGCTAGGACTATCCAGACCAGCCTGCAATGGTAGACTGAAGATCAACCCAGGCTTCAGGGGCCACTGCAAAATTTAGCATATCGTGAAGAAGCCCATGCTTGAATTAAGGTTAGACTGCGCGAGCCCGCAAATCTGCAGGAAAAACAACTTTACAGTGGGAATCCCCGATCTCGAGGCATAGCGGGAGGAGACGCCGGGCATACCAGGGGACGCGCTTATATGTTTCACGGAGGGATCCATCGGGGAGCGTGGGACGGGGGCAGGTATTTATTAGGAAGGATCGAGGGTAACTCATAGTATTTCCCTAGCAGCCCATGCAACGGTCTTTCAGGCCGAAATGTACGCCATCCTGCACTGCGTGTGGGAGAACAAGAGGAGGAGTTACACCAGCAAGCGGATCCTCATGGCCACAGACAGCCAGGCAGCCCTTAAGGCCCTAAGTAGCCCACGGTTAAATTCCTGGCTGGTGAGTGAGTGCCGAGACGAGACGAGCGACCTGGCCGGACAGAATGAGGTCACCTTCATCTGGGTGCCGGGTCACTCGGGGGTCAAAGGCAATGAAGAAGCTGACAGTGTCGCGAAGAGAAGGTCAGCAGAACCATTTATGGGACCAGAACCGGTTCTGGGCATGACAAAGAGCACGGCTAGGGGAGCCATTAAGTCCTGGGTCAGAAACGAACATAAGGTGTACTGGGCAGACTGTCCAGGGCTCAGACATAGGAAGTCAGTAATTGACGAACCCAGTTCAAAGAGACCTGTGGAGCTGCTAAATCTTAAGAGAGGACAGCTCATAAACATAACAGGTCTCTTGACGAGACACATGGCCGTCAAGAAACACCTGCATAAAATGGGGCGGTTCTAGGGGGAGCTCGCATGCAGACTCTGCGGCGAGGTGGAGGAACCAGCCCAGCACATCTTGTGCGATTGTAAAGCTCTGTACGGCAAAATACAACTGATCTACGGCCAGTCTAGACCGGAAACAGAGCAATATAAAACTTTACCCTACCAATGTATATATATATATATATATATATATATATATATATATATATATATATATATATATATATATATATATATATATATATATATATATATATATATATATATATATATATATATACATATGCATTCGGAAAGGCTTCCGCGGTCATTATTCTGAGAAATACTTAATTATCAGGGTGAACCGCGTCAAGAATCTATTAAAAGTCGACGTTTCCGTTCCTGCTTTGAAGCAATTTTCAAGAGATTAAGGTAGTAATATGAAAGTAAATGAGTCCATAAGGAGGACGAAACCGATATGTGTCTTCTGCCTTCCTACTGCAAGACCCAGCTGGACTGATATGATTGTGGCTAGTGACTGATGTAATTTAAATCCCGTCGTGGCATTAGACAGGGGAGTAGTTGTTTTCGCTCGCTAGTTATCTTCCCAAAGTTTCCTTCTTACTGTACTGTGTGGGTGGAAGCCTAGAACGGCCACAGCACCATAAATGGCGCCTCGTGTTGTTCTCGATTGCATATTATGGCAATGTATGCCTTAAGGCCGACTTGTTGGAGCGCAGGTGTGTCATACCGAAAAGCACACAAGGAGGACGAAACCGGTGTGTGTCTCCTGCTTTACATTTTACCACAAGTCCCGGTAGCACTGAAGAGATGGTGGCTAGTGAGATGTAATTCAAGGCACGTCGTGGTATTAGCCAAGAAAGTAGTTGTTTTCGCCCGCTAGTTTTCTTCACACAGCTTCCTTCTTGCTGTACTGTGTGTGTGTGTGTGTGTGTGTGTGTGTGTGTGTGTGTGTGTGAAAGTTGCTGTGGCAGCGTAGAACCGTCACAACACCAGAGATGGCGTTTTGCGCTATTCTCCATTGCATATATGCATATATATATATATATATATATATATATATATATATATATATATATATATATATATATATATATATATATATATATATATATATATATATATATATATACATATATATATATATATATATATATATATATATATATATATATATATATATATATATATATATATATATATATATATATAGATTAAATTTGATATGTATTTTTTTGTAGAGACTTTGAATAAGCTCGTAGACCCAACCAATCTGCCCAGTTGATTTTTCGAAAAATTTTCATATCTCGAAAAATATCAACGAAATTTTGATGAAATTCAGTGTATATGCTGATTTTAAGGATAGTTTACTACCTAGAAAAATTTTTTAGGTTAATAAAGGATTGAGTATGACCATTTGGAAAGGTATATATTAAAAAATCGCTACCATAACGCACTAGCTGCCTTCAAAACATTTTCATACTGGCCTTGTGTTAGAAACTGTCAAGTGCAAACTCGAACTTTAGTGAAATAAAGTGAACTCTCAGCAGCAGATAAAATTATTTAAAAGTTTGGCGCTAATGGAATAAACCAGGGTCGAACCATATTTTTCTGTCTAACTGATTGTCAATCACATCGTGAATTTGTAACCAGTTAACTATTTATTGTGTATTATATTATAAACAAAACTATGATTTACCGAAAACGAACCCAAAATTCAAAAACCAGATAACGAAAAATTCTGATACAGCAAGTGCCTCATATCAACGATTTTGATGACAATTTTACTTTTTTTTAACGTTTATCAAATAAAACTTAAAAGAAAAACGTAGAAGGTAGAGAATTTTTCGACATATGCAGGAAAAAAGTAAGAAGAAGAAAATAATATTTGCATTTCAACAAGTTTGTTCTTAGAAATAACATGCTTGGCTTATAATTGTCAAACTTCAATTTAAAAATATAATACCGTTTAAGTTATTTTATAAAGCTTTCCACAATAACGTTTTAAATAAACAGTTGTTTGGATTAGGCTATATTAAATTTAAAAGAAAACATGAGGAAAAATATTAACAAAAAGGAATGAAAAAAAGATTTAGCTTGTTTGGGTCGCTCTTAATTTTGTGATTGGGCATAAAATCTAAACAATTTAAAAATAACTCAATGTGATAAGTTTTATAGAAGTTTTGATTTTAAAGTGCGAAATTGTCTGGGAAGCTACTTTCCGTAGCAGATTAATTTGATATAATAAACGCACCTGATTTGTTCATTATTAAATCACTTGCAGCTTAATTTAACATTCTGCGGCCGAATGAAATAAATTCTGTATCTCAATTATTGTGCATATTTATAAAAACATCCCGAAATGCATCAATTTTGGATTAAAAATGACATCCTGGAACGTTAATAGTTCAATCCTCCAAGCAACCCCATTCGAGTAACAGTTGCAACCACCAAATTTCTAAATAGGAAGTGGAAGGGCTGGTGATACATCATTTGAAAGATCTCTTCATTCTCTACTTAGTTACAGTTTTAAAATTTATTGAAAAACTTAATTGTAACAAAAAAAAATTCATCTGTTTGACGAACTCCGCTACAACACACTAAAACTAAACGCGTTTCATTTTTGATAATGAGAAAAAATAAAATATACATCAATCTTAATGTAAGAGATGTGCAAAATGCATGCCTTGAACGTTTTGGTAGCATCCTAAACGTAGATCAAAATGTCTCCTAATGTTATTAATCAACATATGAAGCGTGACCGACCTAATCGCAATTGCTATTCTTCTTCTTAATTCAGTTCGGAGTGGGTTACTTTGGTATACCATACTTTTCACAAATCCCCATAATAATATGTCTAAAAGCATAAGATCCGGTGAACGTCCTGGCCAGTCTGACGATCCTCGCCCTCCTATCCACCGATTTGGAAATATTAAGCACTGCTGGACATTAATTTGATAATGTGCTCGTGCTCCATCCTGCTGGAACCATGTCACATTCGCTGTAATCCAGGGGTTTGCTGGATCAGGATATAAGTTTTCTAAAAACTGGCCGACATTACTTTAGAACAGTGCTAAGCTATTATCTCCATTCAAATTGGCATCAATATAAAAGGGACCAATGACATGAATTCCAACGATTTCTGCCCAAACATTAAGGGTTTCAGGGTATGTATGTTCTTCTCTCATCGAGTGTAGATTTTCTTGAGGCCAGTAGCGACAATTTTGACGGTTGCATGGCCGCGAAGTGTAAAACTGCACTCATTAGAAAACAAAACATGTTCTAGTTGAATAACATTTCCATAATTTGTTCACAAAAAGATGTTCTTTTATCAAAATCGTCTTCCATAAGACCCTGAGTTTATATCAATTTATTGGGATTCATTTAATTTTCTTTTAGTATTCGAATAAACGATGAGTGGCTAACATCCAATGTTGTGGATGCTTGTCGACTGGAAGTATGTAGGTTTTCATCAAATTCAAACATTACATCCAATTTGGTATTATTACTCTGTGCATTAGAAGATTTTTTTTTGTATCTGCCTAAGATGCCCAAGTTCGCGGAATTGCTTTTCAATTTTATTAATTGTCCCTTGGGATATACGAGGCAAATCGGAAATTTTTTCTTGAAATAAGCTAGAAACTTCGATCTGTGATCGTATTTTATCTCCGGAACTAGTCATTTGTAGAATCATTATTTTATGCATTTCTGTTAAATAAAAAAAAAACATGTTTCTGAATTGCAGTTAACATCTGACAAGTACTGTCATACGGTTGAAATCACACAGCAAGTTGTTAGGGTATCTTAAACAAAACTTACTTTGCCAAATATAAAAAATTTTGATAACTTTTTATGCCTTCTTCTTAATTGATACCGTCCAAAAAGGATATTGAAATTGTTTCTGATTGCTTTTTTAGTGAATTTTTATTTTTAAAAATTCACTAATAGAGAAGTATCGATGGTGAGACTTTGCAAAATTCTTTCAAATGAATGCGAACTAGGACCCCTAGAACCCATATCCGGGGTCAGTTTCAATTTTTATATGTTTATATATATATATATATATATATATATATATATATATATATATATATATATATATATATATATATATATATATATATGTGTGTGTGTGTGTTTGTGTGTGTGTGTGTGTCCGTCTGATAACTCAAAAAACAATTAACCGATTTCGATGAGACTTGGCAAGTGCCTTTCTTTTATTAATGGCTTGGATGAGTTCGTTAGCCAGAAAAATCTGACGGGGTTTTCCGGAAAAATTTTGAGTTTTCTTTCTAAAAAATTTTTTTTCTCCGGAAGTAACAAAGCTGTTTTAATGAAATTTACTTTATATGTTGCCTCAGGAGAGATCTTACTACGTACCAAAATTCAACTTTCTAAGTTTAGAGAAAATTGAGTTATTAAAATTTTAATTTTTTTTTCGAAAAAAAATTTTTCTCCGAAAATTACGAAGTTATTTTAATGAAATTTTGTAGATATCTGGCCTTAGGAAAGACTTTACTACGTATTAAAATTAAACTCTAAGTTTATAGAAAATTGAGTTATTTAAATTTGAAGCAGTTAATAAAAATTCACTACCATAACGCACTTGCTGCGTCCCGAGTTTTCATTATCTAGAATGAAACGCGATTAGTTACTATTTTTTTAGTGTGATGTAACGAAAGTTCGTCAATCAGATGATTTTCCTACGGTTAATCTTTGCAATAAATTTATATATAGAGAATGGCGAGATCTCTCAACTAAGGTATCACAAGCCCCTACCTATATTTAGGGGTTCCAACTGTCACTCGAAGGGGGTGAAATGTAGGTGGTGGAGTTTTCACGTTGCAGGATATCATTTTTTAATCTAAAATTGACGTGTTTTGGAATTTTTTATAAAAATGCACAACAATTGAGATACTGAGTTTATTCAATTTGACTATTCCACACTGTATATACAACTTATATAATAATTACTTTTAAATCTTGCTTAAGCCAATAAAAAGTCTGGACGCAACAAGTGCGTTATAGTAGTGAATTTTCATTAAAATGTTCTAAATAGCAAATATGTGTTTTTTAAAGAAAGCAGGCATCAAATTTGGTTACCAGTATAAAAAGTTTAGTGTTTGAAAATGTACAACAATTTTTAGAAAAAAAAAACTTAGAATGTTCTCGAAAAAACTAGTTTCCTGGCCAACGACCTTATAGGTTAATAGCAAATTGAGCTATTTAAATTTGAAGCATTTAATAAAAATTCGGTACCATAAAGCACTTGCTGCGTCCTGTATTTATTTTCTTGCAAACATGCATTATAATTTTGTGGTCGAAATTCGATACATTAAAGGTTAGCTTAGAACTGGCACGGACCGGGGATTCCGACTATCCAATTAAAACAAAGCATTGTTTAGTCTATTTGAACTGAGCAGATTTTCCTGACTAACGAAATTGTCCACGCCACTTGCACAAGGAAGGTACTAACCAAATTTCATCAACATCGGCCTGTTATTTTTTGAGTTATCGGTGTGATACATACATACATACATATATATATATATATATATATATATATATATATATATATATATATATATATATATATATAGAGAGAGAGAGAGAGAGAGAGAGAAACATATAAAATTGAAACCGACCTCCGATTTGGGTTCCAGGGGTCCTAAATCGCTTTTTTTAAAGAAAATTCACTAAAAGCTAATATTTAGAATTTTAACGGTGTATAGGCTAGGTTCAGATAACTCTAGTTTAAATCACCCTGTTTTTAGTGAATTTTCTTTAAAAAAATTCACTAATGAGGAGATCCCGACTTTTGAATTTGGAAAAAATTTCTTCAAATGAGCGCTAATTAGGCCCCCAGAATACATATCCGTCAGTTTCAATTTATATATATATATATATATATATATATATATATATATATATAAATTTGGTGAATAAATTTCTTTTGCAAATGGCTTGGATAAGTTCGTTAGCCAGGAAAATCTGCTCAGGTTTTGTGTTTTCTTTAGAAAAAAATTTATATCTTCGTAATTAACAAAGTAAGGGCAACCAAATTTGGTACACTGGTTTATATCCTTATAGGTAAGTTACCTACTAAAATTTAGCTGTGTAGCTGAAAAGACAAAAAAGTTATAGGCATTTAAAGACAAATAAATAGGGGTTTTCCTCAAAACTTCAAAGTTGCGATGTAAACCGTCAAAATCGGCAACATTTATGCAAATAGCTTGAATCTAATACGGGCTATGAAAATTAAATGTCTCAAGAAGGATGTTTTACAAACCCTGAAGTCTTAGTTTCAGCCGTCATTGTCCTTCATTTTACTAACATGTTTCCAGAAAATTCATTTCAAATAGACCCTTTCTCTGATGCTTGGCAGTAGTCTTAGCTATAGAGTTTATCGTTTAATGGTATATAATTTTTGTCGAATTTTCGCAAAGAAATCAATAAAGCTCAATATATCCGTTATTATACAAGAAATGAAAAAAAAATATATATATTAATTATAGGGTGTCTTGAGTTACATCTTAAAAAAACATTTCTACAATCACAGGATCACAGGATGGCCCATAAGTCGTTGGTGATACAAATTTTCTTTTTTTTTAATCAAACACGTCTTATGTTATTGCATTTTTGCATTTTCCATCGAAATATAATGCATGTTTGTAAGAAAAGAAATTCCGGATGCAGCAAGTGCGTCACGGTAGCGAATTTTGATCAAATGCTTCATATTTGAATAGCCCAATTTGCTATTAACCTATAAGGTTAACCAAGAAACGAGTTTTTCCGGAAACACTTTAAGTTAACTTATGGAAATTTTTGTACATTTTCACACAATAAAGTTATTTTTATGAAACATGGCACATTGTTTTTACTATATAGGTTATACTGGTAACCAAAATTGATGCTTGCTTTCTTAAAAAGAAAACACACATATTTGCAATGAAAACATTTTAATGAAAATTCACTACCATAACGCACTTGCTGCGTCCAGAGTTTTATATTATATAAAATGGTATGCTGGATGTCCCTATTAGTGAATTCTTGTCGAAAAAAAACTTCAAATGTGCACGAAGGGGGACCCCTAGAACCCATATCCAAGGACAGTTTCAATTTTGATATGTTTATATATATATATATATATATATATATATATATATATATATATATATATATATATATATATATATATATATATATATATATATATATATATATATATATATATATATATATATATATATATATATATATATATATATATATATATATACAGGCTGGCTCACCACATACGCCACGGGCTTTCACGTTTTTATTTTTCGTTATTTCGATTTTATTTGAAACGGAGATTGTGTAGGTTGAAAAGGAATATAACCTAAAATTATTTTCAAATATACAGGCTGATCCAAAAAAGAGTGATACCTCAATGTTATGTTTTTTCTTATGGAACACCCGGTATTTGACAACGCTTTTGAATTCTATGGAAAAAATAAGGTTCATTGACCCCAAGGATCCCTATACCTAGCTATTACGGTTTCCCAGATATCTTAATTTTTCGACGAATGTGAGGTTTTCGAAAAAAAATCTTATCTTCATTGTCAGATGATATCGTAAAAAACTCACTAGCTTTTGATGGTAGATTTGATGCTTCATTAACTGTTGTAGTCAACATCTAGCAATACTCTACAGGGCGTTCAAAAATGTAAGTTTTATTAACGACATATTCAAAGCAGATTATTTCATTTATTTCAAATGGAATACCCCATATTTTTTATTGCATTTCATAGACAAGATAATTCCCTTTCATATGATACTAGGGTTCTCTATACCCAAGTGCAGCGGTTCTAACGCTATTGACACTTTTGTTATTGGTTAAACATGCCAAGTTGATTATTGTGCTCATTTCAAATGGAACAGCCTGCATTTTGTAGACTAATCTAAAGCAATATTCGATTACCTTAAAAACTACATGTGGCTTTCTTATGGCTAACTGTAACTGTTTTTGTAGAGATAAGGCTTTTCTCTTGATAACAAATTCTCTGCATCGGATATTGAAATGAATGAAACGTACATGGTTATTTGATTATAGCACTATTTTTTTGTAATTTTATAATTTCTAAAATTATTGTATTTGAAAAAAAAACGTATCCTATACAGGAACGAATCGATATGATTCTAACTATTGGTGAATGTCATGATCATTCTTTACTGGCGTCACGAGTTTACGCACACAAATATCCAGCACGAAATCATCCATCCCGAAGAAGTATTGAAAGATTGTTATGGGTTTTTCGAAGAACTGGAAGCGTAGCATATGAAAAGACCAATACACATAGTCCAATTACCGGAAATGAAAAAAATGTGTTTGCGGTCATTGGATCTCTGAAAATCCCCACATAAGCCAGCGCAAAGTCAGTCAGGAAATGGCGTTGAGCAGGCAGAGCATTGGCAGAATAATTAAAACACACAAATTTCATTCCTACCATATCCAATTAAATCAAGAACTTTTTGAAGCTGACTTCAATCGCCGACTTGATTTCTGTATGTAGCCGTTAGAGATGTTGGGTAAGGATGAACACTTTTTCGATTATGTACTGTTTACAGACAAATCGACTTTCCATAGTAACATTAATCGTCAGAATCGTTGGTCCATTAATTTGTCCTTAATTTTTCAATGGACACCTAAATGGAGATATGTTTCATAGGTTTCTTCGGCAAAGTTTGCCTGAACTTTTGGAAGACGTCCCACTATCTATTATAAGGCGGAGGTGGCTACAACTGGATGGTGCTACGGCACATTTTTAAATCAGAGTGCGACAAGAACTTAGTAGACATTTTCCCAATAAATGGTTAGGACGAGGAGGTCCACAAAACTGGCCAGTCAGATCGCCAGACCTAACATATCTTGATTTTTTCTTGTGAGGACATATTAAGAATATCGTATATGAGATGTCTCGGACCACACAAGATGACATGAAATATCGCCGCAAATGTTGCTCAATGGAAAGCGGTCCTTTGAACAAAGGCTACAATTATGCATTGAACAGGATGGACGTCAGTTTGAAGATTTGTAGAACTATGTTTATTATAATTACTCACTCTTGGTTTTTCTGTTCTTATTTTTATCACTTGTTTACCTTGAATTGGTTTCCAAATTGAATTTCAAACAAAGTTAAATTTGTTGTTAAAAATGAAAAATTCTTATTTATGAAAAAACAATATTAAAAGTGTGAATAGCGTCAGAACCGCTGCCTAGGGTATCGGGAACCCTAGGATCATATGAAAGGGAATTGTTTTATCTACGAAGTGCACCAAAATATATAGGCTATACCAATTGAAATAAATGAAATAATCTGCTTCGAATGTGCCGATAATAAAACTTGAATTTTTGAATTTTGAACGCCCTGTAGAGTATTGCTAAATATTGACTACAGTAGTTGATGAAGTACCAAATCCATCATCAAAATCTAGTGACTTTTTTCATAATATTATCTGACAATGGCGATAACTTTTTTTTCGAAAACCTCACATTCGTCGAAAATCAAGATATCTGGGAAACCGTAATAGCTAGGTATAGAGATCTTTGAAGTAAGTAAACCTTATTTTTTCCATATAATTCGAAAACGATGTCAAATACCGGGTGTTCCATAGGAAAAAACATAACTTTGAGGTGTCACACTTTTTTGAATCAGTCTGTATATTTGAAAATAACTTTAGGTTGTAGTCCTTTTCAACCTACAAAATTTCCCTTTGAAATAAATTCTAAATAACGAAAAATGTAGACGTGACAGTCCGATACACATACACCGATAACTCAAAAAATAATGGGCCGATTTTGATGAAATTTGGCAGGTACCTTTCCTCTGTGAGTAGCTTGAATAGTTTCGGAGCAAGTTTTCTGTGAAAATTTTTATCTCCAAAAATAATAAAGCCCCGATAACCAAATTTGGTACGTAGGTTTATGTTATAAAAAGTAAACGACATACCAACACTTAGATCTCTATCTTACAAAATAAAAAGATTATAGGCATTTAATTTAAAACATGTTTGGTGCCAGAACATTTGTATAAAAATTCACTAGCACCCGGATCTGTTCAAGTAAATATTGAATATATTTTATTACCCCCATTACTGTGTTTCTAAGATAAAGTAAAAAATCTTGATGCAGCAAGAGCGTTATCACTGCAAATGTTCATATAAATCTTTCAGAGTCAAATAACCCAATTCAGCAATAACCTAAAAACTTTAATTACGGTACAGAATATCGTCTTTGTAAAGACAACATGTGTACCAAATGTCATTAAAACAAATGTATTATTGTCAGCAATTCTAGAGTCGATCAACAAACAACAGCGTTAGGAATGAGGACGCAAGTTTTATCACAAAGTTTTTTTTTTGTTTTTTCAACGTACTCTCCTTTTAGGTCCATATACTTTTTCCAACGTTTGTGTCATTTTATTAACCCCTCCAAAAATATGATTTGTCAAACTCTTCAAAATACGATTCTGTCTCGGGAATAAGTTCCTCGTTTTAGCTGAATTTTATTTCCCCGAGCCATGTTTCCCCATTAACAGAAAAAAATCACAGGACGCCAGGTCGGGCGAGTACGGTGGGTGTTGCAGCGAATCGTTGCCCAGTTCCTGCAATTTGGTCGTGAAAATTTTGGATGTAGGTGCTGGTGAGTCATCGTGGTAAAACAGCACCTTTTCCTTAGCCAAGTGAGGCCGTATCCCGCTTAATTTATTATTAAATCGGTCTAATAATTCACTGTAGTACTGCCCCGTGCTCGTTCATCCTTTCTAGAAAAAGTCCATGAGGATTATTCCCTTCGAATCCCAAAAAATTGCCTCCTTCGGAGCAGATTAACCTAGAAAATCCATAGTTTTGACTGTCGCTTGGTTTATAGAATGTATCCAGGTTTCATCAACGGTGACGACTCGATGCAAAATCTCCTGCGAATTTCATTTCATTCAAGAGGCCAAACACTGCTTCAACAATGACAGCTGTATCCGCTTGTTGTCCAATGTGAGCAATCGCGGCACCCTTCGGGTCGATTATCATGTAAAATATTGTTTGTCGTTCCGTACGACACGACTACGGACTCTGCCAATTCGCGCATTTTAGTTCGGTGATCAGCGAGAATCACGTCGTGGACCTTTTCAACAATGTCCACGTCTGCCGATGGCCGCTCCACAAAAACAGCTGTACGACCACTTTTAAATTCGTTGAACTAAAACAGCTGTACGACCACCCTTAAATTCGTTGAACCAACATCTCACGGTTGCCATAGATGTTAAAGCGTCCCCATAGACAGCATCCAACTTTGCTTTGATTTCTTCGGATGTTTTTTTTATCGAGAAATAAAAGGCGAATTACTACAACTGGCTACCAAATAAAAACTACCCAATGAATCAGTCTGAAATTTGGTATGGTGTCGTCTGACAGATGACAGTACGCGACGGTAATGCCAACTTCCCTCAGCAAATCCACCTGTTTTCAAACACGTTTGCTTTTTGATGGACCCTACATTATGTTTTAAGATTTAAGAAAGTGATTATGTGAGAAAACATAGTTCGACGGGGTTATCTCACGAACTTATCCAAGAAATTTGCAAAATAAATAATATTGCCAAGTTTACTTGCATACCTACATGAACATATACCATTTTAACGGACCCTAAATATGCGTTCTGGGGGCTTTAATTGATTTGATTTAAAACTCGTGGCCTCTCTATTGCAATTTTTTAACTTATAGAAAAGAAAAAAACAATAACTATGGCTTGACGAACTTATTTTTTAACTATACACCAGTCTTTTTATTATTATTGTTTATGGAATAGAAATTTTACAATGCATCTTACAAAAGAGTATTAAACTAACTTTCAGATGTATTTAGAATTTAATAATTTAAATTATATAGAGCTCAATACTATTTTTAAAATATCAATTTAAATTAAAATGGTAATTATATTTACAAAATATTAATAAAAGTTACTTTAAACGCAGTTATTATTTTTGTATGGATTATTGATTTATTAGATTTTCATTGTGTTAGGATATGAGTAAATTTTAATATTTTTTTAGCAAAATAACTAAACAATAAAAAAATTACCATAACAATCCTTCATGTTAAAAACCAAAATAATGATAGTATTTTGTGACTAAAATAAAGATCCACAGCAAATACATAATAGTAGAGACAATTATGTTTATTGAGTGAAGATTGGAACGTTTGATGAGCACTGATAAGTACACTTGGAGAACCCAAATCACCACAACACAATAATTTAGAATTATTCATCTTCTGATGACGCTAACTTTGTTAGTGAAATGATCGCCAGGTTTTTTTAATGTGTTGTGGTGATCTGGGTTCTCTAAGTGTACTTAATTATGTTTATGTTGGTGCTATCCTAAGTTTCTTGTGAATAATATCTACTTCTCTCGATTTTCAAGCTCTTTGTTCACGGTTGATGTAGAAATAGCTAAATAACCAACTCTTGATAATTGTGTTGCAAAAAAGTAATAACAGTTAACGTATGTCTTGTTATCATGCTTTTAATTTAGTTTTTTTTACACGTTATCTGAATAATCTTTATAGGATTTGTTTGAGGTTTGTTGGATATAATAAAATGTATCTAAATATATTCTGGACAACATCAACATACATACTATGTAATTAATATAAAATATTAACATCATATCGTGACTTTATATTTTATAGATCAACCCTTTCCCAGATTTGTATAAAACGATGTATTGATAATTGTTGGATACTTTTTGACAACTCACTTGTCAAAGACATTCTTTCTTTACCTTACATTTGTTTATCATATTAATTTTTGTTTGTTCTTGTGACCCATTTTAGCCTCCAGGAGGTCTACTATAAATGCATATAACTTAATTTTTCTTTGACCTATAAGCTTGACTTTCAGTATACTTTATAGTCTTTACGGAGTCAGTTTGTCTATAAAATTTGGGAACTTAAATTTGTTATTTTAGAAAATCTAAAAGCTCATCCAAACTACCTATTTACAGAAAAACTATGACCTGACCTGCCAGGTGTTATAAAATTTGCCAGTCAATCCTCATTTATGTATCCGTTAAAACTGGTTATTCTAGAATGAGGGGTAAAACTATACTTTTAGACGAGATATACAGATTTCTAATCATTAGACCAAGGCCCTCTATGACTACAGGTTCGAAAATAAAAATAAAAACTGTACAGACCATTTCAATAAAATAATTGATACGCCACTGTCCTCAGTGCCTTTTAAAACGTGTATTAGCCAAGTATTGTTGTGGAATGCCCAAATTAAAAAAAAACGGTTTAGTGTAGAATCAAAAAATATCGAATTTACAGTAAGATAATCTTGCAAAATCTTTATTTATAAGGTGATTATAGCCATTCTATTTTTATGACGAAGAAGACAACAAATTCTATTTTGATACAAGACAGCACTATTTAAGTAATTAAGGAGTTCTGTGACAGTTTTTGCGATCAAAGTTAATAATAGCCTTACAGTGTGTGTCAATTTTTAAACAAATGCTTTATTGTGACATCCTTTGGTTTGATTTTCGCCCAAGTTCGTGTAATGGGGTTTCAAAATATAACGATTTTGATTTTACTTCAGCGTTCTTGTCAAATTAACTTTGACCCCAGAGAAGCTATCAACTCTTATATTTTAAATGAAACACCCTGGACGTTTTGCTTAGTCGAAAAAGTAATGTCAATACGAAGTCAATCATTTAAGGGCTAATTTATTTCTGAAAACAAATCAGAAAAGTGAATAAATTGAAATATGCAGGCATATATCAGAGCTATTGATAATTCCTTTTTTTTTTTCTGAAGCCTAAAATATTCTTCATTACAGTACACAAGTGACCTCTAAATTGGTTGCTATCCTACGACATCAAATACCTAACCAAAATGATAATTAACTATAGGTGTAATCAATAACTGTCCAAAGAATCTAATTTAAATGTTAAGTCAAGAAATTACCTAAATATTGATCATGATTGGATTTCGGCACAGGATGAGAACTCATGAAAACTTCTGTCCTCTTTTCAGTGCAACTAATCTAGATCGCCCTGCAATAATACATTCGACAGTGAAAAAAATTGGAGCAACATTTCGAAGAAGTAGGTCTCGTCCTCGAAGTTGTTGGACATTAAATTTTCCATTTCAATAAGTATCAGCCATTAAAAATTCATCTTTTTTAAAAAGACTCAAGCGCGTTAACAAGGAATAAAGGGAATACTAAAAGGAAATGGAATGTGTACAACAGAACTGAAAAAGTTTCAAGAAGAAACCAATAAGGTAAATCTTAGTGAAGCCAATATCTGCGTGAACAAACACAACAAAACAGTTTAAAGGCAGCTGCGGTGAAGATGCTGGGCAAGAAGAATCTTCGAACAAGGAAACCCTGGATGACATTACAAATACTGAAGATAATACACAAGCGTAACATGTAAGGATATATTAAGAACGGAGAGTATACAGTAGACATAAACAAATGAAAAAGGTAATCAAGCAAAAATATATAAATGCAAAAGAAGTACAAATGTAAATAAATTGAAAATTACATGAAGACGGAAGGGTCGCGTCAAGCTTTGTAGATTGGTTATAGATTATTTATTGATTCCCATAGGCCTTTGGCTTCTCACGAGCTAGACGTCAATAGGTCTTTTGTGTATGACTCTTTTTTTTCTAGAAGTTGCCTAAAATATTCAGACCTTTCATATAGTCCCCTATATTTTTGGGAGCTATTTTACCTATTTTCTGGGGTGTTAAAGTCACCCCTCCAAGGTATTTGTGCCTTGTTCAGAACTGAGTCATGTAGTAGCATAGGCAGTGTTCTCTTCTTTCTGCTGCTTAAGTCTAGTACCTACAGTTTTCACTGTCCACCTTACCCATCTTCATAAGGTGATACCTTACTGGGGAATGTCCTTTGAAAATTCCTGTGATTGTTCCCAGCCGTCCTGTTAAATCCAAGAAACAGCTCAGACTTATCTGGTAATATGGTGATAAACAGTTTTGCCTGGCTTAAGCCTGGCATTTTTTTCCGGTATGACAGCATTTCGTTTCTTTCCCAAGTATCAAGTTCATTTCTTACCTGGCTATTTGTTGGTCCACAAGAAGGCTCTGGACGCTGTCGTTAGACCACTCAACCCGAGCAGTACGATGTCGAGGTATCAGTGGGAGACATAAAAATGGTCTATACGAACGAAGCCAAAAAGCGCCGATTCTACGATTTATCGTAGCCATAGAGACTACTTGTTGTAAAACTACCAACCAAGCATTTCCAATCGACCCTGTTGTGGAAACTTTGTCTTGTAACGCCACAATCCTCAAATAACGATCTTCCCATGCTGAAGTTGCTCGAAGTCGTCCGGATCCATGACGACGGTTATGGGTTCCTTCTTTAGACCACCTGGAGCCACACTTTAACACTGTTGACACACAACGTCCTATGCGGTCGAAAATTTGTCTGGGTGAAAAACCGACTTCCCGCATACCAACAGTGCGCTCCTTTCGAATTCACTTAAATGATTGTAATTGTTCCGTAAACGGCGCCTAGGTATAATGACTTAATGAGCTATTGAATTGAGCACAAATCGCTCTGAAATATTGCTTCAAATTGAAGGAAACAAAAATTTAAAGATACTTTTTTGATTAAATAAATTCTCGGATTTTTTGGAAAGTCAGTATATGTATATGTATATGTATATGTATATGTATATGTATATGTATATGTATATGTATATGTATATGTATATGTATATGTATATGTATATGTATATGTATATGTATATGTATATGTATATGTATATGTATATGTATATGTATATGTATATGTATATGTATATGTATATGTATATGTATATGTATATGTATATGTATATGTATATGTATATGTATATGTATATGTATATGTATATGTATATGTATATGTATATGTATATGTATATGTATATGTATATGTATATGTATATGTATATGTATATGTATATGTATATGTATATGTATATGTATATGTATATGTATATGTATATGTATATGTATATGTATATGTATATGTATATGTATATGTATATGCATATGTATATGTATTTATTTAAGCAGACTTTGGACTGGATCGATGTTCGAGTTTTCGCTAACTTTTTTAAAAGACCGTCTAGGGCGATTGTTTTACAAAAATGAGTTAATAAAGAGACAAAGGCGTCTGTTGGTAAATACCACTTAATAATTAGGAAAAAAGTTTAATACGACTAGCGCTCTTATATATAGTTTGATCATTTAATATGGTTACGTGGAAAAACAAGTTTTATACCCGTGTTGGTATGCAGTTTAGCACACTTTTATGAATAAAAATTATATCTTCTCTGTTGATACATTTTGGACGAAGAAGATTTTAAATAGCTTGTATATTGTATGTCGAAAACTCTCTGTTGCTGTGTCCTGTTACTTTTAATCCAACACGTATATTACACGTTTAACACATACAATATGTAGTAGCGCTCTGATTATTTGTGTCATGCAATTGGTCCAAAAATAAAACTTGTGTTGACTGAGATATTACAGTTTATAAACATAATTTAAAGACTGCGGGTCATAATGGTCAAAACATAAATCTAATTTCGTGGACACAAATGCAAAAAATATAAGTTTTAAAAGACTGGATAAGTCTCATTTGAGATACGCATTTTTCTTTTGATAATTATAATGCAAACCATTACCACTTTATCGGTTTTACATTTATTTAATTTGGTTTGATAGAATAGAAAATCGCTTATCAAAGACGAAAAGAGGCGAAGGTCAGAAAATATTTCTAAGTGATGTAATTGTCTAAATCTGAGGATTTTCATAAACTTCTAAAATTTATTTACTTATACTCCACTCGGTTTTAAAACAATAATAAGATTATCGCAATCTGTCCTACGCTACTAATTTTGTTTTAATCCCTAACTCATTTCTTGTAGTATACAGGCTATTTACGGTGACCGCCTAATAGAAGTATATAAAGAGGAACCAGCGATATAAATCTTAAAATTGGTTATATATATATATATATATATATATATATATATATATATATATATATATATATATATATATATATATATATATATATATATACACAGGGTGTCCATTATCTACACCGGTATAATGGGTACCTTTGTTATTTCTGAAGATACAGCTTCGATTAAATTAGCAAAGTTCGGCAGAATTTTAAGAGCAGTTTGATGACATGAACAAACTTATAATGCATCGCCTACCTTCTGAGATAATAAAAAAAACTTAAAATGACCTATTTTTGCATTCTTGAATATCTCCGTCACCTTTAACGGTAAAAAAAGATCGAAACCTCATTTTGTAGGTATTTTTGCGTAGAATAAAATAATTAAAAAAAATCCATGGCATGCTTGGCTCGAAAGAGATGACACAAAGTTGTACTTTTTTAAAGATAATGGTCACCTTATATATATATATATATATATATATATATATATATATATATATATATATATATATATATATATATATATATATAGTTAGTCGTAAGAGGCGACTAACTAAAACGGAGCAGCTAAAATCGCTGTCCAACAAACCTTTTTCTTTCATGTTCTTAAACAACCTAATGTTCATTTTCACCTTGCCTTCTTTTCTTTCTATGCCAAAACGCTTTTTTTATAAAGGAGGCGGAAGTCCAAAAAATTTTTTGCAGGTCTTAAGCTTCGGAACTTAAGACCTGATGAAACTGAAAAAAATATATTGGAAGAAACAGATAAGATGGCACAAAAATGGAAACTTCAAAGGTGATAATGTCAGAAAAATACATATGTATATAAGGGAAAAGAAGACTCGGAAAAGAATGGAATTTCAATCTTGTTACAGTACAAATGGGCATATAAAGGAATACATACCATATCAACGATTGGATACTTATAGTAGCAATTGAAGCAAGACTACGTAAGATCGCCATAACACACGTGCCCTTTCCGACATCAGAAAGCGAGGATAAGGAAGTGAAATATATATATATATATATATATATATTATATATATATATATATATATATATATATATATATATATATATATATATATATATATATATATATATATATATATTTGATAACTAAAAAAATAATTTTAATGGGGGATTTCACTGCAGTAGTAGGCGAACAAATCGAAAGTGTTGTAGCTGGTAAATCTAGATTAGGAAAAATGAATAAAGGAAAAGAGAAGTTAATGCTTATGGCCTAATCATAGGAACGCAATGTTTAAAGTACCCAAAAGAAAACAATATACATGGAAAGCACCAGGGGGTGAAGAAGGTATCAAACTGATTTTATTATCACCAGGAAATGTCACAGAAATTAGTTGAGGCCCAGCTACGCATATTGTGGTGTAGATATAAATAGTGACTATACTAGCAAAGTGAAGCGATAACGAACAATAGAAGTGTAACGTTCAGAGGCTATGATTTAGGTATATTGACACCTGTCGATTATAAGGAACGGTCTACACCAGTATTAAAAAGTAATATGGCAATAAGATTATGTGCTGATTATAAAATTACACTGAATCCTTAGTTAGAAGTAAATACGTTTCCCTTACCCCGTATAGTGGAGCTTATTGTTACAAGAAGATATGCAAGAAGGTAATAGATTATGCACAGGAACAGGAAAAGCTTAAAGAAGAAACCAATACGTTAAATTTCAGCGAAGACTATCAGCGTAAAAAAAAATAAAAAACGGTTTAAAAGCAGATGCGGAAAAAAATATTGGTCAAGAATAAAGTAGAACCAAGGAAACCCCTGAATGACATCAGAAATACTAAATTTAATACAAGAGCGTAACAGATGGAGAATCATTAAGAACAAAGCATCCAATAAACATAAAGAAGTTAAAAATACGATCAAGCAAAAATCTAGAAAAGCTAAATATAGTTGGATGTGAAGAAAAGCAAAGAAATCGAAAATTACATGAAAAACGGACGGTCAAATCAAGAATGCCAACAGGTTAGGAAGCTGCAATACAAACCTGGAACAAAAAGAAAAGTCATAAAGTACAATAATGAAAATTTATTACTAGAATAGGAAGACAGTGCTGAGCACTATTTTAAGAGTAAAATTTGAGAAAGCCTTAAAGAATATAGACAAGGAAAACTCTTGGTATAGACAAACTAGCAGCAGAACTTTTAAAGATTTCTGGTGAAAAATGTAAAGTAAACTTTTTCAACTGACTGAGAAATGACATACATCAGGAGAACTGCCCAGTGAGTTTATAAAGAGTAAATGTATCACCAGTCCAAAAACAAAGATTACCCGAATACCAGTCCTGAACACAATGGGTTGGTATTACAACATTGTATCACAATAAACAGGAAACATACTTATTAAGCAATCTTGTCAATAGACAAAAGAGATCTAAATCTTAATCAATTATAAATGAACAAAGAGGAAGCTGGCTTTAGAGAAAACACGTGCACCTTCAATATCGCACACAAACAACATCGGCAACGCCCCAAACAAAAGGTATAAGTAGGCAGTCATCATATCCAGTGGCATTAATTTTTGCTCATCGCAAGTTAGTCTAAGTACGTTAAGTCACTTCTATATTTTATATTGACATATTTTTATTTTATATGAAAAAAGTTAAAGTTGTAATTTTAAAGCAACAATAGATAGTCGATTGTGCTAAAGAAAAAGTGAACTCGCAAAAATGCAACCTGCACAGGACAATACGTGTACAGTCATATGGCGAAGATTCTTCTAATCATAATAAAAAAAATCAGGTGCAAAATTTGAAGTTGCTTGGTTGAAGACCAGTTTCTGTTTAGACCTAAACGAGGAACTAGACAAGCAATACTAACACTTAAAACAATAGAAGGAAGGAGACTGGAGTAAAATAGATATACTTTTATTACTTTTGTAGACCCGGAAAAAGCATTCTATGGTATGGATTGGAAAATATTGTTCCATATAATGAGAAGAACTGAGTTGGATTGGACGGATCTAAGTATAATTCTCAATCTATACAAAAATCATAAGACTATACTAGATATTAACGCATATGAACTGAACTAAAAATCTGAAAAGGTGTACAGCAAGGATGCTCATTATAGCCATATTTGTTTTATTTATTTATAGAAGATGCAATAAATAGGCTGAAGCAGAAGACAGCTGAGATCAAAATAAATGGACAACAGTTACATTGCATAATATACGCATATGACATAGCGCTGATATAATAAAGGGAAAAACACAGGGGATAGTGATTGTGCTAGAGAGTGTGTTAAAACTAATCAAGTTAAAAATCAATATGGCGAAAACAGGAGTGACTGAGATAAGTAAGAAGAAAACTACGAAAATGGAAGTAAAGTTAAACGGCCAACCACTTGAACAAGTTAAAATATTCACGTACCTTGGGAGTATTATCACGGGTGATGTAGCAAAGATCTGAAAGGGTAGAACGCGATGGCAAAGCAACCATTTAATAAATAAATTAGTTTTCTCATCAAGGAGCATTTTAACTTGGATATGAGGAAAAAGTTAATCAATTCGTACGTATGGAGTGTGGTAGTGTATGAGGCGGAAACCTGAACTATGACTTCTAGGACAAAGAAAAGTTTTAAATTGTGGTCATGGAAAAAATGACGACAACACAGTACACCGATCGAAAGACGGTGCTAGAAGAGATGAAAGAAGAAAGATGGTGACGTGAAATTCCTTGCTAGCATCGGTCATTCGTCAAAGTAGCAAAAATAGACCGACGTTAAAGAAAAAAAAAGAAAAAGTAGGTCTTTCAAACATTTTCTGCTAGTATATGAGAAGACAGGAAGCTTTTCAGACGTAAAGGAAAATCCTACATTGTTGCAAATTCTTGCATTCCCAGATGACGCAATGTTGAACCATTTGTACTAATAATTATCTCTGATCCTAAACCAATTTAACACAGATCATACCGTCCCACAAGTAGATAATATTGTACTAATGCGACCGAAAGCCTATACAGAACTCTAGGTAGAACACCAGGAGGTAGAAGGATGAGAAAAATTCAAATATTCTGAGACCTAAAAGTGGCTTTCAATTTTAAAAGTGAGACCATCAAGCTGAAACAGCCTGGAGATATTTTATAGGCTAAATGGAGTCTCCTCAACCTCCCACCACTTCACATTGTTTCAGAAGAAGGCAAAAATGTAGCTTCATATATTGAGATGGACCGCCCAATTGTTAGAAGTTAGATCTGGGCATAAAAATTTGGTGCATCCATATGAGAACCCATATATGATATGAATACTGACTACATCACTCGCCGGTTGTGTCTGCAAAGTTCTATCGAGGTTGATATAACTGTTCGAAGAGGGGAGATAATCAATAAGCTACAGTTTATTTCTGAAGGCCTTGCTTGGTACATGAACGCGTCAAAAACTGTAACAGCTACTGACGGGCATTTAAGGTATCTTGCCAAGAATGGAACTGCTTTATATTTTAAGCAAATATGCCACTGTATTTCAGTTTAAACTTAATGTAGTTCATGAATGGACAAAATAAATAAAAAGGGATTACTTAAATAAGCGCATTTATATTATGCCAGTCAGGTAGCCCTCAAGACGATGATTTGTTTGGGAACGTTGAGAGAAACTCAAAGCGCTGGCGGATCAATATATCGCAGACTTGATCTGGATGCCAAGCTACTGTGGGAACGATAAGAACGAAAGACAGACGAGTTAGGGAGAGAAGCCGCGGCGGCGGAATAGTAAGTCCGGCGCTAGTTTCCTATACCAAAATTCGAAATCCGTTAAGACAACCAATGGATTCGCAGTCAAGATATCTTTTACTTAACAAGCAAACCAGGTTTTTCCGATAGCGAAGAGCTTATTAGAAGCCTCTGCAGCAAAACAAGTGGGGAACTGCTATGTTTTACGAGAGCAAGTTTAATATTATCATTGGGTTCCTACCCGATACTGTTAGCGTATACCTGAACAAAATCAAGAAATACAAAGAATATGTAACTTGCAGATTATGCAAAAAGCCGAAAGTCAATGCACATCCTATGCATAGGCGAAGAGTAAGATAATAAAGACAGTGGTCATTTGGAAGATCAATAATAATTCTGGATGATTTCTGTTACATCTTTGGATAAACCAGGACAAATTTAAACACGGTATTTTATTTTTGACTTAGGTGTGAAAAAGGCAAGCACAAAAAGTCTTCTACGTTGCAGTGATTCTGGAACAAATCATGAAAGGGGCCCCAGGAAAAATGTTATTTGCCCATATTTATAAACCTTATCCTTATCAAAATACTTTCCTCGCTATAAAAAGAATAAGAGGGATGGTATGCTATTTTGATGGAGGTAAATTTTTGTTTAAGGTAAATTGACTTCAACAACCTGCTTCTTTGTAAGCACGCACAGCAAAAACATTCTCACCTTTCACAACTTTTTTTTTAAACGCTTAATTAAATTTTTCAGAAAATGATGTTTTACTCAAAAACCGTTCTAAGCATCATATTTTTAATTTATTCTCAACTATGCAACTATGTTTAAAATATTAGGGCAAACCAAACATAATTTTTTTAAATGGACGGCTCTATATATTATTTAATAAATTGTTTTAACTTATTTTTTTTATTGTAATTATAAGGTTTTATTATCTATAGATTCAAAATAATAGACATTTTTATATTGAAATCGTAGTAAAGTAAACACAAAGCATCTTAATAAATTGTAAAAATTGTAATATTTTTTTGTATACATAAATTTGGAAATATCTAATTCTCACTGAACATGTTTCACAAAGTCGTAATTTTATTTATACATCTGAGTAAAAATGATAACAGAGCCTCGGTGGTTCAGTGGTAAGAACGTGTACCTCTGAACCGAAGGGTACTGGGTTCGATTCCCAGGGTTCCCCTTTCATTTTGCCAGTACATAATGTAGCATTAACATCAACCGAGGTTATAGCATTGTATTTGAGCAAATTGAATATCTGTACGTTCCGCCCTTCGGAGGGGACGTAAGGCCGTCGGTACCATGTCCATATGATGTTGGGCACGTTAAATATCCTTACCTCTCTTACATAAAGACAGGGGTTCGGCAAAATTTCCAAGATAATAAGGTGAAACTGCTCCCTGGCTACGGTGATTGGCCATAGTCGCGGAAATAGAACGACGTTAAAAAAAATTCAAGTCAAGAATTATAACAAGTGATTTTTTTTAAATGGAAACCCCTCTATTTTAAGTTCTAGAAAGAAGGCAATTTTTTCTTCAGCTTTTGAATTAAAATGATTTTTTTCAATGGAAGCGCCTCTATTCTAGAAAGAAGATATAGTACACTCTCGATTATTCGTGTGCGGATGATCCGTGCTGAGAAATTGATCACAATTTCAAATCAGGAGTAGATCCAAAAAAAAAATCCGTTTCCTCTCGCACAGTTATAATACATATCCCTAATAAAAGCCAACGACCATCCAAGTGCGGGTCTGCCTATTATAATTACTACGTTGCAAAAATCATGGAAAAAATAAAACTGTAAAATTCGTTAGAACCTGTACGTAGTGTAGTGTAAGTAGTACAGTAGATAAGCAGAAGAAACTGCCATAAATTGCTTATTTTGTTGTGATGAATTTCTATCTCTGAACGTCACTGTCATCATAATAGGAACGCCGAGAAAGATTTGTATCCGGGAATGTTAAGGTCATAAATTTTACTTGCCCCTATCTTTTTACCCTTGATCTCATTTGAGCTTGCGTGAACGACAGGACAGAAAGGAACAAAATAAACTTCTCTTGAGAAAGACACAGTTGTTAAACATTCTGGATGCACTTTCTTTTCAATTATCCTTGTTGGCAATTCCCCCTATTAGCCCGGATAACCGAGAGTATACTGTACTTTTTTTCTTCAGATTTTGTTAAGTATTCCCTATGGTTAAATTTACTATTTTTTTTTTAGCTATACTGTATTATTTTGAGAAAACAGGCATCCAAAATGTTCTAATATCCTACGCTGGCCGTGTAGGTTCTTTGTTAAATTTTAAAAAAGTGTGGTTATTTAATTTTCTTCAACAGAAAAATCCATTTTAAATAGTTTTTTCCAAAAATGGTAAAGATACTATAATGATATTTAACTGAGAAACAAATAGAACGTCTCCATTTACTAAAATCCATGGATAACTGTAAACCGGTCCGTAGTAAGAACAATATCCAGGGCCATAATTATATTTTGCTCCCTTATTATAATGAATGTGGTAACATAGATCTCCAAATTAAATGATATTGACACCCTCCCGTTCAGATGCTCCGCGCAGCTTGTGCGGAGAGAGGTTACATAGAAAAGACCACAGACATATACCCAACACACAGTGACAAAAACTGCCACCACCGGGAATCGACCCGAACACTCTGTGTAGCAGCCGAACACTCGTTCGACTAAACCACGGAGGTGTATTATTAGAGATAATAATAAAATATCGGCGATCAGAATAGAAAGAAAACACATTATTATTTAGATGAGAATGTAGCATATGTTTATACAAATCAAATAAGAACCATTAAACATATATGTTCTTACAAAATGAGAAACCTATGTTCTATTTTGTCCACATAAGCTAGTAAAAATGTAAAAAAAATCAAAACAAAACAAAATTGACAGAAACCCGAAGATTAAAGCCTAACGTTTCTGGCTTTTATTTATGCTAATTTATTTATCAATTCTCAAATAATATAAAAACAATTGATACGTTCATTGACTGAAGACCTTAGATAGTTCTTTATAAGCTTCAATTTAGCCAAAGATCTTCTACACGAAGCTGATCTGCTATTTCCATATATAGATAACTTCGTACCAAACCAAAATCGTAAATCTTTTTAAAAATCTTCAAGTGAAACGTATTCTCAATATTATTACTTAGTGTCTTCAACATAGGTTTAGCGCTGACTACTTCCACAACCAATTCATTAGCATTAAGGTCATTGGTGTATTTGAGTGCTAAAGCTGAACTGCATTTCGTCAAATTTTCTTTTGGCATGTATACCCATACAGCTGTAGTATAAAGGAAAATTAATACCCTTAAAAATGGAAGACGTGGTCAAGTAAAACTAGAATACCTGGTTGCAGTAGAAAAATAATGGTAGAGGGTACCTGCAGAAAAACTGGCGGTTCGAAATAATTCGGAATATAATAAGAGTAAGTCAAAAAGTGACAAGAATTCAAGTGACATTTATTTGACATTTTTGTGTATTTTAACTATTAATAATTTAAATTGTGTTAAATACAACCACAAGCATGAGCTTTTCAGTCTGACAGGCTGTAAAATTATGTGAATAATACTAAATAAATTTTATAAAAACTGTTATTTTTCAGGCAAATTGCCGCCTTCGTCCTCAGCCTGTTCAGAAATTATTCATTTTACTTTCCTCTTAAGCTTTTGTTTAGATTTTGTTTCTAGAATTACACAATTTTTTTTAATATTGGTTAAATATTTATTTTCCCAGAATAATGTATATACCATATGTACTTGGCGCTCCCTGACTTTTGTGCCTTTAGCACATCGACCCATCTGCATCCCCCTTTCTGCAGCCCTGACTGTGAGTTATATACTTTCTAGCAGTGAAAAATCATATGTTTTGATTTTGACCTGCCCTGTACAAAATGACAACTTTGTGAAATATGTCACAGACAAAATCCAAATTAGATAATATTTGTACATTTATGTGGGTAAAAAATATTAAAAGTTTTTTTATTTAATAAGATACTGGATGATTATTTCATTGCAATTTCCATATAAAAATGTCCTATAGGTGAGCATAAGTATCCTGAACAACATAAAACTTTATAACTGAAGTATAAGAAAATTGAGCTGAAGCTATATATGCATGTATAGTGTGTACCACTTTCAACCTGCATGTATGGGTAACTTACTTTTTATTAGAGCTGGAAATGAGTTTAAATAGGGAAAGTTTTTCGTAATTATGAGAACTCTAAAAGTGTTCTCAAATTCTGTCCAGCTCTATTAGTTTTTTGTCATTCAAATTAGCCTTTTTATTTACTTTTTAATTATGTATCACATGTTATAAAAAATGTTTACTTTAGAAAGAAAAATAACAAACTTATGAGTATCATATAGCATGCCATGTTTTCCATGGTTACTCAAAACAAATTAGTAGTGTTTGGCATTAGCAATTACTGTAATACTTACAGCTGCAATATTTTCCTTGAGAGTTTTGTGTGAAAGGCTTTACAATGGTTTTGAAGTATAATAACACAGAGAAGCTTGATATGTTGAATGCTTATTTTAAGTCAAATAGAAAGTTTGCTGAAAGAACTCAGCCCAATGAGGGACATTTTAATACAATTATTAACAGTTTGTTGGATTATGGTAGCTTCCAAAGACCTAGTAGTGCTACTGAAAAGAGGGCAGTAAGGAACAGAGTATCGGAGGGTGTTAATGACAATCATCATGTTTCAATTAGAAATATTTTAAGAAATACTAGTGTCCCTAAAACCAGTGTACATAGAATTCAAAGCAGAGAAAAATTCCATCCGTATAAGCCTGTCATTGTTCAGTGTCTAAATGATAATGATCATGAGAGAAAGTTAGTATTTTGTCGTTGGTTCAGAGAATAATGCCTTCAAGATGAAAATTTTCAGTCAAAAATTATATGGACCGACGAGACTCGTATTAAGAACTGTGGTATCTACAATTGTCATAACTTTCACTATTGGGCCAAAGAGAATCCACGCATCAATGCAGAGAGGCATAATCAAACAAGATTTGATTTCAACGTATCGTGTGGCATCATAGGTAAGAAAACGGATACTGTGAAATTTTTCTAAGTTGCAATTTATATCATTTCTAAATCCACTTTGTGGAAAGTTCATAATAATACACGGGCCACTAAATTATATTCATCCAAACAGAGTTATACCAAAGAGAAGGTCATAAACTCTCTGTCTGTGCTCGAAAACTAATTAACGTTCAGGTTTGTTGTTACAAGTAACCGTCTGATAGGCTCGTTTATCTATGATAGGACTCTAAATGCCAAAAGATTCCTGGGACTACTTTGCAGCAGAATATTGCCAGCAGTTCGGGAAGCAATACCCAATCATGAATTTAGATATATGTGGTATCAACAAGACGGGTATCCTGCGCACAATGCAGCTCGGGTAAGTGATTTTTTAAGAGAAAATTTTGATCACTGCATTATATCAAATCGTGGTCCGGTATTGTGACCAGCTAGGTCTCCGGGTATCACTCCACTTGATGTTTATTTATGGGGCTACATAAATAATGAAATTTACGCGTTTGATCTACCAGTTAGCCGAAAAATGTTGATGGAACGCGCGTTAGATGTCACCAGAAGAATAAATAATAACTCAAATTTAAGAGTATCTTCTTCAGTGAAAGAACTTTGTCAAATGTGCATCCAGTTAAATGGGAATATGTGGTTAATGACAGTACAGTCGAGGTCATACTAGCTTTTGACCACCACCATCAGTAAATGGGAATCATATAAAACATTCTAGATAGTTTCTCATTTAACTTATGTTGTTCGAATTATGTAATTAATTCATTCCTATTTTTTGTTATTGTTCAATTGTCATGGCATGCTATACAATATTTATAATTTTTTTTCTAAAGTAAGCGTTTTTATAACATGTGATACATCATTGAAAAGTAAATGAAAAGGGTCATCTGAATGACAAAAAATCCAATATTGCGGCGATATGAAAAACAAAAGTTGGTGTAGGTATGTCGAAAACAAAAGACAGTAGATATTTTTTAAAGACACCATTGAGCGAGTCTCGACAAATAATGTCGAAGTGTGGAGTTTGTAGCTCTCGGTATCAAAGATACTGGAAATTTTGAGATATGCCTCTTTCAAATTTCCGCCATTTCTCTGAAACTAATAGAGCTCGAGAGAGTTTAGGAAAACTTTTAGAATTGTTTCGTAATTACGAAAAACCCTTATCATTTGAACTAATTTCCACTTTAAATAATAAGAAAGTTACCCACACATGAAGGCTGAAAGTGGGACACAGTGTATAGAGTGTTATCTTTATAAAAATATTATTTAGTTTGTCTTGAACATGGGGAACACTTGATATGTTTAAAGTAATTTTTAAATATGGAGCTAAAGTCTATCTACAAGTTTTATGGCTAAATTTAATTGACATCTTACATATCAGTAGATATATCAGACTTTGCCATACTAATGCACCACCCTGTATAATTGCCAAACACTAAACTGTACATGTAGACAATGTTATAGAATAATACTAAACATATTTTGGTTTTACGATAAAACAGTTAATGGTAATAATATTTATTTGCTGCAAAAGTGCAAAACAATAGTAAAACCAACAAAAGTCCCTGCAAGAACGGCACCGTAGCTAATTTTCATGAAAATTCTTTAGTATGTTAATAACTATTTTCTTGTATCTTAAAAACATCAGATTTGGTAGAGAATATAGTCTTTATAGTGATAATCTATGTAACAAATTTCATCTAAATAACTTTTTTATCATTCGAGATATAAACATTTTTCTAATGAAAAGTTGTGCGTGTATTTGTATATAATTATTATTATTATTAACGAAAGAAAAACATATTGAAGCGCAAAAAGTACCTATAATTAAATCTTATGTTGTTTAAAATTTTGTACCTTTAGAAATTTTTAATCTTGGTTAATCAAAAATTAATTTGATTAGGGCATTGTTTAACCCTGTTATATTTTTCTTTATAACCAGCAAAGATAGTAGAGACCATACAGCATGACACAGGTGAGTCTAACATATCTAAACAATAGCACATGGATTCCTAAATTGTGTAGTCGTAAAACGTGTTACATGACTATGTTAAGCAGGTAAAAAAAATGGTTCTGTCCATGTGTTGTTTTATAATTATAGTTTGATAAAATAATTGCCTTATATCGAATAAGCCTGCGCCTGCTTCTCCGTATAACTGTTCGCTCGGGTACAAGCTGTCTCTATTTAGAATAATTTTCAAGATTCTCTTTGGGATCGCTTCAGGTTTGATTAGATGTGTTTCGGCAACACTTCCCGAGGCTATAATGCTATAAATAAAGTGGCTTAATTTTGATGTTGTGAAGATCGCCCCGGATCTTGTTATAGAAACAAGGAAAATATGTATTTGTGATTACTTCATGAACATAGCAGATACTATGTAGATCTCTACGAATCTGGGCGGCGAAAAATTTAAGCAGCGCAAACAATCAAGCAAAAATAAGTTTTTCGCAAAAACTTTGTGATTTAACCTTATCCGACCAACTACAGTAAGATAAGAAAATAAATGGCGTCGTAGTTTGTGTGAGATTATGAGATGAAATTAGCGCCTTACAAAGGTGACTCACCTTTAATGAACTAAATCATTGCAAAGTACGATGTCTTAAAGTACTCATTATCACTATAATAATTTACATTCAGTTGCTCTTAAAGTTGTGTCACCAAAGCCAATAGTGTGACATTAGATTTAGATCAATCTGTGGAAAAACAACAATTGCAAAAATCAGCCAACCCGCAATTTAAAATTGAGAAAATCACGTGACATTTTTTGAGAGCAGTGGGTTAAAGGAAGAACACCGCTGAGTGTTGTTACCAAAAAATGTCCGGCACACAGATAAGTGGCTCGAATGTCCTGAAATATAAACTTTAAATATCAGGAGATCTAGGATAGTAGAGCCGCTTGAGACTCCAGACGTTATAGCCAAATCAACGGAAACTTGGCTTTACACACATTTGTCTTCTAGACAAATGATTTCCAATAAGAAACCATAATTGTAATGAAAAACACGATATTTAAATAAAGGTACATGTTGATGGTTCGTTATATAAAATGCTTTTGAAAGACCGATGGAGGTTAATTTATTGTTAACCGCAACCACCAATATACTTTAAAGAGAGCTGTGAAAAAACTATAATCTGACTGATTTAAGGGATTTATTTGGTCCATCTTAACGTTATATTCTATCCGATTATGCATTATATTTTAAATACAGTATGCAGGTTTATTAAATGGGGAACGTATTCAATGTATTTCAAGTTTTTGGGATTTGCTCTTGTTTTTAAATAGGCAAAACATATTTTTTTAATAACCTAGAAAGCCATTACAGAGATATAAACGTAAGATGTATGTTAAATGTGGCAAATAAGTGGACAGCAGTAAGTGAGCATAAGCATAGGTATATAATATACTTCTACGACCTTAATTTTAATGGAGCGCAAAAGGTCATAATATTTATTCTCACATTTAGTATAAAACTTGAAAGTTATATTTATGGTTGTATATAGGAAGACCTATATGGGATTTTACATACTTTTTATTTTTTAGTTTAGAAAAATCGTAAACATTTTTTAAAGTTAATACCATGTATCACAAAAAGGTGAACACCGCCTTTCTACTAAACTATGTTTTTCCAATGGAACGCCCTGTTTATAATTGGTATCTGTTTGAGTTTGAGCTAAATTAAACAACCACTGACCTTTTGCCAATAGTCTGAAGACATGAAATATTTATTTTTATGTGACAAATGCGGTGTGCTTTGAAGAAACTATCACCAGAGCAATGACCAAGCTTACCAGGTGCCACCAGTCCCTCTGAGTTTCTGCTGGACCTCCACTGTTGCCGATTTGCAAAGCGGAATAACAGGCAAACGGCACAAAATAGTGCTTAAAGTTAACATTGCGTTCATCAGTCTCCAACCGCTTTAATGTGTCAGTAGTCGGCGGATGAGTACTTAAACTCAGCTGTTAGCGCCTGGTGAACTCAGCCATTGTTAATTGTTCTTTCCCTGACAAAAAGCTTCACCAATGTCTATCATTTTAAACATACAAAATATGGCTCTTCATAAAATTGTGTGATGTGTATAAAAGTTGTGTGTGTGTGTGTTTGCTTCTTTAACGTCGGTCTATTTCCGCGACTATGGCCAATCACCAACGCCAGGGAGCAGTTTCACCTCAGTATCCTCGAAATTTTGCCGAATCCCTGTCTTTCTGTAATAAAGGTAGGGATATTTAACGTGCCCAACCTCGCATGGACACGGGACTGACGGATTTACTGCGCCTCCAAAGGGCGGTACATGCAGACATTCAACTGGCTCAAATACACTACGACAATCTTGGTTGATGTTAATTTTACAGTACTGAAAAAGTGAAAGGAGAACCCCGGGAATCGCAGCCAATACCCTTCTGTTCAGAGGCACACGTTCTTACCACGGAACCACCGAGGTTGTAGATAAAAGTTTGGTGACCTGGTCAATATGTTACCAAGCACATTACCTAAAACTTTTGTAAAACACACCTCTCCATAAACAAATGCCATAAAAGAATATTTGGATTAACAAGAGAATTATTAAGACTAAGTTCCACAATGTTGCAACATACAAGAAGATAATAATATGATGACACTTTTGCGTTTAAAATAATAATGTTATTATTTCTGAACGTCATAACGTCTGGGTTTGACATGATTAAAGGAAATTAAAGGCTTTTACTACCGGACAAATTGATTTATTCTTAAAACCCTACGCGTTTCAACACATTATCGTGCCATCTTCAGGGGTTTAGACCTAGAATGTAAAAAGGTGGTTGTCAGAAACTATGTTTCTGGTAGGTCTACCATGCGAGTGACTAACATTGCAACTATAGAAAGAATACAAAGTCCAGCAAAGCTAAATGTCAAATACGGAGTAGCCCTAACGTACATGCAATATTTAAACTGACATTAGTGTCAGGAGTTATAAAACATTTCTATAAAAATGTACAATTTAAGATTTAAAAACTTAAAACGGGACTGGGGTCCCACAATTATGAACAACACTCTTATGGAGTCACAAGCAATAAAATTCAAACTAGTGAATTACATAAAAAGCTATAGACAAGCACAAACATAAAAGCAAAGCAGGCTGCACAGCCGAGCAGAACTCCCCGAGAACATCTGAACATGTGAAATTCAGAAAGAAAAGAAGGACATGGATGCCACATTTGGGTTAATACTTACAAATTTCCTGTCTCAATTACAGAAAGATGCTATATGAAATGTTGTCAAAGTTTGGCTTTTCATCCATTGTCTTCAGGATACCAAACAGAAGCTGCGTAAAACAGGAAGGCAGGAACATCACAAGACTTGAAGAAATCAGAGTATGAATGCAAAAGACGCTTATTTTTTAGCTTAATTTTATCAAACGAACAAAATGGAGTCCCATGGATCTCTAGATATTTAAGTTAGAAATGCAAACTGAAGGTGACAAGTGACATAACAACCAAAAATGATATGTGAACTACGGTTGGTGGAGAAAATGTCAACGGCGCGGAGAGAGAACAAAAGAAACAACCGATTTTTGCTCTATGGCTGGAATCGATCACACGTCATTCGGAGCACTACCATTGAAAGTTCCAGTCAGGTTTCTGCAAATGAAAGTCTACTCACTCAGGTTTTTCTGTATGTGAAAAGAAGGGTATTCTTGAACTTGGTACCAAAAGAAGCACTTTAACTATATGGAGCTAGAGCACTACGATTGAAAGTTTATTCAATAAGGTTTCTGTAAATGGAAGAAAAGGTCATGCTGCTGGTGCTTGAAACATTAAGAACATTATTATTTGATCCATTTATGTACTTGTAGATCTCCATTTCCTCCAGGACAAACTGTTCCATGCCAAAACTAGATGGGTAAAGGATTCTAGCATCGTTCTCCTTGTCAAAGGTGTGGCCGATATCTCTGACGTGGCAACCAAAGACAGAGGTGGTGTTATCGACGTTATCTCTGCTTCTAAAATGTTCAAAGACCCTGGTACCTAGGGTCCTCCCTGTTCTTCCTATATAAACAGTGTTACATTGGGGGTCCCCACAGGTGAGACAATATACCCCCGACTTCTTGAGGTGAGGAATAGAATCCTTATTATGAACCAGAATTTTCTTAAAAGTATCTCTTGACCTGTATGCGAACTTGATATTGTCTCTCTTTTAGACACGTGAGACTGCAGCAGTGATTGGGCCACAGTATGTAAGTGTAATGTTACTATAAAAAGTTTACTATAACTTTGCAGCATATATATATATATATATATATATATATATATATATATATATATATATATATATATAACATAAATGATTCTCAGTTACAAAACTCTCAATTGATTAGCAAAAGTCCACTTAAAATCAACAGTTATCGAGAAGCGTTTTATAATTTGCTAGTGAATGTTTATTATACCACTTTAGTACAACAAAGAAACAATTAAATTTGATTTAAGTCAAATTTATACTCAATGTCATATAATTTTTACAAAAAATTAAACTTTTCTGTCACAAAATATAACAAAATATTTCTGTGTATTTTTTACAGATCCACACACACACGCATGCACACGCGCGCGTGCGCGCGCACGCGCACTTATATTACACTACTATTACACGCACATGAGCATAAGTTCCACACGGGTACGCACACAGGCATGCTTACCATGCGCACTAACCCATGTACACACTCTGGCACCCACGCAAATAAAACTGCTTATTTACGATTCCTCGTTAAATTAACTTGAAATAAAAGGTGGCGACCAACCAGAAAGCACATAATTGAGTGTTAGTTAATTTTTGCATCATACCATAGCACACTTACTGCGTTAGGATTTGGTTTTATATAGGTACAAACTACGAACTTATATTACATCATCTCTCTATTTTAAGAAATAATACAGGAACTTTGTTAATTGCTGTGTATGTTATCACGAAGCATTGTGTCAAATCATTATTAAGTTAATTTAAAAAGTGAATGCCGGCATTCAAGAGAATAATATCTATATATTGGTTACGTGTATTTTGTAGACGTATGTTTGGATTATTTAGCTTATTCTTGCCCCAGGTATTTGTCGTTAAACGATGTATTTATATTTACCTGACATCCCATATAAGTCTTTAGGAAAATTAAACAATTATTTTTTAGTTATTTTAGTAAAGTACTGCTATGTTGCACCATTTAAGTTATTTCTGTACATGTTAAATTGATTTCCCTACATCACATCCACATTCAATATATTTTGGAAAATCTAGAATGTCAACAACCAAATTAAATAGTGCAATCTCAGTAGTTGTAATGTGGCATGAAATGATGTAACAAGCTAACGCTTCATTGCACATATTATTGCGTTCATAAAAAGTAGTCTTTGGTTAGAAAAAGTGTTAAAACATTAATGATCCCTTGAAACTATAATTTCCTACATAATTACCTACAGGCAAAGTTTTACATATTTCTAACCCTAGAAGGACACTGTCAGGTCTAAGAAACCCGTGCAAAATTTAGTTGGTTGTGCGCTTGTGCCAGTTACGGTTTAGCCACTTGGGAATCAATTGTAAATTCAGTTTATCATCGCCGGAAAAGACTGTAATGTGTCAGTGTTTTATGTGTTATATCTAAGCTGTAATATCTGAATTTGGGTGTTATCGGTTTTTTCAGGCCTAAATTCGTTGAAGAATTTTCTATCCAGTATTGCTTTTTTTATAGTAAAGTATATGATAATGAGTCGTAACCAGAAGGATAATGGTCGATTGATAGATGCTGAGTTGAAGGCAGTTATAAAATATATTGGGAATGGATTGTGCGGATTAATGTCAACATTCAACATTAGGAGTTTGTGTATTATTTCAACATGGCAACGCTGCTGTGGCAATTCTGATATTTCTTTCTCGACATATCCTATAACCTGTCATTCTGCATTGAGTTATTGTCTATGTCAGTCATTTCGCCGGTTATTGTGACTAAGTGACAGGTGTTTTTGTGGTTTTGGGAAAAATACTAGGTTTTAGTTAGTTTTTCGTGTTTGTGGCCTCATGAACATTACGCCAAGGAAAAGAGAAAGGATAATTACACTTAGTGAGAACACATCCAAAACTCAAAAGAGAGATTGCTAGTAAATGTTCCCCGTAAGCTTGGGAGCTGTAAATAAGATAGGTAATTAAACAAAAAGGGGAGACTGAATCAGTTGAAGTTCAGCAGAAGAGGAAATGGGGAAGAAAAAGGAAGACAACTTCTCGGGGCGAATCCTTTCTTTTAATAAATAGCAAGCTGAACCCCAGAAAGAAAAGTTATGACCTTCAGCAAAACTTAGAAAAGGCTGGAGTTAAAATTAGGCTTATCTACGGTACTGCACCCCAAAATTTTTCTGCCTAGCCTTGAAAAATTACCATAAAAACTTATACAATTAATGAGGCATAGCAATATTTAAAACAATGTTTTATTTGCCAAGTATTACTAGATTTTTCCACAGAATACGTAATAGTCCTATCAAGAAAATAATTCGATTTTTGCAAATACAAATTTATAAGTTAACGAGATGTGTTGAATATTAAATCCTACATTTATGTATGTTACCGTTCCGCATACTCTAATGAAATTTTTGTGACTATTATTCGATAGAGTACCAGAATCAACAACAACCAGCGATCTAAAGATCAACATCTTGCTCGTCATTCGAGAAATTCAGCTCATTTTATGCATGTCATCATGAACAATATGTCCAGATCCAATGTATGAGCTATAAACGAAGCCACGGCGACTCTTTACTTTTACATTTCTTTTCATTGTGAAATAGCATCGAACGTTCTTGAAAATACAAAAATCTAGACGTAGCAAGTGCGTTATGGTAGTGAATATTAATTAAAATCTTTTTAATAGTAAATGTCTTTTTTGATGAAAGCAGGCATCATTTTGGCTTCCAGTATAACCTATATAGTAAAAACAATATTTCATCCAACTAACTTTTCCAAAAATAAACTTTAAATGTTCTTGAAAAAACCCGTCTGGTTCTAGCCAACGAACGTTATCAATCTTCCAAAAAAAAATGTTGCAAACAATTTTCCACAAAAATTCGAAAAAAGTTTAACAATAAACTTATTAAACATTTATCACTAATTACCAAAATTTCACAAAAATCTTTTAAAAAATGATTTCCACGGAAACAAAAAGAATTCTGCAAAAACAACAAAACATTTTTTACACAAAAATTTGTTAAAAGAATACATAAAATTCAAATTATATACCTAATCTGTAATTCAAATTGAAAAAAAAGAAGAAAATGTGAAAAATTTGTTTTTAACTTTTCCCAGAAATATGAACCAATGGAAGTAAAAAAATATAAGCGCAAAAATTCTTCTATTTTCATGTCACATGCTGTCAGTAATAAGAACGTTATTGAGTCTGTCACTTTGAAGTTTCATTTCACATTTGTGCAAACAGTTGATCAAATATGTACTTATATATTATGAAAATGTAGACATAGATAATCCTATCAAATTAATTATTTAGTAACTTTTTGCATCAAAGTTAATTTAAATATTTTAATATTTTTCTTCAAAAATCTGCTAAATAATCACATAATATGATGGGTTATTAGAATTGAATAAAAAACTGAAAAAAAATTTAATACTGACCCCTTCATGAATCATGCGATTATAAATGTAAATATTTCCAAAACTAGAGTTTGTAGGTATAGGGAGTGTTATACAAAACTTGAAGCAGAGGGCATGCCCTTCACTTCTAGAATACAAAATATAGGCTGTTTTTTTTTAATGAGTTACGACAGTTTTAATTTTTTCAAATTGAGTCATTATTTCAGAGCGCCCTGTATACGGTATCTCGATTTCTTCGATGAATAATCTATACGAAAATATCTCCGAATTCGTTATTTTGTTGAAACTTCGTTTTCTATTGATGAAAACGCCGTATCATAATTTTTGATAATATACCAAAAATGTGAAAAGTGGCAAAACAATGGAAATAACTCAAAAAAGATAAACGCTTTTTTTACCTTTGACTAAAATGTAACAATATAAGGAGTTCTCGTTAAAAAAAGAGACAATTTGTATCATCAAGTCTTATGAGCCAGCCTGTGATAGTCAAAATATATTTTTAAGATGCAGCTCGAGACATCCATAATTAACGATACAATTTTTTTATCGTATCATGTATAATAACGGATAACTTTGCCGTAGAAATACGTCGCCCTGTATATATGTAAACAGATAAAACTAAAACTAACCCCAGATATGGATTCTAGGGGTCTAGTTCGCGTCATTTTTCAAATTCCAAAGTCGCCGTCTTCTCAGTAGTCAATTTTTTCTGCGAAAAATCGCTAAAAATTATAGACTATTAAAACATGAACTCTATAACTAAAATCGCTGTCAAAGTATCAGAAAAAAGGTCTATTTGCAACGAATTTTTTGCAAATATTTTAGTGAAATCCGGGACAATGACAGTTGAAGCTAAAACTTAAGGTTTTATAAAACAAAATTCTTGCTACATTTTCTCTACATAACCCGTATTGGTTTCAGGTTATTTGTCAAAATGTTGCCAATTTTAACGTTTTAAGAGGAAAAACTGTAAAATTTTAAAAGTAATTTTTATGGTATTTCTTGATCTTTTTGCGCCAAAAACTTAATCCTTGCAATATACAATAGATTTTATTATCCATACAAAATGTTTTGCTTTTGTGCGTTTCTGTGGTCATCGGTTGCACCCAAAATTTTGTCTTTAAATGCCTGTAACTTATTGTTCCTTCAACTTAGAGATCTAAATTTTGACATATAGTATAGCTTTTATAACATAAAGCTGCGTATCATTTGGCTGCCATAGCTTAATTATTTCCGGAGATACAAAATATTTCCGAATGAAAGCCGAAAGTCTTATAGAAAAAACTGGATTGATCTTCCTGGCAAAGAACTTATCCAAGCCACCTGCAAAAGCAACGCACACACCGAATTTAATTGAAATCGGTCCATTATTTTTTTTAGTTATCGGGGTCAGTTTCAATTGCTATATATATATATATATATATATATATATATATATATATATATATATATATATATATATATATATATATATATATATATAAATCTACAAACATGTAACGATTGAAACTGACCCCGGATATGTGTTCTAGGAGATCTAGTTTGCGCTCATATGAAGACATTTGTTCAAAATTCAAAAGCCGCGGTCCCCTCTAGTGAATTTTCGTAGAAAAAAGTCCTCCCTCAACCTTCCTTCCTTCTACGAAAATTTACTAAAAGAAATAGTTTAAACTAAATCATTCGACAACAGTCACTGTAAAACCCCTTTAGATAGAAAACTCAAAGTATTTCATGTAACCTAATGGGCTAGTTGCCTTTAAGATGATTGTAGGATAATAGTAAAGTATTGACACTTTAGCAGACTGGTTAAATATCAGACGGTTTATAAATACTGTATTATAGGGAAAAACCAGATTTTTACCACTCTAATTGGCAAATGGCGCCAGTGAGCAGTAGTTTCATCTTACCATATTGGAAATGTTGCCGAAACCATTGCTTTATGTGGTAAGGGTAGGCATCTGACAGGCTGAATAGCTTAGTTTGCGAGGTGAGTAACCTTTCGAATTGGACTGGGAGGTCGCGGGTTCGAGTCCCGTATTCGGACAGTCGGTCTTTTTCACTCCAATGTGGAGAGGCCGGCTTCTGATGAGTTATGGATGGTGCCCTTTGTCTATATGTATATGTCTCCCCCCTCACAAACGACTCCTGAGTGTGGAGTTTGTCTTCTATGGTGTTTTTTGTGCCATTTTTGTATCAACACACTACTTTAAGGATTAACTTGATTTTTATGCCAAAAAATTAAACATTTATTTTTAGCAGCTATCTGTTGCAAAGATAAAGCATTTTTTTTATTATTTTTTATTTCAACAACACACCACGAGGGCTCACAGCCTAAATATTATCCTACCGTGGGTGTCGACAAGGAGGAAAGAGGCAACTTGTTAATTCTGGACTTGAAGGTTTGGGGGTTCGGGGGAGAAGGAAAAACATGTGCCGGCAAGGAATTCCACAACTTTGAAGTCATCTGGACAAAAGAGCGGGCATAACAAGATGTTCTATGTCTGGTGACCTGGACAGTAAAAGGGTGCATTCGCTCTGTTCCCCTGGTAGATCTGTTGGGGGCAGCAGGTGGAGGAACTATGGAAAAAAGCTCCTCTGAGCACTGCATGTGCAGATATCTATAAAAGAGAGAGAGAGAGGTCACCAACGGCACGTCGGTGGGCAAGGGATGGCAGCCTTTGGGTGAGGGTAGGGGTAGGGGCAGCAGCACCCCAGATGTGGGAGCAGTATTCGAGGTTTGGTCTTATTTGTGAAGTATATAATGTATAGAGATTAGCTGGTAAAGAGTATTTGCGAGCCCGGAAGAGGAAACCTAATTTCTTAGCAGCCGCTTCTGCAATTGATGTGACATGTTGATGCCAATTCAAATTCCGATCCACAGAAATGCCAACAAGTGAAAAGGACTCATTACTTTGAATAACTTGGTTGTTCATTGTGATGGGTCTAGGGCTTGTGTATATCTTATGAGAAAGAAAGCAAGACTGTGATTTGGTGGGGTTGAATTGTACAAGATTTCTACTTCCCCAGTCTAATATTTTTTGGATCTCCACGGAGATAGAACCCTCCATGAGTCTGCGATCCTCATCTAATTGGGCTAAAGAGACAGGCATAGAATATTGTATATTTGAGTGGAGGGTGCTGTCGTCCGCGTAACCATGAACTAGGTTGTATGTGCTAGAGAGGAGGTCATTGATGTTGAGAAGAAACAAAGTAGGGGCTAAAGCCGAACCTTGAGGAACTCCTGCATTAATTGGATACAGTTTAGAGGAATAGCCATCCACGACAACAGAAATGCTCCGGTTGGAGAGGAAATTTGCTGTCCAGGTACAGAGTTTTGGTGGTAGGCCATAGGCCGGAAGTTTATTAAGCAGCGCTGCGTGCCAGACCTGGACAAATGCTTTGGATATGTCTAGAGCGACAATCTGGGATTCACCGTGTAGTTCCATAGACTTGTTCCAAGAATGGGTGACAAAGAAAAGGAGGTCGGCAGTTGATCTGCGCTGACGGAATCCATACTGCCTGTCGTGGATTAGACTGTGTTTTTCAATAAATTTTAGTAATTCGGTGTTTATATACTTTTCCATGACTTTAGAGACGACTGAAAGGAGAGAAATATGCCTGTAGTTGCTAGGAAGCGCTTTGGATCCTTTCTTGGGGACGGGTTGTACTCGAGCAGTTTTCCAGTTACTAGGGAATATGCCTCTATTGTAAGATGTCTGAAACAGACGAGTCAGGACAGAAGCAAGTTCTGGAGCGCACTTTTTAAGAACAATTGCTGGGATATCGTCAAGGCCAGAGGCTTTCCTGGTATTAAGAGAAGTGTGTGTAATTGAAAGAAGACCAGAATATAATAAATCGTGTTATTTAGAAATGAAAGACCTTTCAATTAATAGAAAAATCAAATATGATTGAGTGAGCAACCAAAATTTATAATAATCTGCCGGACACAATAAGGAGTGAAACCAAATATTGTAAAGCAAAGAACAAAATCATAGAATACTACAGCCAAACAGAATAAGTGTACATGTGCCAAATGGGGACAATAAACGTTAATTTTAACTTACAACTATGTATACTATGCTAATTATAACTTAAAATTAACGTTAGTATTAATTTAGAGGCTTATTTTGGGATAAAGAATACTAGTATAAATGCTTATAAAAGAGTTTGTTATAGTGTATTGGATATAGGTTAAATTTACCATTGGTATTACTTTGGAAGTTTACTTTGAGATAGTGGTAATTTGGAAGTGTAGTTTGAGATCGGGAATACTACTTTGAATAATTATAGGGGAGTTTGTTATAATGTAGTGGATATAAGTTAAATTTACCATTGGTATTAATTTAGAAGCTAATTTGAGGTAAATAATACTACCTACTTTAGGTACTTATAAGGGAATATGTTATAATGTGTCAGATATTAGTGTGGTTACAATGAAAAAACGCATATCTAGGCATGTGTTGTGTAAAATATCACTGAGTTACCGTCCTCAGAATTAAAATTCTCAAGATCAGTGCTAAAGGCACTAATTAGAAAATAATAACTGTAGCAAATATTGTAACTGTACATTTAAATAAAGCCTTTCAAAAAAATGGCGTCCATAAGAAAAAACAGTTGACTATTGCTCAGTTACATACGTTGCAGTCATATTGCAAAATGAACCACCCTAGTTAATTTGTCGTATTCATTTACGTTAAAATTACTTTAGCTTATTCTAAAGTTTCCAGGGGTTACATGATTAGAAGAAGAAAAAACGAAATTTAAAAACATACTTAAAGGTTAAATCAAAGGCTTATACTTCCAGGCAGATCCTTTTATTATAAAAAAACATACGTGTTTCAGTTTTATCGAGCCATCTTCAGAGATTAATACCCAGAATACAAACGTTGCCTTTGTTAGAAACTAGGGGTCCGGTAGGCAGAATGTAAGATCGATATAATTTTACAAAGTATCTAACAGCTACAAAAAGAGCAAAGGTCTACTAAGCTAGTGTCAAGCATTAAAATATTGAAGTTACACCAAAGCCATGCAAAAATTAAAGTGATCACAATGCAAGGTTAAGGCAGCATCAGCATATTAAAGGGACTAAGCCCCACAATCATGACACTCAAAAGGAGCAAATAAAAGTTTAAAAAAGTCTGGACTCCGCCAGTGCATTATGGTAGTGAATTTTCATTAAAATGTTTTTAATAGTAAATATGTCTCTTTTGAAAGAAAACAGGCATCAAATTTATTATTACCAGGATAGTAGAAACAATGTACCATATTTCATCAAATAACTTTATTGTTTGAAAAAGTACAAAAATTTTCCGAAAATAAATTTTAAAAATCCCGACAAAACTGGTCTTATTTTCCCGACCAACGAAACTCTTCAAGATATTTATTTACCTGCCAAGATATTATTCACAAAAAAATTTTCCACCAAACTTCCACAAACCAATTTTTTTTCACGAAAATCCGAAAACATTTTTTTACAATAACTTATTAAACATTTATTATTAATTACTAAATTTAACAAAAATTCTACAAAAAAAAATATTTCTGCGGAACACAAAGAAATTTCTGCTAAAACTGACTAAATATGTTCTACACAAAAATTTGCTAAAAGAATATATCAAATTTAAATTATATGCCTAATCTGTAATTAAAATTAAAAATAAAATAATTTGTTTACACGAAAATCCATTAAAACATTATTTTCGATGAATTTCGCTTAAAAAATGTACCATCAACGTGAATAATTTTTACACCAAAATTCGTAACTAATATTTCTTCAAAGAAAATGAATTAAAGTTATTTATAATAAAATTCGCTATTAAAATAACATTTTGTACAAGAATATTCGCTAATAGAAATAAATTAACTAAATTTAAAAATATTCAAAATCTGATCTAATACAGAAATATATACATTATCTACAGAGAAAATTCTTTTGCCTGGAGGTGCTGTAAAAAATGAAACCAATTGCAGAGAAGAAAACAAACTTTTCTGAAGTCAGAGAAAAACATCTACGTCTGTGTTAACTAGGGAACGGTTTTACAAACTAAGGGAACAACAGCTGCTATTAAAATTGAACTCAAAGTCTTAACAGTCCTTAGCCCCTCAGTAGTAATTTTTTCTACAAACAGTCGCTATAAACTTATTGAGATTACGTAATCTGATTAGGTAAGGTTAACATTGAATCAGACAAAAAAAGTAAGAAAAAGTTTTAAAAATTCAGTCACCTCTGAGATTTGAACCCACGTCCCCCCACGTTGCTTGCTGACGAGTCAGCTGTCTAAAACGCCCTGCCATTATACCGTGGAAATAAAATTATAATAAAACGTAGATAACCGATAATGGTCTTCGGTTATTTATTTGTAATATGTAAGCTCTCTTTTAAATGCATTTTTTGTAAATATTGTAATCAAATGAGAACATTTGAAATATAAATGTAGTACTTTCTAATATACATTTCTTGCAATATTTACCATTTAGAAACCGCATTAGTTATAGAAGCTTTATTTGAATATTTCTCATTTTTGACGTTTCAAATCTCCACTTTGATATTTACAGGAGAAAAATCACGAAATTTTCAAAGTAATTTTTCTCGTACTTCTGGACCTTTTTGTGCCATGAAAAAATAAACGTTATCTGTAATGTTTAATAGATTTTGTTTCACACATACCAAAACTTGGCATTGCATCTTCTTTGACTTTTAGTAGCACTAAAATTCTGCTTCATTAAGAGTATATGACCTTTTTCTTTTAACTAAGATCTAAATTTTGGTGTATACTTTGGTTTTACAATGTAAACTGCTTACCAAGTTTGGTTGCTATAGCTTTATAATTTCCGGAGATATGAATTTTTTCCAAAGGAAAACCCGAAATTTTCCCGGAAAAGCGGGTTCTATTTTCGTGTCTAATGAACTTGAGCGAATAAAAAATAAACGTGATCTGTAATATTTAATAGATTATGTTTAACACATATACTATTTTGGTATTGCATCTTCTCTGACTTTTAGTGCCACTGATATTTTTCTTCATTAAATGCCCATCACTTTTTTCTTTTAACATAGAGATCTATATTTTGGCAATATTTTACTTTCTTCAATGTGAACCAGCCTACCAAATTTGGTTGTCATAGCTTTGTTTTGAAAATAAAAATTCTGTTCTAAAGAAAACTCTTTCCCAGAAAGCCTGGTCCGATTTTCCTGGTCAGCGAACTTATCCAAGCCACTTACAAAATGAAGGTATCTGTCAAATTTCATTAAAATCGGCTCATTAGTTTTTGAGTTATCGGTGTGCCACTGATATTTTTCTTCATTAAATGCCCATCACTTTTTCCTTTTAACATAGAGATCTAGATTTTGGCAGATATTTTACTTTCTTTAATGTGAACCAGCCTACCAAATTTGGTTGTCATAGTTTTGTTTTTGAAAATAAAAATTATGTTCGAAAGAAGACTCTTTCCCAGAAAGCCTGGTTTGATATTCCTGGCCAACGAACTTATCCAAGCCACTTACAAAATGAAGGTATCTGCCAAATTTAATTAAAATCGGCTAATTAGTTTTTGAGTTATCGGTGTTCCACTGATATTTTTCTTCATTAAATGCCCATTACTTTTTCCTTTTAACATAGAGATCTAGATTTTGGCAGATATTTTACTTTCTTTAATGTTAACCAGCCTACCAAATTTGATTGTCATAGCTTTGTTTTTGAAAATAAAAATTATGTTCGAAAGAAAACTCTTTCCCAGAAAGCCTGGTCCGATTTTCCCGGCCAACGAAGTTATCTAAGCCACTTACAAAATGAAGGTATCTGCCAAATTTAATTAAAATCGGCTCATTGGTTTTTGAGTTATTGGTGTGATACATACATACATACATACATACATACATACATATATATATATATATATATATATATATATATATATATATATATATATATATATATATATATATATATATATATGTGTGTGTGTGTGTGTGTGTGTATCACATAAATATAAATATAAAAATGTAAAAGTAACCCCAGGTATGGGTTCTAGGGGTTCTAGTTCGCGCTCATTTGAAGAAATTGTTTAAAAATTCAAAAGTTGGGATGTCACTATTAGTGATTTTTTTCTTTCTCTTCGATAGTAACGAACACGACACAAAGCTAAGCCAGCCATATAGCGAAGTCCCATAAAAATGAAGCATTCAGATAGGTTTTCATTTATATTATTCGTCGAAAAAAAAATCCAGATGCCGTATACACGGTGCTCTCAAGTAGTGACTGAATTTGCAAAATTGATACTGCCCTAACTCAATTTTTTCAAATGAAACAGCCTGTATTTGTATTTCATAAGTGAAGGGCTTGCCCTCTGCATATAGTTTTGCATAACAGTCCGGATACCTATAGACCCTAGTTTTGTTTTGGAAATATTTACATTTATAATCGCATATCATGATTCATGTAGGTAAGTTTTAATTTTTTTAATTTTTTATTTCATTCCAATAACCGATCAGATTATGTGATTATTAAACGAATAAAAAAAATTAAAATATTTAAGTTCACTTTGGTATAAAAAAGGTAAGAAATAATTAATTTAAGAGGATTATGTATGTTTACATTTTCATAATATATAAGTAGTTGATAAATTGTTTTCACAATGTCAAATGATACTTCAAAGTAACAGACCCAATAACGTTCTTATTAATAGCAGTTGGTGACCGGAAAATGTTAGTATTTTTTCGCCTATATTTTTCTCTACTTCTACGTGTTCAAGTTTTCATAAAAAAAAATTAAAAAAATTGACTTTTTCTGTTTTCAATTTTAATTACTGAGTAGAAGTATAATTTGAATTTCATGTAATCTTGTAGCAACTTTTTGCCTCAAAAATATTTAATCAGTTTTCACATAAGATTTTTGTGAAATTTAAATAATCTTAATTGTTTAATAAGTTATTGTAAAAAATGTTTTCGGATTTTTCTGAAAAAATTGTTTGCAAATTTTCATGCAAGCGTTTTTTTTTTGTATAGGTTATACTGGTAACCAAACTTGAGCCTGATTTTATTTCTGCGTCCAAACTTTTTTATATGTGTATTATAGAACTACCTACATAGATTCAATAATTCAATGATATATGTGTTATCGATTAAGACATTTTTAGATTCAGACGAAATAAGAATTTTTTTAATAAACATTGAATTTGTATAGAAATGTTCAGATATATGAAGCCAAATATTGTAAATGTCTCCAAAATCAATTGTTTTACTTTGCAGGTTAATATACTGCAAATGCTTGTATGAATTTTTTCATGTCCTTAGCTTTTGCACAAATTGTTTAAGCTGCTTTACATATTCCATTAAAAGAAGTAAATGCAAAACCTGAGTGACTCGTCTCATCCAATTCAATCATTGGGGACCTTATTGTCCAGGAATTCATGAATTTTTAATATGTAATATATGATCGACAGAAGCACCCTCATGTGCCATGCATATTTATCCGCTCCAGCTCTAGATACATCGGGTTCAGTAACAGGCCACAAGACATTATTAATTATACAACAATTTACGATTATGGCTATACTAGTAGTAATGGTAATATTTATTGGGCAAATAATACAGCGTGTCATACAAAGAAGCCTTTGCTGGTACTTGTGATGGACACAATTTAGAAAGTATAACTTCAATCAACTATTAAGAACGTTTGAAACCGTCACCTTGAATTTGGTTGTAGATTCCCATGTATTAAAAGCTTTACTCTTCGCCTTTATTTCTATAAAATCTCTACATTAAACTTGTTTTTATTTTAAGCTTAGTTACTAAAATAATTTAAACTTGCCCTCTATACAACACACATTCTACTTGACAAGTTATGAGAGTAACAAGCGGTAAAACTGAATTATTATGAGACTTGGCAAGTGGGTTTTCATTTGGTTCACTCTTGATTTTACCGTGCACTTGAAAAACGGTATCATGATCGCTTGCTGTAGTTTATTTTTAAACGCCTTATGTACAAGTAATGGTCAGGAAGCGCTGTTAATAAGCCGGAATTGAGATGCCAGAAGGAAAAGAGTATGTAAATGTAGATTCGCTGTTACAAGGCAACATAGCAAATTGCAACTTTTAAAGGTGACAAAAAAGAGTTTAGAATTTTGGTGTCCTGTGGGACTGTCAGTCGTCCAATGGAAAGACAGATACTTTTTTATTAGATTTATTAGTAAAAGTAGCATTTCCAGATTGTGCAAATTTCTGCTTAGGTTAGTGAATATACGTTTAGATGGCAACATTGCATATGCCACTGGCTAAAATCACATGACATTAGACAGATTCCGATTTGGTCTTGCTGTATAGACTTTTAATAATGAGGTTATAGTATCTCAAAATTGTAGGATTGTAGATTTGCCTTTATCAGGCAACATGGAAACTTTAACATATTAGGACAACAAAATAACTGTAAAAATATTATGTTGCATATTTGTTTCTCTACCGTCAGTTTATTTCCGCCATTATGGCTAAGAACGGACACCAGGAAGCAACTTCACCTCACTAACCGGGAAATTTTGCTGAAGCCCTTCCTTTCTGTAGAGACGATGGCTAATATCGCATCGTACACGCTACCGACGGGTATATGCCTCCTCCAAGTGGTGAAAAGTGCAGACGTTCAACTAGATACAGTGCCAAAACATAGGTTGGTGTGAATTTACAGTATGTAGTGAAAAATAATTTGACGGCTCTACTGGGCTTCCAACCCAATAGTATTGTATCAAAAGGCACACGGTCATGCCACTAGACCACAGAGGCTGCAGCTGTCAATGTTTCAAAGTGTTACACATCTTCTTCAGGACACCATAATACAACTAAATTGTTGTAATACACAAACATTACTTCTTACAAGTTTGAAAATTACCAAATAACCGAGGTTAATAAATTAAACTGACATAACTTGTGGAACATTAAAATACTCTACTGCACACACTAATGTACATAAAAAAAACATTTGTTGTTTAATAACATCGATGTAATATGAAAGAGTGAAAAACTTTTTTCAAGATTTGGCCATTCAGCGGTTAATTTTCGCTGAATTTCATTGGCATTGGTATTTTAAATTGAAGTTTGACAGCTCTTATTCTTATTATTATGTCACAATTTTTTATCTTTTATCAAGATGTTTTATTATGTAGGCATTCATGTTACTTATTCCTTAATAACGTCTTCCATCGTTCATGGTGTTATTTTTTTAAATGTGTGTCGCAAGTCACACATACATATATATATATATATATATATATATATATATATATATATATATATATATATATATATATATATATATATATATATATATATATATATATATACATATCCCACAACTAACAGCACGGAGTCTCACATCTATATATTCCTTTATATCGCAGTTTTTTCTAACTGGGGATTATGTAGGTCAACAAAGTCTACAATTTAAAATTATTGTAAAATATACAGCGTGGTTCAATAAAGTGTGGCATCTCAAAATTATGTTTTTCTTAAAAAACACCATGTATTTCATAACGATTTTGAACTCCGCGGAAAAATAGGACCCACTCTCTTGAAAGATCTCTATACACATCTATTACAGTTTGTTAGATGGACTTGTTACTCCATCAACCACTGTAGTCAATACTTTGCAATAATTTACAGAGTGTTGAAAAATTCAAGTTCAATTATTGACACATTCAAATAAGATTATCTTGTTAATCTTAAATGGAACGTCCTCTATTTTGTATATCCGTTTTATAGAGAAAAGAAATTCCATTAGGGTTTCCTATAGTCAAGTGCAATGTTTTTCATGCTATCCATACTTTTATCATTGCAAATGCGATTTTTACATTAAAACTAAAATTTTCCAACGTAATCAGCAAACTTTATTTCAAAACACAATGAACTGATTTAAACATGAAATTAACAAAATGACAAAAATGATAAACAATAACAAACAAATTAAAAACTACCAAACGACGAAAAGATAAAAACCATAAAAGATGCCTGTGAAATATACAGCGTGGTCCAATAAAGTGTGGTACCTCAAAGTTATGTTTTTTTCTTGAGGAACACCATGTATTTGATAATGATTTTACACTCTAAGGAAAAAATAAGGCCCACTGTCTTGCAAGATCACTATACACATCTATTAGAGTTTGTCAGATATCTTGATTTTTTTATGAATATGAAAAAATATGAAAACCTCATATTCATAAAAAAATCAAGATATCTGACAAACGGTAATAGGTAATAGGCAATAGGTATAGGGATTCTTCAAGAAAATGGATATTGTTTCCCTAGAGTTCAAAATTGTTATCAAGATATATATATATATATATATATATATATATATATATATATATATATATATATATATATATATATATATAATTGAAACTGACCCCGAATAGGGGTTCTAGGCGTCCTAGTTCGCACTCATTTAAAGAAATTTTTTGTACGTAAGTTTAGTAAAAAGATACTACTCTTCTGGCCTTTAAACGGTACTGAATAGTAGTTTGTTATTATCATTCATTTCATTTTTGAAGCACAATAATTACATAATATATGATATATCTTATATCTTGACATTTTTAGCACTCTCCAACCATTGCTAAATTTGTATTAGCCCCAATCGACCCCTACACTTTAACTACTACAACTATCCAATGTTTCCTTTTGTGGTAAATTAATGTGACATAACTGTTTAATACACGTTGCTTTTTTTCACCATTAATCGTTAATTTTGAATTTTGAGTAACAGTCATCTCTTAAGCAAAATTAATCTCATAGCAGTCAATAAGTTTTAAGTGTTTCTCTATATCCAAAAACGTGTTGCCACTGAAATCTGATTTTACTGTCGGCAAATTTTTTACGACTATTAGGTCTAAAAAGCATCTTTGTTTGAAGAGTCTATCAAAAAATATGTTTTTAATTATTTTTTAAGATAATCCTCAGTATTCTCTTTAATATTCTTGGCCTTGAAAAATCAATATATACGAAAACAAAATTTCGAGTTACTTTCAGCATTAGTGTTTTCTTTCGATCCGACAGGCAATCTAAAAGTTATGCTGTTAAAATTACTTTAGCTAACAAGTCAACAGTTATTTCAGATTTTTAAAATTAAGAGCCACTGTTAACTGGTTATATGTTACTAACAAATTCTATGTGTAGAGTGTAGAGGAAGTAGTATCCAATAGAACTCACAACTGTCATGATTTCTTAATCGTCTTCCTCAAAGTTAAGGCATTCTATTTCAATGTGTTCCTAGTTCCAAACAGCTGCGATTTTGTATTTTGAAACACTTGATGCTGTATAAATTTCGCTAATCTTAATGTACCCGAACAAATTGACACTTGCTCTCTATTAGATAATGTAATAAACTATAATTTGGTAAAATCTGTGAGATAGTAGTTGCTTACTCAACAATGCTTTTGATGTATTGCTCTAACATTACATATTCACAAACCCTATTGATAAGGTTTTTGACAATATTCTTAATAAAATCCACCAAAGTCTGCTCAAATCTTCGATCTTAGCGGAAAATTGATTCTTCTTGCTATAACAATAGGGTTGTAGTTATCGCGGTTAGATCGCCAATTGTTTGCTAAGATGTATCGTTCTTTTCAATAAAACTATAAGTAAGGCTAGATGCATTCTCACAACAATTATAAACGTAGACCGGTTTCGCTCTAATTAGAGCTCATCAGTACGGCATACTAATTGTAGCGAAAATACACCTATAAATTAATACGGCTATGGTTGGCTTTATAGGTGTATTTTCGCTACAATTAGTATGCCGTACTGACGAGCTCCAATTAGAGCGAAACCGGTCTACGGTTCTAATTGTGGCGAAAATGCATCTATCCTTACATACTTTGTCCCTATATTAGGGTAGAAATGGGCCAGGGCTGACAATTTACTAAATTGTTAGTTGGTTGTATACAGTCTCTATTTTTTAACATTTTGTGTTATTTGGAACTGGCGTGACAACCTACTACTTGGTTCCGCAACTAGGTGGCGGCAGGTTGCTTCGTGTCTTACCACTCACTTAGTGATCAAACTATAAATTATATGGATTTAAATGTCGTAATACACATTAGCTTTTAAGTGGTTCCATCGAAGTTAAGATCGTGTAAGGTTTGGATTTTTTCTTTCTGAAGTTGTTTGAAAGTGAACTATACAGCCGTTTTTTCCATTTGTTTGCTCGATCATTTTTTAGGCCTGGAATTAAAATATTATAGTCTGTTGGCCGTCTGGGCAAGATCTAATAATGCGCGAACCCTCTTTTGGTTTTTTACAGCATACAAATCTTTCAGAGAATTATTAATTTAAGTGCATCAACAAAATAGTTGCATAACTTTACTTTTTTACTCCATTTTTGTTTACGAGCTACTTCTCTCTACTTTGATTTGTAACTTATAACGACAGTCCTGATACTGAGAGATGTTCATATACATATTTTTTTTGCAATCAAACAATTACTTTTTTAATTATTTGTCTGTCACTTTAAACACCAAATTATTCTCGATCCTGGGGCCAAGACTAATGGGTTGGAATTTGTATAAAACATTGTATTATTTACCTCATAATTCGAAACTGCTCTTTAACTTTACAACTAAATTGTTAAGCACACAACTAAACTTGTTACTTAATAACTACTTATATATCAAGTCCACTGTTACCACCAGATTTAAAACTAAACTGACTCCTATGCACATCTACAGTTTGGTCTTAAATTATAATTTGCGGTGAATGGCCAAGAAACGTCTGATCTATACCAGACCAGTCTGTAAGCGCTGGGTTGCGATACCTAGCCTTCAAAAGGGGACAGGGCCTAACTCCATAATTTCAAGCCCTAAGGTGCTAAGACTGCGTTGGTAAATTATCCTAAAAGACGAATTGTATTTTTAGATTGTCTAAACTTTCCATTGGTTTTAAACACCGAGTATCACCAAAGTGGAGGTCACTTAACAATATATTTCTTGCTAAGGCTATATTTTATAATATTACCATACAAACTAGGTAAATACTCATATGTTCGAAAACTAAAGTGTAAGGATAAGTTAAGATAACTTAATTGTCATAACTCATCGGAAACCGACACTGAATACGGGGATGAAACCCGCGGTCTTATAAACTGAGCTTTGCAGATTACTTGGCTGACAAACTCTTCTACTACGCCGGTTTTCTTTTTTGATCCCAAAAAATAAAAAATCACATATTATCAGAAAAACACACAAGAAAAAATGAGCCTAAAAACAGACACCGACCATATTTTCAGTACCACAATTTTATTGCTCGGAAATGTTCAAGCGACAAAGGTCACAATTTTTATTTATTGCATAGTCTATTTTGTTACATGTACGCACAATAATTCAACAACTTAAAAAATGTTGAAATTCAAAGTATTGAAGCAAATTTTCTTATTGGGAAATGAAAAATTATAGATGAAGTAAATGTATGGAATATGCCCTTTTGTACTGTTAAGACGACTTTAAAAACGAGAGCTTTCAGGGATATTGTTGTGCGAACTTTTTCTCTTTGTATAAAAAACGTGGTTATAAATTTATAAAGGGCATTTAAAAAACACTGTATTTTTAATTTTTTGTAAAATGAACCACTAGAAGATCTTCAACAGTTTGTATCGTATTTTTGTTTCTTCAACATCGACCTATTTCCGCAACAATCACCGACGCCAAAGAACAGTTTCACCTCATTCTGCTGGAAATTTAGCTAAATCTATTCCTTTCTGCGTGCTCAAAGAAATTTAACAAGTCCGGAATAGCAAGGCATATGGGACCGGCAGCTTTACTGACCCCCTGAAAAGCGGAACATACAGACATTAAACCTTCATAAACACAGTGCCACGACATACGTAGATCATTTTACAGTATGCACTGAAAAAATAAAATGATACCAAGCGTCTACTGGGATACGAGTCCAAGGCCCCATTTTAAACATGAACGAATAAAAGTTTAGACACATTTTTGATTTGTTTCATTTATTATATTTAGCAAATTCTCATAAAAAACAGTTTCCTAATGACGAAGATACAATGTGTAAAGTTTGGAACCTGTGATGAGCACGGATACGTACAATTTGGCAAACTAAATTCTTCACAGTATAGTTTTTAGACCTGACGATTGTTTCGATAACAAAGTTAGCGTCATCTTTGTTAGCGAAACGATGTCAGGTCTAAATTGTTTTGTGATGAATTGCGTTCTACAAATTGTACTTGTGACGAGAATACAACTCACTAAGTGAAGATTGAAACCTGTGATGAGTACTGATAAGTACACTTGGAGAACCCAAATCACTACAACACATCTTTTTAAAGACCTGACGATCGTTTCACTAACAAAGTTGGCTTCATCAGAGCATGACGCTTTGTCAGCGAAACGATCGTAAGGTATTTAAACAGATGTGTTGTGGTGATTTGGGTCCTCCAAGTGTACTTAAGAAGATACAACTGTAATCTTTGTAAAAATTTCTTAAAATAAATATAAACTAAAGTTTTTGCGATAATTACAAGACATCTCTAGCCGAAATAACAGTTTTAATTTCTTTTCAAAATATATTTAAAGTTAAAAGATTACAGGTTTCTTAATCAAATATTTTACATTACAGTTCGATATGTATAAAATTAAAAAAGTAAAAAAAGTAAATTCGTTTCAAAGTGTAGTCCTGGTTATCTATGTTGTACCAGACAATATACAGGATGGTACAAAAGTGAAAATTAAAAGAGATACAGGATCTTAAAATGAGAATATGAATTTCAAATTTCCTTAACATCCAGAAAAGTATTTGACACATTGTCTTGAAAATTTGTATAATAAGCTTTTCATAATGATAAAAAATAGTTCAATTCCAATTTGGCTCCAGAGGATGGATAGTGGCGATGTTTGCGGCATTCCCCAAGTCTTAAAAATACTCACACTTTTTGGTTAAGGTCACTAGGAAAGTTTTGAATATAAAATAGTATTTTCTTAACAAAAAAAACAAACAAAAAAATTGGCGAATCACGTTAAAATGAACCGCTTTCAACTGATAATTGATTTATTTGTCAGTATGTCATTTGTATTGGGTTATTCTCAAAGGTTTGAATACAAAATAGTATAATCCTGTATTTTCTTAACAAAAAAGAGAAACTTGTCGAATGACGCTAAAATGAACCGCCTTCAACTCATGTTGCTATGAAATAATTGATTTGTATGTCAGTGTGTCATGTGTATTGGGTTATGCTGAAAAAAATTGTTATATTAGTATATTGATCCAAGATGGCTTATATAAAAAAGCTGCTGCTACAAATTAAGGCGCAGATTTGCGTTTTATATAATGCCAATGGTGACCGAGCCAATCTAGCAAATGTACTGAGGATGCCAAAAATAACTGCGATGGCTGGACTCTCAAGAACTACAAGAGAAACAGTGAGGAGGTAAACGTAGAGTAAAAATAACACCGTCAATTTATGGAACGTTCAGTCAAAGAAAATCCTAAAATTACACTTAAAGAACTGAGTTACGAGAAGTTTTTGCAATCCATGTTTACTTTGAAGGCTGTTCCTAGAGAACCTGAATATGCAAATAATTTTGAAGCAAAAACAAGGAGGCGAGATTCCGTTGGAAAGTTGTTAGAAGTTCAGGCACAAAATATACCTATAATATACGTGGACGAAACTACTTTTAATTTGTTCATATCGCGGACCCAGTGCCGTTAAAAAAAAGGAAGCCACTGCACAAGTATATCCGCAGGTTGAAGAGAAGCGAATATTCATCTCATAGCATGTAATGGAACCATGGGACTGATTTATTCCGAACCTAGAAGGGTTTTTTTCAAGAAGCCGGGGGCAAACGAATTTGTGAGGCAGTGCTTAAGAAGAGCGCAAAACAATGTATCACTCTGGAGTTGCGTTAGTCGTTGATAATGCTCCAGGTCAGTATTGAAGTTTTTGCAGAGCACGATTTGACCATCACACACTTTGCGACTAAGTCCTTATAGCCCTATGTTCAATCCCATTGAACAACAAGAATGGTTTGTATTAAAAGCAGTAGTAAAAGCAAATATGGGTGGTGCTGACAGATATCGTCTGACCCAAACTGAATATCGTATGCTTTATGTACTGTTAAGACGACTGGGATATAGTCGTCTTAACAGTTCTGCATTAGATATGCAAGATATGTATTTTTAAGAAAATTTGTAATTCAAAACGTGATTACTGGTTTCAATTAATTATTTTAATGTTATGGTGAATATAAAAAATATATAATAAAATGTTTTCGCTAATTACATTTTAATTTAAGCCAACTTGAAATTGACTAATGCCAATTTGGTTTTGTTTAATATCAACTTGAATTCGACTAATGCCAATATGATTTTGATTATTGCCACCTTGAAATTGAAGTTGCCAATTTTATTATAACTAAGGTCATTTTGATTCTGGTTAGCACCAATTTGAACTTGAAAAGGTATATATTTATTATAGTTGGACGTATTTTGCTTGATATATTTTATTAGAGAAAAGCGTTTCTAAGAAAGGGTAATCCATCAAATCAGTTTGCAGTGTGTGTGCCTATTTACTTCTAAAGCTTTAAAAAAGTCAAGTTTGCGCTGGCCGTTACAAAAATGTATTCGCAATCATTTAAACAAATTGATTGAATATCCCAGATTAGTGATTTCTTTATTAGAAAATTTTCGTTTTCGCTAAAAACGTCACAGATAATCTAACATAAAGTTAGCAGTTTAGTACTCGCTCTAAGAAATTATGATAATAGGGACAAAGTTCCGCTACAAAATACTGCACTATGAACTATTACAATCTGGTAATGATTGAGTTTATCCTCTGGAGCTTGTCCTGAAAATATTTACAATTTATAACGAAATATCAAATAACTAGATTTTTGGGGAGCATCCCTTTAGAGCCATGCAAAGCGTAGTGCATAGTATTTGTGACAGTCAGAAAAGGGTCCCTACAGACCTTTAGCCCTTTGGTATCTCAAATACCTGGGGTGAATGGAGTTTCTCCGTTGAGGAAGCGCATATGCCTCCAAGCATAATTAAATCAATAATAGTTGGATGGGGAACGTACATACAAATTATTACAAAGAACGTGATCATCATATAAGCCATCAACAGCCGGTCCCTCCATATTCAAGTGGAAAAACGGCTTTGAGGCTATGGAGCTGAAACTCGTGATCTAATGTGACAAGTACTACTACAGTTCAGATGTCCACCGTACTCTCACATTCGGACTATGTTTAAAAACATAAGGTTTATATTTATGTACCGAAAATTTCCCCAGTATCTTAACAAATTTTGGCCAGGCAACAGGAATATGTTATCTGAAAAACGTTCAATTATTTTTAGAAAGTGATTATATTTTTCAGATTATGAACTTTTTTGTATACTTTTGCCCAAACAGTCCTCATGTAAGACGTACGAAAAATGAAGTTTCTTGGATGTTGAAAAATTTAGTTACTCATAAATGCACTAGGCAGAAACATTCTCTATAATGATAAATTTCGACAAAAAAATATAAGCAGGGTTCCGAGGGCAATGAGAAATAAAGGAACGTTTCGAGACGCAGCAGGTGCGTTATAATAGTGAATTTTCATAAAAATTTTACACTATTAGTACGGCATATTACAAAAAGTAATACTTTTAATTGACACAGACGTCGAAGATCTGGTTTAGAGGTACTAATACAAGCTTATTTGAAGAATTCCTTCTTTTCTATTACCACCAAAAATATTCAAATCTTATGTTCTAGCTCCTTTTGAGAAAAAACTTTCAATGCCCAAAACTAAATTTTCTATGACGCTAGAAAATAAAAATTTGGTGAATATAGGTACTGTAAGCCGCTTTAAAAGAAACTTGTTTTACAAATTTCATTAAAGTTACAAAAGCTGTTTGGAAAATGAATCTATCTGCCAAATTATAAACGTGGCAGGTATTTTTACTTGTTAATCGCCTGGATGATTTCGTTTTAGTCAACTGAAACAAGCCGCTTTTTTTCAACAACAAAATAGTTGTTTTAAAACAAATTCTATTAGTGAATTTTGTTAACAAAAATTTACTAAGATTAACAATAAAAACTGGTTACTTTATCTAACTTGTGTTATTTTCTGTAAGAATCCATTATGGTGAACTAAACCCTGATTTCTACTGCGATTTATTTTAAGAGTTTTTTAACACAGCAAGTGAAAGAAAATAATGTTCCTACACCTGAAGTGATAAAAGTCAGGAAGTCAAATAACTTACCTGTTTGAAAAATGAATCAACGAATATTAGCATTAATATTCTTATTATTTGATTTCCAATTTTAGAAACATATTATACACTCATATACTATTTAATCTCAAAACAGAACTGTCAAATCATGATAAATAAACAAAACACGTTACTATTCTTTGGTTTCCAATTTTACTATCATAATATAAGCTGCTATATCTATTTCAATTACAATAATTTACTACCTGACCTCAAAACAGAACTGTAAAATCATAATAAATAAACAAAACACGTTATTATTCTTTGGTTTCCAATTGTTAAAGCATATTTATACAATCATTTGCTTAACCTAAAAACAGAACTGTCAAATCATAATAAATAAACAAAACACACTATCCGATCTGGTTGTTACTTCAGATTCGGATATTTTTGAACTTTTTACAACTCTGCGCATCTAAATATATTCGAAGGACGCCACTACGGTGGGATCGCCACAGTTCGGGTGTGTGAACTTTGGTTGCACCTTAATGTTGTGGCGATCCCGCCTTACGTGTGTTATTTTGTTTGGTTATCGCTGCATTATGATCTATGCCTGTGGTATATATATATATATATATATATATATATATATATATATATATATATATATATATATATATATATATATATATATTAATTTACGCGTGGCAGGTGAATACTCTGTCGTTGTCTTGCATCATAATTTAACCCATTCTATTCATGTCTTTCATATTTTATTTTTAATTTGGGAAAAACTCAAAATGTTGTAAACCAAATTACTTCAAATTCACACCACATATTTATTTATTTGATTTCTAGCTACATATAAAGTCTCATTTCAGTTACTTTAACACTTTCAAAAATAGATTCAAAAATAGAGCGTATTCAAAAAGATTTTTGTATATTTTCTTGGGGAAAATATGTCCGTTATAGCTAATATACAAACTCGCACGCGACTGTAACAAAATGAAGACATGTGCCAAGTTTCGTTTAAATACATATATATATATATATATATATATATATATATATATATATATATATATATATATATATATATATATATATATATATATATATATATATATATATATATATATATATACACACATATAAAAATTCAAACGCAACTCAGATATGGATTCTAGGAGCCCTAATTCGCGCTGATTTCAAAAAAATTTTCATCTCACCATCGTAACTTTTTTTAAATTCTTTTTTGCCCTTTCTTTAACGTCGGTCTATTTCCACGACTATGGCCAATCACCGACGCCAGGGAGCAGTTTCACCTCACTATCCTGGAAAATTTGCCGAACTCCTGCCTTTCTGTAAGGAGGGTAGGGATCTTTAACGTGTCCAACATCACATGGACAAGGGACCGACGGCTTTACGTCCCTTCCGAAGGGCGGAACGTGCAGACATTCAACTTGCTCGAATACAATATCAGAGCCTCGGTTGGCGTTAATTGTACATTATGTACTGAGAAAGTAAAAGGAGTCGCTGGGATCGAACCTGGTACCCTTCGGTTCAGAGGCACACGTTATTACCACTGAACCACCGAGGCTCTCCATCGTTGCCTCTCTATTAGTGAATTTTGTTAATGAAAATTCACTAAAAAGATTTTTTGAATAAAGAATATAGTAGGTATGTGTAAAAAATCAGATCACTAAGTTATGTTAAATCTAATGTAGTGAATGTTAAGCCCGCTTAGTGCAAAAAGGTCAAGGGCCAAATAAATTAAATTGACAATTTATATTTTTGTTTTTTTCTCCAAAAAAAGTCAAAGTGGCGAACATCAAAATTGGTAACTTTAAAACAAATATTCTGGAAGGAATGTGGGTTATGGAAAAAAGTTCTTAAGTTATAAAAAATAAACAGCTATTATTCTTTATTTGACTAAAATGTTTGCAGAACATTTGTTTGAAATAGAATGTTTTGGCAGTAGTTTTAATGTACAGAGTTTGTAATTTAAAAAGTTATATGTATTTTTATGGAGAAAATACATTTGGAAAAAATGCCAGTCATTAGTAAGTGAATCGATAAATGGACAAATCATATGTAACCAAGTAACCTTCAATTTTGATACGTAACAAGGTCCTTATAAAGTCAACATATGTACCAAATTTCACCAATTTCGGAGATAAATTTTTTTAAATATTTTTTTGGGATTTTTCTACATTTGAAAGATTTAATAAAAAGTTGATTTATTAACGCACTCGCTAGATCCAGACTTTTAAAATAAACAATAGGTAATAGGTCACTAAAAAGGCACTAACGTAAACAAGGTTCTTTGCAATTTTACGTGACAGTCATTATTTTTATAACCCCGCAAAAATAAACGCTGGTTTAAAATATTTATACAATATAGGTATATTAGATTTACAAAATTAAACAAACTGTTTTCCCTCGCTGTATACTAATCATTGCAACACTATGTTTCCCAGTCTCGGTCTTTTTTATTTCACACACAAAGCACTGTTTGTTTCCTGTGGGTCCGGGGACTAATTAAAAGAATAGGCCCAAGGTAACTCCTGCCTGTTCTAAGAGGCGACTAATCGGAGTCAAACCTTGGCGGGGGTCTGGTCTAGGTGAGCCTGGGGGGAGCCGGCTATATCTGGGGAGTCATGTGCACCAGGAATTTGAGGCCTCCACTGTGGGCTTAGAAATGGACAATTGACCTTGCTTGGTTGTTACTCGCAAGCGGGGTTCCAGATGATACCGCCTTGGGTTGAGAGCTGGCAGGTGTTGTGTGTCCAGACGACCCGGAGAGGATTGAGATCTCTGATAAGTGGTCTACACTCGGAGTTTGAGGCCCCCACTGTGTGTTTCCAAAACGGATGGACGGCCTCGCTTGGGTGAGGCTCGGGAGCGGGACTTGATGGAATGTCGCCTTGAGTCTAGCATTGGTGGGTGTCGGGTCTAGACGAACCCGGAAGAGACCTGGGGTCTCTAGGGGTGGATTACAACTAGGGATTGAGCCCTCTTCTGTGTGCTTCGAAACCGGAAAACGACCTCACTTGGATGCTGCTCGGGTGCGGGACTTCATGGTACCGCCTCGAGTCAAACATTGACGGATGTCTGGTCCAGACGAACTCGGAAAGAGGCTTCGTCTCTTTGAGCTTCCAAAGAGGCAAGCGACTTTACTCAGATGGCAGTACAGCTGTCAAATCAATTTTCGCCCTCACAAATATCGTCTCCTGCCGGAAGCTCGATTTGTTGGGTGCAATTTAAGCAAACACTGGCGGGTATCGGGTCTAGACGAACCCAGAGGAGGGCTGAGATCTCTAGGGGTGGATCACCCCTGGAGATTGAGGCGTCCTCTGTGAGCTTCGAAACGGGCTAAGGACTCCCCTTGGATGCTGCTCGAGGGCGGGACTTCATGATACCGCCTCGAGTCAATCAAACGCTGGCGGGGGTCTGGTCCAGATGAGCCTGGAGGTAGGCGGATATCTCTAGGGAGTGATATACACCGGGATTTTGACGCCTCCACTATGGGATTTGAAATGGACAATTGGCCTCGCTTGGTTGTTACTCGGGAGCGGGGTTTCGAATAATACCGCCCTGGGTTAAGCGCTGGCGGGTATGTCCAGACGACCCGGAGGGGGTTGAGATCTCTGATGAGTGGTATACACACGAAGTTTGAGGTCCCCAGTGTGTGCTTCGAAACGACGGACGGTCTCGCTTGGGTGATGCTCGGGAACGGGATTAGATGGGATGTCGCCTTGAGTCTAGCACTCGTGGGTGTCGGGTTTAGAGAAACCCGAAGGAGAGCTGAGATCTATAGGGGTGGATTACAACTCGATATTGCATGCTACTCGAAAGCGGGACTTCATGATATCGCCTGGAATCAAAGACTGACGCATGTCGAGTCCAGAAGAGCTCGGAGAGAGGTTATCTCTCTTTGAGCTTTGAAACGAGCAAGCGACTTCACTCAGGTGGCAGTACACCTGCCAAACAAATTTTCACCCTCAAGAAAGGACCGACTCCAGGAGAGAGCGGGAATTGATGGGTGAAATTTGAGTAATTAGCGCTGGGCCTAAATAGACCTAAGGTCGCGGTGGAGGGACTGGAATAGCCCACTCACAATGAATCTAAGCTCTGTTTATTTGAGTAAATCTAGTATTTTATGTTGCATATATACAATGTTAACCAACATACACTTTCAGTCAAAATCTCCGCAACAAACCAGCACAAGTAGATTAGAAGGCACAATGTAATTCTAGTTCAGTACAAAAACTGGTTTGGCAGTTTTCTGTGTTACCGATAGTTCATGATAATAAGAGTCTGCTTCCCAATTGTGTTTTCTAATAATCAATCAATGTTGTATTAATCAACAGAGATCAGTTTTGGTACATAGGAGTGTAGTCTTTATAAAGTCAACATGTATACGTTCACAAAGGTTTTATATATATATATATATATATATATATATATATATATATATATATATATATATATATATATATATATATATATATTTAAACTCGTCCAGATATATGTTCTAACAGTCCTAATTTTTTAAATGTTTTAAAATCGGGATCTCTCTATACTTAACTGAAATATATAAGATAAAAACAATTAAAGTTTTTTCAGCAATAATTTTTCTTCTCTCATAACTTCTAGCACACGTATTAGTATTTCTATCAGTGTACCGTGACTGTAATTTTCTCTGCGTCCACATGTCAAAAGCTTCTATTCTCTTCATGTCTTGCTTAGTCATAGTCGAGGTTTCTGCTGCATATGCTATAACACACCATACAAATGACTTGATGAACCTGTTCCTCAGGTTCAAGATAAAATGTTTCTTAGTGAGAGAAGTACTGTCTTTATTGAATACCAGCTTTGCCATAGCGATTTTCCTTCTAAGATCTTTACCACATTTACCGCCATCCGTGATAATACTTCTAAGGTACGTATAAATTTCGACTTGTTCAAGTTGTTGGGCATTTAGCTTTAAAGTCATTTTCCCGTCCTATATTTACCTATCTTCATTATTTTTGTTTTCGTCATTCAGATATGCAATTTAATTCCTTTAAACACATTGTCCATCATAATCAGCATCCCTTGTAACTGTTTCTCCGTTTTTCCTATCAGTGAAATGTCATCTGCGTATCTATGCAATAGAACCGCTGCCTATTTATTTTGACTCCTGCTGTCTTTTCCTTCACCCTGTTTATTCTATCGTCTATAAATAAATTACACAAATATGGAGATAATGGACATCCCCGCCGCACACTTTGTCTTATTTTAGCTTCAGTTTTATATCCGTTTATATAGATTATGATACTTTGATTTTTTTATAGATTGAGAATTATACGCCGATCAATCCAGTCCAGCTCCCTTCATTATAGAAAATAATATGATAATAATAATAATATTCAGATTATCGAATGCTTTTTCCAGGTCTACAAAACAATGAATTTATCTCAATTTTTCTTAAGTTGCCTTTCTTCTATTGTTTTAAGTGCTAGTGGTGCTTCCACAGTTACTCGTCCAGGCCTAAATACGAACTGGTATTCATTCAAGCCACTCTAGCAGCAAAAGTGTTTGCTTCTAATTATGTTTTTTATTATGTTAAGCAGCATCTTCGCCACAGGACTTTGTACATTTATTATCCTGTGATGCCTTGCATTTTCGCACATTCACTGTTTTTGGAATAGTAAAACTTTTACTCTTCATACACTTACATGCATACCATGTCTCAATTAGTTGAAAAAGTTTTTTTAGATTTTTCCCCAGAATTCTTTCAAAGTTCTGGAAGAATTACACCACGGAACCCAATGAGGAAGAGTATGTGGAGGAACACAGATAAACCCAGAAATTTAAGCTGGGTTTATTTTAAGAGAATAAGGTAAGAACTTAGACATGGAAAAACTCCTGGTGTAGATGAAATAGCAGCGGAATACTTAAACAATTCTGGTGAAAAATTGAAGAACTTTTTCAGGTGATTGCGAAATTTATTAATCCGGAAACAACCCCATGATTTTAACAAAAGGAAAGGTATTACTATTCCGAAAAACACGCGAAAAAGCAACCAGCATTAGACAATACGTGAACAGAGTCATGTGGCGTAAATTATTTTAATCATTGTAGAAAATATAATGAAAAGCAAAATTCAGAATTGCTTCGACGAAGATCAGTTCGGGTTTAGACCTGGCCGAGGAACTAGAGGAGCAGTGCACCTAAAACAATAGGAGAAAGAAGCCTTGACAAAAATGGGTATGCGTTTATTGCTTCTGTAGGCCTAAAAAAGGCATTTGATAATGTGGATTAGAACCTCGGTGGTTCAGGGGTAAAAACGTGTGCCTCTGAACCGAAGGGTACTGGGTTCGATCCCAGGGTACTCCTTTCACTTTTTCAGTACAAACTGTAAAATTAACATCAACCGAGGTTCTGGCATTGTATTTGAGCAAGTTGAATGTCTGCACGTTCCGCTACTCGGAGGGGGCGTAAAGCCGTCGGTCCTGTGTCCATGCGATGTTGGGCACGAGGTGAAACTGCTCCCTGGCGTCGGTGATTGGCCATAGTCGCGGAAATAGGCCGACGTTAAAGAAACAAACACACACACACACACACACACACATAATGTGGATCGGAAAATATTGTTTCATATAAAGGATATAATCTGGCATGCGGCACTTCTAAAAGACCTTTAATCATATGGATTGCCTTTTAAACTCTGCTTACCGATATCTTCTTTTCGATGGTGTTTTCTCAAATAAGTTAGTAATTAATGCGGGTGTTCCACAGGGTTCGGTTTTGCCTATCATTCTATTTGTTCTTCATATAAATAACTTTCTGTCGACAACCAACAATCGCATCAATAGCTTCGTTGAGGCACTCTTCACAGTACGGTCTCGCCGATTCTCCCAATATCTGCTTCTAGCTCCTTATTACCGAGACTTGGAATAACCAACTTGCTAAATAATGATGTCGAAGATTCTTAGGTCGGGGTTTGAAACTCTAGCTATGTTTTGTTAAAAAATTTCTGAAAACACAGAATTGCATTTTATCCAGAAAGTGACCTGTAAGGACCAGACGTTCAAATTTCTGGTGAAGTGCTGCCCAAAACTCCACTCTTTTGGGCAGAAAAGTTTTATAGGATTTTTGATGGCATCTGCATGTTTCCAATATTGCAAAAGTAGCAGGAAAGAAGCTTAGGTTCTGTTTCGGGTCAAAATTATGTTTTCACCACAGCAACTTCTTACGCTGGATAAGGTGCAGATTTGAATATTGTTGTCATGTTTGGGGTGCTGCCTAAATACCACCTTATTCCAGTCAAGATTGGAACCTGTTATGAGCACTGATAAGTACAATTTGGAGAACCTAATTCATCACAGTGCAGTTTTCACACCTGACGATCGTTTCGCTAATAAAGTTAACGTCATCAGAAGGATGAATAAAATAAGCGAATAAAAACTAGAACTATTATTTATATGTTGGTTGATAAGTAATTGCGAGCAGCGTCCTCTACGAAGATATACAGATAAACCCCCACTGTTTAATCGAAAATGCTTGTAATTAAAATTCTATCATCTGATTTTATAAAACCGCTTGTCCTTATTAAAAAGTCCTTCTAAGAAAGTGACACTAATTACTAAGATAACAACTCGAATAATAAACTACTCAGGACCGGACCTGCTGTGTTCATCAAAGCATTTTTGTTCAAATATCTAACTATATAAATATTTTCGTAAGGGTCAAACGGTCGCGGTTGCCTGACATTTTTGATTAACTTGAGATTTTTTTATCTACATGATGATTAGTATACCAAATATGCTGAGCAACACATGATTTATCAATAGTGCCACATCTCAGTAGCGCTAAATGTTCTTTAAATCTAGATTTAATGGATTTTTGAGTTCGCCCAACATGTTTAAGCTATGAAATAGGTTGTAAAAATTGTAAACTTAAATATGCTGGGCAAACTATGTAAAGGACACTGTTTGCAATTGCTTGTCAACTAACATATAAATGGTAGTTATAGTTTTTATTCGCTTAGTTTATTCATTCCTCTGATGATGCTAGCTTTGTTATCGTAACGATCGTCAGGTCGGAAAACAGTATTGTGACGAATTGTGTCCTCCAAATTGTACTTACCGTATTCTCTTGGATTATTTTAGCAATATCCTAATTTACTGATATTATGTTACAATCAGGTAGGCTTATACTAAATGTTGTCAACACGGAATGTTTAGAAAACTATATATTTTTCTAATGTCTGTAATGTTCTGTAACCGGTTTCGCTACTTGACAGCGTGCTCAGACAGAAGGATAATGTCAAGCAGCGAAACCGGCTACAGAAAAGAAAGCTAACATTTGTGAAGCCAGAGAAATAGTCTCCACGTGTGTATTTAGTATGAAACGGTTTCACCAAGTAAGGGTAACAACAATATTAAACAGAAATGTCTTTATTGTTAAAATTTACTTATACCCAGAAACTTGTGAACTTTGTTATTAGCATGATGCTGATTATACATTATATTTTCTACAATGCAGTTTTTGTATGCGTGGTGGTATAGAATCGATAATATGAATAAGTTTTCTGTTACCTCATATTCAATTATTCTGATGTAATTGTTGCTACCTGCCAATCTCGTATATTTAGCATGAGCTACTTACTCATAAAAAGGTAAAGGTAAGATGCTTACTGGCAATTAGGCCATTGCTGACCCTTTTTGCTCACCTAAACTAACCTACCCTCCACCTTGAGCTCGATCTCAACGACGACAGTGATTTTGAAAAATCATCCGCCGCCGGTGAGTCTCGAACCATCGTCCCCCGAGTCCGTATTGGAAAGTCTGAATCGACTTTCCCTCACGGCCACGGAGGCACTTTACTTACTCATACTCATACTACTATAAGAATATTTATCAAAAGAAAAACAAATATTAGCATTAAGTTGAAATCAATAAAAAATCTAAAAAGTATTTTTTGTATTTTGTTTCTTCCACCTCAGTCTATTTCTGCGAATATGGTCAACTACCGACGCCAGCGAGCAGTTTCACCTCACCACACTAGAAATTTTTCCAAACCTTCTGTAAGGCGGGTAGGTAACTTTAACGTGCCCAACGTCGCATGGTAAGCGCCCTCCGAAAAAAGAAACGTGCAGACATTCAAGTTACGTCTAAAAGACCAACACATTACAAGGTGTATTTTTAATATAAGTTTCTCCCATTAAATTATTAAATTAAGAAAACGTAAATATCTTGCAAACACCATAAAAGAGGAGATACTCTTTCTAGTCTTAATACATGGAGAAAATGTTTCTGAATTTATAAAAATTGGGAATTGTCGACTTGACATGATATGAAAGATTTGACTCAAAATCGTGTCAAATTAAAGTCAAGCATTAGTGGGTCGAATTTCAATCAAGTCAAGCCCATATAATTCAACTTTCTTTTTTTATTTAAGTGATTTTTCAAGACCATATTCTGATTTATCATTAAATTTTAGTATGGTAGGTATCAAGAAATGGTATGAAACCTTGTAATTTAGGCTTTTAAGTCATACAACTAATATTTAAAATCTGTAGCAAGAAATAAAAACATCAACGTCAATACACGTATATTATAATTTTTTAAATTAAACAAAACTAATTTTGTATTAAAGCATCAGCCTACTAGGTAATCTTTTTCATGTTTTTGCTTGTAATCCAAAACCTTTGGGTACAAATGTCTTTATAAAAATGGGTGATGTGGCTTGTTACTAGTTTTTTTAGCAGTTTAAGCACCCCTGAAAAACTGTCATTTAACCATTGCAAATCTCATTGGTTATTGTAACCACGTTTGGCAGTACTTTTGCAGATTTTCAACCAGATTATTAGTACATATTTTTCTTACCACCAAACCATTTATCTTTACTGACAGCAGCAATGTTTAAATGAATTCGATATATCGATGTCAAATGCATTGCGGCCATCCAGTTTGGGGTGATGCTGAGGTGAGCAGTAAATCTGACGAAAAAGACTTTTTTGCCTTTTTTCTAAATTTTTTATTGCATTAACCCGCAAACCTTTGCGTAATTGGCATTGAAGAATATTTTTACGTTATATCGTAGGTATAAGCTCAAACAATACAGTGCATCCAGTTGCTCCTTCTGTAATGTTTGATGGTTATGTTCCTTGGATGATATATAATATTTTCTTGTCACATTTGTTTTCATTTGATTTATCTTGTAGTTTTATACATGATTTTCTAGTTTATCCAGAAGTATATTTGTCTATATCAGTTATCAGTACTGAAATTATACACCGACTTCCGCTTATAATGGTGTAACAGTCTTGAAACTATTTAGCTCCATGCAGTCTCGTCCCGTTGTTGACCATCCTATGTCAAGAGCTTTCATATTATTTAAACATAAATTATTGTAAAGAATGTTCAGAGTTTTGGATTTAAGCACCACCGTAGTATTTCGAAGGTTAAATTTAATATATCATTTAAGTTTTCAGGTAGACATTTTCGAGTTCACAATATTTCAAAATTCTCCAAAAGTAGTACACTTTTGCAGTACCCAAGTCACCACAACACATTTTTAAAGACCTAACGATAGAGCCTCGGTGGTTCAGTGGTAAGAACGTGTGCCTCTGAACCGAGGGGTACCGGGTTCGATCCCAACGTTCTCCTTTCAGTGTTTCAGTACATACAGTTACATTAACATTAACCGAGGTTCTGGCATTGTATTTGAGCAAGTTTAATAGTTGCACGTTTCGCCCTTCGGAGGGACGTAAAGTCGTCGGCCCCGTGCCCTTGCAATTAGGCACGTTAAAGATCCCTACCCTCCTTACAGAAAGGCAGGGGTTCGGAAAATTTTCCAGGATAGTGACGTGAAACTGCTCCCTGGTGCCGCTGATTGGCCATAGTCGCGGAATTAGACCGACGTTAAAAAAATACCTCGCGATTGTTTCACTAAAAAAGTTTGCGTCATTAGAGGATGAAATAGTCTTGGTAATGAAACGATCGTCAGCTCTTTAAAAATGTGTTATGATAAATTGGGTTTTCCAAAACTGTACTTATCGGTGCTCATTACAGGCTCTTATCTTCTCTTAGTAGACTTTATCCACATGTTTAAATTTTTTTAACTTCTTTGCTACTCTAAGAATTACTTTTACAGGCTCTGGCAAATTTAATTTCCTATATATCAAGTCATCCTCTTTATCAGCCAAATTATTTACTTTTTCTTTTCCCTAAGCACTGAGTCCGATTCCAGCATAAAACCATTTTGTCTATTGAATGCTTACTTTGCCTACACAATCCACCTTCGGTCCTCTGCTACATTTACGACCATCTGTTATGATTCTCCCAAAGGTATGTGTTCAAGGTGTAACTTTATCTTTATGTCCATTTTCGCAGTCCTGTACTTACTTTTCTTCATTGCTTTTGGTTTCGTAATATTAATTTTTTGTTTAATTCTTCTTAACAAACGATCTAATATACATCTAGCATCCTTTCCAATTTACTGTTTGTTTCTCCTATTATCACCTGCTGAGTATCTTATGAAATGAAACCGTTGTCAATTTATTTTGATTTATGCTGTTATTTTGTTTAGCCTACTTATATCTTTAATGGATAAATTAAACCAATGTCGCGATAATAGGCATGCCTGCCGTATGCTTTTTTTGATTTTAGCTTTAATTTCATATCCGTTAATGTCTATTATGACACCTTAATATTTGTGTAGCTTGAGAATCATGGGCCTATTCCTCCAATCCATTCCAGATCTCTTCATTATATGAAACAAAATTTTCCAATCTACATTCTCGTATACTTTTTCCGGGTCTATGAAACCAATAAACGATTCTCTATTTTTCTACAGCCTCCCTTCCGCTATTGTTTTAGTGCCAAGACTGCTTCATTAGATCCTCGGCGATGTCTAAATCGAAACTGATCTTCATTCAGACAACTTTTAATTTTGCTTCTTATTAGCGAATTTTTATTATTAAAAATTCGCTAATAGGGAGGTATCGATGGTGAGACTGCAATTTTTGTTTAAATGAGGGTGAACCAGGAATCCTAGCACCTAGCACCTATATACTGCTTCCAACCAATAAGTCAAAAAGTAATTAACCGATTTTGATGAAACTCGGCAAGTACCTTTCTTTTATTAATGGCTTGGACGATTTCGTTAGCCAGCTAGATCGCACAATTTTTTCTAAAGAAAAAAAATTTGTATCTCAAAAAACTACAAAGCTATTTTGATGAAATTTAGTAGGTATATTGCCCTGGGAAGGGCCTTGCTACATAGTAATTGAGAAAATTGACTTATTCAAATTTGAAACATTTAATGAAAATTCGCTACCATAACGCACTTGCTGCTTCCCAAACATTTTCTTTTTTTTAACAGATTTTTTTCCTCATAAGTCCATACATTTATTGTCCTATGCTGGTTACATTTTTGCGCGTTTACCGTTTTTGGAACAGCAATATCTATTTTTACGCGTACATTTTGCAATCACTTGAAATGGTTATTCTTTAAATTTTTTCCATTAATATTTTGTAGCTCCGCTACTAATTTATCTGCACCAGTAGTTTTTCTTGTGCAAGTTCTTTAAGAGGTTTTCTTCAGTTTTGCTCTTGAAATAGGTGGCCCAGAGCAATTGGGTTTATATTCCGTATCTTCTCGATATCCTCTGTTCAACAATTAATTTCTTCTCCGCGATAGGCTTTCCAGTGATTGCTAATATCTTCTTTTTCTAGCAATAAACTTCCACCGTTGCCCTTTATAACTTATTTGGTAAAGATTTTGAAGAATTTTGAAATATTGTGAACTTAAAAATGTCTAGGGCAAAACTTAAATGATAAATGAAATTTAACTTTCTAAATATGGTGCTTAAACCCAAGCGCTGAACATCGTTTGTAATAATTTAAGTTTAAATAATATGAAAGCTCTTAATACAGGGTGATCGATAACGGGACGAAATTGCAAGGAGCTAAATAGTTTCAAGACTGTTTTTACAACATTAAAACCTGAAATCTGTTTTATAATTTTAGTGATGATAATTTATATAAATAAATATGCTCGATAAACTAAAAATTAGGTGCAGAACTAGAAAATAAAGCAAAGAGACCATCCTGATAGGAAACTAATATATATCATCCAACGAACATACTCATCAAACATTACAAGAGAAGCAATAGGATGCACTGTATGGTTTGACCTTATGCCCACGATATAACGTGTAAATATTCTTTAATGCAAATTAGGTAAAGGTTTACATGTTGATGCGGTTAAATATTTAGAAGAAATTTTCAAAAAAAAGTATTTTCCCTCTGATTTGCTGTTCACCTCAGCATCACCCCAAACCGGATGAAAACAGTGGCTCCAATCCATTTGACCACGATCTATCGAATTCATTTAAAAATCACTGCTATCAGTTGGAAAGAGGACATTGTTTGGTGGTAAGAAAAATATTGAATAGTATTGTAGTGGGCAAAACGCGAAAGCATTCTTCCAAACTTGGTGATAATAACCAAAGAACTTTTATTAGTCCCAGAACCTTTGACACTGGTTAAACAGCAACAAAAACTAGTAACAAGCCAGAGCACACGTTTTTTAAAGACATGTGGACCCAAAGATTTTGGATCACAAGCAAAGACTGCCTCATAGATTAATGCTTTAATAAAAAATTTGTTTTGTTTAATATTTATGAATAACATACGTGTATTGCGTTATTATATATTATAAGTAGTTTATTTCTATTCTTAACTTGGATTTTTTTATTTCTTGCTAGAGATTTCAAATATTAGTTTTACGGCTAAAAGCCTTAATTACAAGGCTGCGTATCATTTCTTGATACCTACTATATTAAAATCAATATACTCTGTCTAACAATTAATTTCTTCCCAGTGATGGGCTTTCCAGTGTTTGCTAATATCTTCTTTTTCTAGTAATAAACTTCCGCCGCTGCCCTTCATGACTGTATTTTTTTGTACCTGGTTTACATTATAGTGTAGTGTTGGCCAGCGTAATCCGACAGTCCCACTTCATGTAATGGTTTTTTTTTTCACTATTTATATGCATACATAGTTCTTCCGCTTTTCTAAATACTGGTTTGATCATATTATTAATTTGTTTATATTTACTATATGCCCCTTAATCTTAGGCTTTTGTGTTAACTTAAATTTCTAGTTTAATCCACAGTTATTTTGGTTCTAGTGTCCTCTTGCCCAGCACTTTTTCCGCAGTTGCCTTTAAACCGCTGTCTATATTTGTCCGCGGAGATCTTTTACCGTTGAAGCTTCCTTAAACTTCTCCAGTTCCTCTATATCTTTTAGTTTGCGTATATTTCATTCTCTTCCTGTGTTTCCTCTATTTTTTTATCTATATCTGCCCCAAGGTATGTGTAGCTGGATTTAAAGAAAATTCTGTGACATTTATTGGTAATAATAAAATCTATTTGGTACCTTCCTGTATCCGTGGTATGCTCCATGTATAACGTCCTGTCTTAGGTACTTCATATATTATATTGGTTTCATTACACCAATTGCCTCACAGAAATCCATAAGCCTTTCTTATATTTTATTTACTGCGCCTAGTCAAAATTTTCCAGCTTTAATAAATACTTTCCATATCATTGCCACCTGCCGCACTTAAAATACATAACGGGTCTGCTTCAATTGTCGCTATAAGTATACTGTCGTTGACATGATATGTACCTATTTATCACTTTATTGAACCATATATTCCTATTGTTTCGCCATATTCAGACGTTTTCTATCCCTGGTTCTTGCTTGTTTGTGTCTGAAGAGGCCATGAGAATTCCCATGGTCCATTGTGTTGTAGGTATATATATATATATATATATATATATATATATATATATATATATATATATATACGCGTATAAAAAAAAGCTTTATTTTATGTTAATTGGATATATTAGTTAAAAATTGTAAGGTAATATTGTGGTTTATTAATAAATAGAAAACTATAACAGAAAGAGCTAGAGCTCCTGGAAAAACATGTAATTGTGCGAATGGTACAGCCAAAACCTTTTAATGCAAAAACATTTTTTTGCCATTTATTCGGTAATACGGTTGCAACTCCATTCCTTCCGAGTATTCTCGTCCACTATATCATACTGATATTATCACTCTTGACGTCTACATTCCTTGGCCACCTTTTCTCCTGACATACCAAGTATATATCGGCCTTATTAATATATTTGGAAATATTTTTTATGGAAGTGGTGTGGTTATAAAAGGCGTACATTTTAAAATTATTTCTAAATAGACAGCATGAATTTTATAAATGGATCACCCTATATATTTTCACATTTTGGAATTCGGCGTAAAATTGACGGACTTTTTAAATTTTAATGAGGTATTGGCGAGTTATTCGAAAAAATATGAAAATGTTGGTCAAAACGAGGTTTAACAAATAAATTCGCTGGGTGAATATACAATTAATAAAACATATTCTGCAGATATGTAGCCAAAAGATGTACTAAGACGACACAATCACCAAAGATCGGTTATATTTTACAGGGTGATTTTTACACAGGCGCCAATTTAGTAGAATTCAAAGAGCGTTTTCTCATTATTTTTAAAGGAACACTGTATAATATTATAATTTTAAATTGGTACATTAATTACCTACATTATTTGTTGATCATGCTCTATACCTGAAATTGATTTTTTCAGAGATATTTTTACTTTTTCATGACTAAACGTTAAATTACAATCTTCTATTTTTAATTATAGTCTTAGTAGCCATGATTTTGACATAAAATCAAAACATTTCAGTTTTATTAATTTTAATAAATAATTCACGAAATCATTAGATATCACACAAAAATTTATATAAAAAAAACAGGGACAGTAAAAAGACTGATCTATTACATACATAATAATTGTTGAAAAAGTTAAAAACAATGCTATTCTGAACACAATCTAATGAAATAAGTGATTACGATTCATAGAAAATGTTCAAAGTGACCTCCTAATACGTCTGTGTAGATGATTTTCAAATTACCCACTGACATTTCTTAACATGGCCACAATAATATTCTGAAAATCTTCCCTTATTCGGTTTATCATGTCTTTTTCTGTATTTGTGGGAGTTTTGTACAATTGTTCCTTAATATATCTCCACAAAAAAGTTCATTTTGGTCAAATCAGGGATTCTGGCAGGCCAATCATGGGGTCCTCCCCTTCTTATCCAACGAAAAGTTACGTTACTGTAATGTTTGTGAATAGCTGCAATATAGTATACAGGTGCCCCATCGTGTAGGTACCACACTCTGTCCATAATATCCCTAAGGATGTCCTCCAGTATTTTCTACAAGTTGCTTTGCAAAAATTCCAAATAAACTTGACCATTGATACGCTCTTCAAAGAAATGTGGTCATATCACATAATCATTGACAATTTCTCCGCAGCTATTCAACGCCACTTTTGTTTGGCTATTGTAAGGTGTAAGGACTGATTGTGTCGTAATAATTAAAATTATGACCATTAACATCTCCATTTTTATGAAAACTTGCTTTATCGACAAATAAAACACTGTCCAAAAAATTTCTTTGTTCTGCTATTTTTTGTTGGGCCCATTGACAAAACTGCAATCAGTTTTCATATTCTCTATCAGTCTAATTAAAAGTGGTAGGGATGAAATTTGTTTCTTCGTAGGATTCAATATACTGAAGATCGGCTTATATCGTTTTCTCTTGTCAATTTCCTTGTACTTCGATGAGGATCTTCACTCACGTTTAGCAGTATGGCTGTTTCGTTTTCCTCGTTTACTACATTTGTTATTCGTTTATTTTTCTCATATACCACTTTCCCATTATAGTGACATCAGTTCATCAACCTCTCAAATGATCCGTTAGAGGGCTGTCTTCTTTCTGGATATCGCTGCATATAAATTCGAGTTGCCAGCAAAGAATTTTTATCACTGGCGCCCAGAACATAAACCATATCTACCATTTATTCTATTGAAAAATTCATTATTCAATATGTAGTGTGAATTTTAAAATGATTTATAGCTTGAAATAAGTGCGAATACTCAAATACTTTGTCGCAATGAATTAAAATTAAACGTCAGTAATTAAACTGAAAGGTGTCTATTTTATACCAAAATCATGGATACTAAGACTATTAGCTAAAAATAGAAGATGATAATTTAACATTTCTTTTAACGACATATTTCGCAAAGATGTAGGTGCGAATTTAAAATTACATTAATATACATACTTTCTGAAAAAAAATATGAAAAAATGCTCTATGAAATGTACTGAATTGGCGTAAAAATCACCCTGTATCATATATTCAAATTTTGGTGATTGTGTCGTCTAAATACATCTTTTGGCTACATATCTGCAAAATATGTTTTAGTAATTAATCGTAATGCTCACCGAGCTTTAATTAATTGCTTAAACCTCGCTTCAACCAAAATTTTTATATTTTCCCGAATAATCGCATTAAAACCAAAAAGTCAAAGGTATTTGGAAAGAAAATCTTACGCAGAATTCCAAAATGTAAAAATTTACTGGATGATCTATTTCAGAAAATTGATCTTAAAAAAGCTCCGTTGTAGTGAATCAACATGTATATTTGGAAATAATTTTAAAATATGCGCCTTTTGATACCATACCACTTCCATAAAAAAGTTATTCCCAAATCTTTTTAATAAGGCCGATATTGGACTTTATTGCGTCACCATATAGGTATATATATTCTTCCATTATGATCTTTGCTTCTTCCAGTTTTCCTGTACTCAATCTGCTTCTGACTTTCCATGTTCCTGTGTTAAACGAGTTCTTGAGATATTATATATATATATATATATATATATATATATATATATATATATATATATATATATATATATATATATATATATATATATATCAATGTGCTTAAATATTCAATTAGTTAGTCAATATTCGGAAACGCTTGAATGCAACCAACTCTGATTCTATTTACGAATAGGATATTATTATAAGTAATTACAGGCCTGCTGGCCGAGAGTCTCAATTCAAGAGATTGTAGTATTAAAACCACTCGATGGCCGACTGTTTTATTTTTATTCTAATGTGAACAGATCATTCTCTAACCAGTCACTAGTAATATCCTTTGCTTAGGTAATACGTTGATAAATTCCGTCGTAAAGCTTATCTAAATCTTCTAGGTGCAAAGTTTATCTTATTATTGTTTAAGGTGTGATTATTTATATTATTATATATTTTCATAATGTGCCAAAAGCACGCAATAACGCTTTTTTTAAAATCTTTACAATTAAATATAAACAGCAAGGATTAGGCATCTCCACCAAACAGAAGAAGGGTCATCATTACCCTAATTTATGTTAAATACCGTACTATTACATATCAGAATCCTACAATAGATCGTTATTGTTATTAATGTAAAAGTAAAACTAAAACTAAAATGGTTGCCCCCAAAATTATACCTAACTTAAACTACCACCTCTTGTAAAATGATATGCAAAATGCCACATAATTTTAGTGTCTGTGATTCTTCAGTATATACCAAGTATACAACAGACTGCACGGAATCACTCTTTCAGTATTTTACATATTAATAAGGTCAAAAACACATTCGTGCCAAGGAATATTTTACTATGCGTTTTGGACCAGTCAAAAATTTTGCATGTGAGCAGATAAATACGCGTTGCTTCGTTTGCATATGTTGAATCTATGCAACCATTATATGCTGGTTAAATAATGCAGAAAGATACGCAAATTAAAAGCAAAAATTTCAAAATATTTTTATCCTGTGTAAGCTTAAGTTGCAGATCAGACATATACTTGTAAGAATTCACTCTTGCTTCATATTTCATGTAACTTCACACCCATCCACACGCACTTACAGAGGATTTCTGTAGTCTTCATAACAAAAAGCTGGCTTATATGTATTTGTTAAGTTTTTAAATCAGTCTGTGTCTGCACTAATCAGATTTTGCAATTACTTTAGCATTTCTTCACCTTTTAACAGTGGCACCTGAAAAACCAGATTGATCTTCCACTTAAAAGAAATGCAAAAAGTTAAAACTTAAAGTTCGACACTTAATAAACCTTTGTTTACATCCGCGACTAGAAATAATGAAAACATGCTGATTTCCTACTTATTTGTATCAATTAAAACTGAAAGACTGCGTTTTTTAGTAACTTTGTCATATCATACACTCATTTGAACCTCTAGTAAGTAATAAAGGTAAAACATAATTGTGAAGAAGCATATTATTATTACTATTAATATTTTTTAAATATACAGACACAAATACTTATTAAATATGCGACCAGCATTTTGGACTAAAGCAACAATTCTGATAGTAAGTACCTATACCTATATGAGTGTATGTTTTTCATAGAGGAACATAGTTATTGAAGTAAAGTTTCAACTTACGCTTGAAAGCTATTTGAAGGAAACAATTATGTGCGATTAAGAATTATATTAAGAAAATAGCTTTTAAAGTACTATTATGTCTTTACCACAAGTAAATAAATCAGAGTAGTACCTATGACTTAATTGTCGAGGTTTGATAATTATTGATAGAGCAAGCTCATGGAGAGCGCTCAAATTTCTGCTATGGGTAGGTACTTACTTTTTTTAATAAGTAAATTGAGAATTTGATAAGCCCTCATTCTTTAGTAGTTTGTGAGCTGTGAATACTTTTGGAAATCGGTGAATTGTTAGAGAACGGTAAATGGGTTTTCTTTTTTTACTTCAGAATCATATTTTAAAAAACCATTGGCACATGTGAAAATTATAAATATTTTTAATTTCAAAGATTATTAACTCTGAAATCTGACAAATCTTATCTAATTTGTTTTGTTGGGCTGTTAAACAAATAAAATTGTATATCAGACAATAAAAATAGAGACCTTTTTACAACGTTTTTTCTTGGGTTTTGTCCATAAAGCAAACTATCTTTTTTATATAAATAACGTTACGAAATATTATTTAGATATAAAATACATTAGCGAAATGTAAATATATACAACTGAAACAGTTTTTTTGCTTGGGATATAGGTAAGTACTCTAAACTGAAAATTTTAAAATAAGTATTTATAGTGGCTACACTTTTTGATTCGAAAAGACCCTCTAACATGAATTCCGGATTAAAGATGGTTTTACATGTGTTGGCGTTTTAAACTACTTTCTCGCTCACCCGACGGCATTTCACATAACGTTCACACCAAGATCGGAGCTTTACCAATGTATATATAGGTATGCTAGTAAACTACTATCTTCATTTAATAATATATTTTCAGTATCATTCCTATATAGACAACAATTACCTATAAAAATATTTTGCTGATCTTTTAGTACCTATATACATACTTAATTTCTGCCACCCGAAAATAAACAAATGCATAAGTATATAATTCTTACAAATCCGAAGACGACGAGCACACTTTTCTTGACAAATATTGTTTGGCGCAACCTAATTTTTTGAAGAAAGAAAATAAGTACTCATAAGTTTATGATATAGAGAGAATAAATGCAGAAGCGATTTGGTTTATGCGTGGAATAATGGATGATCGTACACATCTAAAGAATTTCCCTGTTCCTTATGATACATACATCGGTAATAATTATTTTTGTGCGGAATATGATAGTTATGTTCCCAAACCTAGATTCACCCATTTACAAGAGACTCAAGAAAGCTCCATGAAACAGAACAAAAGCTAGATAATATATTCTAGTTCTTCAAGTGTATACTAAGGATTTTAAACAATGGTGTCCTAGAGGTACCAACATTTATTTCGGTGACGAAGATTTTAATGATGAATTTAAGCTAATTTTAAAGGAACACAATGCCCGAGAAGAAAGTTTGGCAATGATCAAATATAGAAATGCCTAGTGGTAACAAAAATTAAGTAAGTAAGATATTACACATAATTGCACCTACCAGCAAATATATGCAAGGGGTTTAAAAAGCAAGCTTTTAAAAACGTAGACCCGGTTAAGACCAATTATGATGGAAGGATTTTTATACTCTGTAAATCTTCGAATGGACAACGTTGTGAATATAAATATAATCAGTTAATTGGTTCAGTATCAATTTGTTAGTAATATTAATAAATTTCAGTGAATTATGCAAATAAATGAATATATTATTATAATCAAAAATATTTATAATAGAAGCCTGTAAATTCAAACTAAAAATTCCGAATAGTTGTTACCTGTTTTTCTTATTCAAGCGTTGTGTTAATATAATTACCTACTTCTAAATTCTGACCTAACAAAAAAAATTTAATGCTCGTTTTTAAAAATTGTTCACTTTTTTTGTTTAAAATAATTTAGACACTGCTTATTTCTATAGTACCAGCAGTTTTAATTTAATTAAAAAACACTTTGTTACTGCTCTTCTTTTTTGGCCAATCACTAAAGCTACAATTCTAAAATTTTATTGGTGTATTTATACTCACTGACGTGACATTTTTTCCGTAGTATTTTAAAACGATGTGCAGATGCATATGTTTGTCTTGATATTTTATTTAAAACTTTAAAAATTTTGCATTTACAAAAGTGGCAATGACCTGAATCGCTTAGTGAAGATCTACTAAACTATTTATCTTGGATTCCTATCGACACCCCATTTTTTTTTCTTTAAAAAAATTAGCAGAATAGAATGTAACATAACATCACCGAGGATTGTGTTTGATTATGTTACATGTCTGCTGTTCAGCTGTTTGAAAAAGCATAAAACCGTTCGTTTCTTTTACCTTGCGTTTCGGCCACTCAAAGTTCCTACCCGCTTCTTACAAAAGGGAGGTTCAACAAAATTTTTAGTTGGTGAGGTAAAATTGATCATTGGAATTGAAGATTGGCTATAGGCACATTAATAGGAAAACAAAATAGATTTAGGAAGAATATAACTAAAGTGGCAGCAAATATTTACTCCCTGATGATCAGTAAAAAAATTCTGAGCAATTAAATAATTGTTTTAATTTATAAGTCTAGAAAATGTAACCTTCTGTGTTAGTGAAGATATAAGTGGCTACTATAAGATAAGAACACCCATACTTTGACAACATGTATTATATATATATATACACACACACACACACACAAACACAAATATATATATATATATATATATATATATATATATATATATATATATATATATATATATATATTTATGTATGATCTATAAAAAAAAGGAAAGTCACATTAAGTACATAAAATGTTTTTGACAGATGGATTTTCAGAGGAGAATGTTCAACACAATTGTGTAAAGGCAATCACAAGCATAGTTTTCTTGTGTGCACGTTATATAATTTTGGACGCAAATAAATAAATGAGTAAGTATATATATATATATATATATATATATATATATATATATATATATATATATATATATATATATATATATATATAACGCCGCAATTAAGTATTTACCAACATTTTAGTAACTTTTTTGTTGGTCACGTCAACTTTACATTAAAAAGAACAATTTTCCTACTGGTTAAACTATCTACACATACCCACCTAATACTTTAATGCAAATTAATGTAAGCTTATCTACAAAAACGCTTCTTCGAAAAAGGTGAAATTCGAGACACGGTGTTAAAATTACTCGTATTACCTAAACCTTTTGGTCCCAATACCTAAAAGTATAAACTATAATTGACTACATTTTATACATAAATGTGAGAATGGCTGAGTTCACCAGGCGCCTACAGCTTAGTTTAGGCGCTCATCTGCTGACTACCAATACATTTCAGCGGTTGGAGTTTGCCTGCCATTCCGCTTTAACAAATCATCAACAGCTGGATTCCAGCAGAAACTCATTGAGACGGGTCAACGCATACGTTGGCACAACTATTTGACTGCTGGCGCCTGGTGAACCCGGCCAAGTATCTCTATTAAGCAAAGCAAACTCATCAGCTAGCTACCGTGTAAAGATGATTTTATTATAAAAATATCTTTAACCTTTTACTGAATTCAAAAAGTATATACGCTAATAGAGAGGTATCGATGGTGAGACTGCAAAAGTGTTTTCATATGAGTGCGAATTTGGGTCCCTAGAACCCGAAACCAAGGTCCGTTGGAATATATATATATATATATATATATATATATATATATATATATATATATATATATATATATATATATATATATATATATATATATATATATATAGCCTGGCTGAGTTCGTTAGCCAGCCCTAACACACCAGTGTATCTAAAAGAAATTTTTTTTTCGAAAAAAAAAATGAAATTTGGTTGATATGTTGCACTCGTAAATACCTTACTATGTACCAAAGGGTTTATGAAAAATTAAGTTAAACAAATTTGAAGCATTTAGTACAAAATCGCTACCATAACGCACTTGCTGCGTCCCGAAATTTTATTTTTACTTCTTGTTTGAATAACAAAACCGCATCCAGTAGTTTTTTAGGTTCATAGATACAAATCCTAAAACCAACTACATGTTTACCTATTTATATAGGTATTATATCCTGAGCAATATAGGTATGCAATTTTTTTTTAGATAAGTATATTGAGCAAACAAAATTCATCATGCAGTTGATTTTATGATGAAAATATATTTAACCAGCCGCGTTTTTTGTTCTTCTCATTCATTTATTTTTAAGTGCCATCCTTACATTATATATATATATATATATATATATATATATATATATATATATATATATATATATATATATATATATATATATATATATATATATATATATATATATTGGATGTATATAGTGTATATATAAATCTGTATGTATGTAGGGTATAAATTATTACTATTACTAATAGGTATAATAAATAGAAATGATCTCCAACTACAATTCAAAAATCTGTGGTGAATGAACTACAAGTTCGTGCCATCCCGAGTGTTTGAGTGTTTCAACTCACCAACTCAAACTTGAGTCAACTCATATATATATATATATATATATATATATATATATATATATATATATATATATATATATATATATATATATATATATATATATACATACATATATATATATATATATATATATATATATATATATATATATATATATATATATATATATATATAACTTACTGTAATGTATATAACTGAACAAAGTTTTGTTACATACTATATATGCAATATTTGGATTTGTTTATTGAGTGAACCGAGCTCATAAGCCGGCACCAATGCAATGTGATTTTTAAGATAAAGGCGACTGACCACCTTCTTTTAGCTCGTTGAAAAATCAAATTGCATTACGTAATTTTAAGTACGATAGATGCAACTAACTTACCTATAAAACTAAGATTTGTCACATAATACAATGCGATGTGTTTGGATCAAAATCTCTTTAACGTGGCATTTTTTACTTTTTGATGGGATAGCAAATCTCCGCAATTATTTGTGTGTCATGGCTACAATATCCAAATTTTAGTAGCTATTTGGTTTATTTATTGAGTCGACCAAGCTGGCTATACAACGCAAAGTTAGCTTTGAGATGAAGATGTCCAAAGACAAAGGTATCCAACCTGCCGCAATGTCTCACTTTGCAGCAACAGCAAACCGCATTCATCTATATTATTTAAGCGTCATCGTCAAAATATCTTAACTAAGTATAAATAAAATTGCATAAAGTACATATTGTCGCATTGTAGGTACCTACGTATATGCTACTGTTGGGAAGTGTTTATTAAGTTAGTTTTATGATAGAAATTTTGCATGATACTATTCCAAAAAGTCTGAAATAATATCCCCACTCTAGTCGAACAGTGGAGTGGTTTTCCATTATTAAAAAAATATGCCTACCACAGCAAACTAATTTTGTCGTGTGTCTGTCTTTTGACTTAATAGTATTGTCTTTGAAGCAACTTAACATGTTTGCCTGATTGGCAATCAGAATTTCAAAAAGCTGATTACAGTTGTCCTAACTTGGTGAAACCGCCAATATTTAATTAAGATGTAGGGGCGTTCCATCTGGATTCACAAAATAGTATTAAAATATGGTTTAAGCAATTACTTTTGCTACAGCTTAGTCTCACAATGCCGTATAGGTGAACTTTGTTGTAGAGAAGTAAAACAATAGCGCAGTGAAAATTTAAATTCTTAAACGGTTATTGCCCTTACTTGGTGAAACTAATCCATACTAAATATAGACGTAGAGATTATTTCTCTGGCTTCAAAAATGATCGTTTTTTTTTCTGTAACCGGTATCGCTGCTTAACAGCACTGTCAAGCAGAGAAATCGGTTACAGAGAAGAAAATTAAAATGTGTGAAGTCAGAGAAATTGCCTCTACGTCTATATCTACTTAATTTCTCGTAAGCAGGTCTCAAGTAAGTCGAGAGTTTTAAAGCTTTAAATGCAAAAAAATTTTTTTTTGATAAGTCTGTCTACATTTAAGCAACTTTTTAATTGTTATAATAGGCAAATGTGTCTGCACTATTGAATAAATTAGAGGTTTATAAATGCTATTTACAAAGTAAAACTGTAGCAGAAAAATAGATTTCGATACTAGTTTTCTAAACAGTACATAAAAATATAAAATGCAATATTCAAACAAAATACGTCGAGATATAAAACATTTAGGGGCAGTTTAGTTTATCTAATTAAAATTCAGTGATGTAGTTAAAAAGGGGTTGAAAATTGAAAGGGGTGCACTAACGTGCCCTTATTTAAAAAGCCCCATTTATGTGCTAGCAGCCATATTTATTCTGATCAGGATATCAGAAAATAAACACATCCAAAAGGACCAGTCGATTTCAGGTTAGTAACCCTGTCTTTTTCTTACTCATATATAAAGGTATATAGCATTATATACTTCAGAAACAAACAATACTTCAACCTCTGTTATTACGAAGTCCTATATAAAAATTATATTTGTTCTCAAATGTCTGTTCTTCAATGCTATAAACTGGGACACTTGGTACCTACATATACATACATATATGCGTGCGCGCGCGTATGTGTACCTATGTATTAATGTATGCTGTGGATTTATGCTCTAAAAATTCGCGATTTCAAATATCCAATAAGAAACATATAGCGTCATTACTTTTATATTACATGTATGATCAGTGAATACCTAGTAGTCATATTTTAGTTTGAAAGTAGAGTAGAGGCATGATGGTTGTTATACCGTAACTGACTTAATCCATTATGTTGCTTGAACTATTTTTCCATATCCTTATTTTTAATTATTATGCAGTTATTATAATACATACGCATCTCATTATGTAGGTACAATTAAATGTAGTGGTGCTTATTAATTAATTTTAAATAAGAAATATTTCATGCAATAAAAACTAAGGATACTTAAACGCAGCAATTTTTCAAAAAGCGTCCTTATATACCTACAAAATAAACAAAAAGAAAGAAAAAGAAAACCTTCACTATACACAGTTTTGTTAAGTCTACATATAAGTAGGTAAAGCAAACTTATTAAGCATTTCTACACTGTACGAAAAAAAACACGAAACACAAAAGCACTCTAAACTTGTAGTTTGCGCATTTGTCTGAGATTACCCATTCCTGTTTTATTTCTACTTCCGATGGGAGGTTTACTGTACATAAAGTGTGGCTACATGAACTTTTCTTGTTTCAGGCTCATTTGAGTTCTCTGCAAACTTTACTTTCTACATTGGATACAAAGAAGATTACATAAGGATATCTATTTAATCAACGCTACCTATATAATATGTACCTATGTACTGTTGTTGCATGATGCTGAGATGTCCACCGAATCCAAGCAGAACTCCAGTAATTCACAACTTCTTGTAGCACAAAATAACTTTCTAACGGACAGTATTGTTCTAATCAGATCCGTAAAGCTCAATAATCGAAAAGGACACAATTGTCGATGTCACACACGACATTAACTTACATAGATTCCAAAGCACTGTTACTAAAGTGATGTCTTGTCCCCAAATTGTCCACTGCTGTAACAGGAGAAGGGATAACACAGTGTGCGCATGAGGGGGCGGAGTTTGACAATGTAGGGGGGATGCTGGTAAGGCAGAGACTCGATCAGGAGTTAGGTGATGATACCCCTTATGCCATACCTATTTGAGATATAACTAACGATGTTGTTACACAGTTAGTCCCTCCAACACCTGAACTTACGAATGAAAATATAGTGTATAGCTTCTAGTTTTGTTCCTTGATTTAGAAAACCTTTTTACTTATTCGTGCAACATTGACGACGATATAGCATCTCACTTATTTACAGAGCAAGTTTTATTCACGTCGACCAATAAGTTTATGTGTCACACAAGCTTACTAGTATAAAAAAACGTGCATCTAAGCAAGAGTGAGTTGCAATACCGATCTGAACAATTTAAACCATACATTTTTCAACAAGAATAAAGGAGCAGTAGGTATATTTCATGTATTTAACGTTGTATTGAATATATATATATATATATATATATATATATATATATATATATATATATATATATATATATATATATATATATATGTATGTATATATGTATATATATATATATATATATATATATATATATATATATATATATATATATATATATATATATATATATATATATATATATATATACCACAGGTTTTCCATTTCATATAACGACATAGCACATATGTTATAATAGGTAGGTAGGTGCCTACGGTTGCCCGGAAAAAATTGGATACGTTTTAAACGACTTGTCTACTACAAAAAACAGTTTTCACTATGGAACCCTCAGCTAATGTTGCGGATAGTGCCCAAAAAATCAGCAAAACTGTGATAATTGAAGGACATAAAAAATGGGGACGCAAAAATTGGTGATAAAACGATTCCAATCTTAACACCTATTACCTGCTCATCATTTCCAAAATGAGATATTTTCGAATGTAGGTTTGTATTCGTAAATAACACCAAACTTACAATTAAGTTTATCGAACCGTCGGTAATCATTTTACAAATTAACGATTTGTTAAATATTATAGCTATATATATATATATATATATATATATATATATATATATATATATATATATATATATATATATATATATATATATATAAAGCCAGCTTAACTGTAGTTTTGTGTCATTTTCGAATACATAACTACTTATTTTAGAAAACATGCCATCATACCTATAAGCCCCATACATAAATATATATATATATATATATATATATATATATATATATATATATATATATATATATATATAGTTTTTTTATCTAACGTACCTAATACAAATAGTAAATATTTTTTCCACTTTGGTAAAACATAAATACTAGAAATTTCAATATATGATATAAATACTTATAATACCAAAGTGCATTTAAAGAAACCGTGGACAAACAAAATAAAAGACGAAAAATCTTTAAAAAAGAGTAATGGAGTGACATTAATTTTCGATACCTATACCTACATCAACATTTAACTTAATTTTAAAATGGTTTAGAATATTACTAATTAATATCGAAGCGTTTTTGTTTATAATAGGTATATTCATATTATTTATTTACAGCAAATCTACTTGAATATGATATATATATATATATATATATATATATATATATATATATATATATATATATATATATATATATATATATATATATATATATATATAGACTTAGATATTATTACATTATAAACTCTTTTTACAGATTATATTTAAGTTATTATTATTTATTACTTATTTAACTCATTACAGTTACCTATTCGTTTTTAAGTTATAAACTCTCTTTACAAATAACAAATAAGCTAAAAATAGATGTCAAATGATACCTATACGACGTTTGGATTTGTATTAGCAGTGATATTGTCTGTTAATAGGTTAGTATTTAACGCCCCTGTCAATTTGTTTAATTCATAAATTGTTGTTGCCCTTACTTGGTGAAACCGTTCCATACTAAATACAGATATAGTTGTTTTCTTCACTGCAGCAGGTTTCTCCTATTACGGCATCGTCAGGCAGGATGACTATGCCATAAAAGGCGAAACTGGTTGCAGCGAAGAAAAGAAGCGTTTGTGGGGACAGAGAATATATATATATATATATATATATATATATATATATATATATATATATATATATATATATATATATATATATTTAATTTGTTAAATTGTTGAGTTATTTAACTGTTAGGGAAATTCTTGTGTTCTGTCAAAATCTCGAAGTAGATGTCATACTGTTCATTTTTAGTGAATTTTCGTAGGAAAATTCAGTAATGGGGAGATTCCGACTTTTGAATTTTGAAAAAAAATTGCAAATGAGCGCCACCTAGAAACCTCAGAACCCATATCCGGGGTCAGTTTCAATTTTTGTATGTTTATATATATATATATATATATATATATATATATATATATATATATATATATATATATATATATATATATATATATATATATATATATACTTTATTTGTTTGCTGTACTTTCAGTGATTTGTTATTTGGTTACGTGGACTGCAGTTTCGAACCGTCCCGATTTATCTTCAGCACGCATCTGACCTGACCTGGCCTGTCAGTAGCGTGCTGAAGATAAACCGGGACGGTTCGAAACTGCAGTCCACGTAACCAAATAACAAATCACTGAAAATACAGCAAACAAATAAAGTGTCTATTTAAAAGTGATTACAGTGTAGTGCAACATTCCAAAAGATATATATATATATATATATATATATATATATATATATATATATATATATATATATATATATATATATATATATATATATATATATATATGTATATATGTACATATATCACACTGATAGCTCAAAAAATAATGAGCCGATTTTGATCAAATTTAATGCGTGCCTTCCTTCTGTAAGTGGCTTGGATAAGTACGTTAGCCAGGAAAATCGGATGAGGCTTTCCCGGAAAATTTTGAGTTTCAATTCAAAAAAAATTCATCTCAAAAAATAAAAAAGCTATGTTAACCAAATTCGGTAGGTAGGTTTAGGATATAAAAAGTAAACTATACGCCAAAATGTATATTTCTATGCTACAAGAAAAAAAGTTATAATAGAATATTTGGAGCCAGGTGATTTCTATGAAAATTCACTACCATAACGCACTTCCTGCGTCTAGACTTTTGTATTTTGTAGTACGTAGCGTCGTATATGAATTTGCTGCACAAATAATATATTTTTAAAGACATTCATTCGTTCTGGTAAAATACTTTTTTCCGAGTATATTTTATTTTTATTGCAAGATAAACCGGGACGGTTCGAAACTGCAGTCCACGTAACCAAATAACAAATCACTGAAAGTACAGCAAACAAATAAAGTGTATATTTAAAAGTGATTACAGTGTAGTGCAACATTTCAAAAGATATATATATATATATATATATATATATATATATATATATATATAAATATATATATATATATATATATATATATATATATATATATATAAATATATATATAAATAAATATATATATATATATATATATATATATATATATATATATATATATATATATATATATATATATGTACATATATTACACTGATAACTCAAAAAATAATGAGCCGATTTTGATCAAATTTAACGTGTGCCTTCCTTCTGTAAGTGGCTTGGATAAGTACATTAGCCAGGAAAATCGGACGAGACTTTCCCGAAAAATGTTCAATTTTAATTCAAAAAAAAATTTTATCTCAAAAAATAAAAAGCTATGTTAACCAAATTCGGTAGGTAGGTTTAGGATATAAAAAGTAAACTATACGTCAAAATTTATATTTCTATGCTACAAGAAAAAAAGTTATAATAAAATATTTGGAGCCAGATGATTTCTATGAAAATTGACTACCATAACGCACTTGCTGCGTCAAGACTTTTGTATTTTGTAGTACGTAGCGTCGTAAATGAATTTTCTGCACAAATAATATATTTGTAAAGACATTCATTCTTTCTGGTAAAAGACTTTTTTCCGAGTATATTTTATTTTTATTGCAATTTGCATTTATATTGCAATTATGAAAATGAGGATGATCTTCAACTGTAAAAATCATATAAACGGTCACTTATAGAGTGAAATCTAGTACATTATGAATAAGATTTATGTAAAGAATTATGTATTTACTAATTAAGTTAGGGAGTTTAACTTAGGTTTGTCGATATAGGTGGCAAAGTCGGCTTTTTACATATACTGTATGATTTTTAGGAGTAATGCGCACTTATTAATAGCAGCAGGTAACAGTTGTAATTAAACATTGTATTACGGTCTTGTTTTGTGAACATAGCTAACTTAAACTCACTATCTTGATTAATACATTACCAATTCCAAAATGCAAAAATATGTAGGCTGTTCCATTTAAAATAAAACTATTGGTCTCATCTTTGGGGACGCTGTATAACTATAGTGACGAACTTTTAGTGAAATCTCGTAGCCAAATTTTAAGACAGTTTGTTTAACGGTCTGAGATATAAACATCATTCTACACTTATTGGGCACTCTTTATACGTATAATATTATATAATTGTTAAATGTTATTATATAATATTTTTTTCTATTATGCCAGTCTGGAATTTCTTTGCAAATAGTATATAGCAGTGGATTAAAATAGATATTGCAAAGCAGGGTAACTAAGTAACGTCAAAAATTAATAAGAGCTAAGATGCCCAAATGGCCAAACGTCTAGATGTACTGCGTTCACTGTTGTGACTCAATCTGTCTATGAACTTATAAGAAAGATTCCTAACAGTCCATCTCCCGTTAGAAATTTACAAAAATGTGGCAAAGCTACAGATCTACAAATCTGTACGTGTCCGCCAGTCAGTCGCATACCCAAATTTCTCACCAGATTTAAATTTTCTAGAATTTTCGGTTTTACCAAAGTGGATACTGTCTGTGTTATTTTAAAAATAAAACAACTATATATGTTAGCTTTAGGTGTATAGGTATGCAAGCGTGAGTGTGTGAGTTAGTAAGAAGTCCTTGGTTCCTTGGTTAACCTGCGTTTAAAACTATTTGAGACCCCCCTCTCTCTTTCAGCTCTAGCATTTAAACAATTTTAAAGAGGTTAAAACCATAAAAACATAATTTTCCACGGTCGTTCTCTGCCTATTTCTTCGAAAGATGTTAAGGGGTGATTAGGTTGTTGAAGTTGCCTACTGCCTACTTCCCAGCTCTCAGCGAAAATTGTCTCTATGGTCTCAGTACGTTCAACCTCAAACCTGAAGGCATCTAGATATTTTTAGTTATAATGAATAATGGCGCATTATGTAGGATTGTGTTTTTATTTGTTCGGGTGTCTTCAGCTTTTTCCGATCACAACATGTGATCTTTTGAATTTTTGCTTAGACTATAGTATTTCTAGCTTCCCTGGTGAAAAGGGAATTGCTTGGTCTCTAAATTTGGTCTTGCCTTATTCCGTGTAGATCACATTCATCTCTTAAAATACTTAATATATATATATATATATATATATATATATATATATATATATATATATATATATATATATATATATATACAGGGTGTTTCAAAAATTATGGTCTATGTTGCAGGTGCACATTCAGCACAAAAAATAAGACTATTTTTTCACATAAACAAGGGGTAGCAAATGCTTAGTTTTTTAAATACAGCGTGTTAAAGTTTTGTTTTTGTCAGTTTTTCACGAATAAGTCTGAGTCAAATTAAAATTTTGGCGTGAAAGTTGGCATGCGGGGGTTTTTGAGGGCAAGAAATTTAAATATGTTATTGTTAATAACACTGCTGGTAGAGGGCGCCACCTGTAAGACTATGCTTGCATTCAATTGGCTATAATTTTTTGACACCCAGTAATATCGACCTACCGTATAGCTACGTTGCAGCCCTTATCAATTGTAAGCAAAAAATGTATATTTGATCCAAATCTCTCAGGCACACCATTTTGGAGATATTTCAATTTTTGTATGTCGATGTCCCTCAACAATTAATTTTTCTCAAGTAATTAATTGTATTGTATGCAATTTTTAACAACAAGTAAAACAACAAATAAAAAGGTTAATAACATTTTATGATACCTGACTACAATAAATGTTGAAAATGGCCACCCTCCACTTCAATACACTTTCGTATTCTGCGGAGCATACAATCTCGTACTCTGTGAAATATTTCTGGTGTATTTCTAATTTGTATCCAAGTAAAATTCTTTGCTGCAGATCATCAACATTTTCAACATTTGCTTCATAAACAATACTTTTGCGATGCCCTTATAAATAAAAGTCCATAGGATTTAAATTAGGGGATCGAGCCGGCCATGGCTGAGGTCCACCGCGTCCGATCCATCTGCCTCCAAAAGTATTACTTAGGTAATTTCTGACATTTAGGGCGAAATGTGAGGCGCTGAGTCATGCATAAACCACAGGTTATCTCTTATGTCAAAAGGTACACTTTCTAATAACCCATTTAGTTGGTTTTGCTGGAATTCAAGATAAGTTGTAGCATTAAGTCTGTGAGGTAAAAAAAAATGGTCCTATCAAATTACACCCCACAATTCCAGCCCACACATTTAAGGAAAATTGCTGTTGATGATGCCTTTCAAAAACTGCGTGGGGATTTTCGTCAGTCCAAATATGGCTGTTACGAAAATTGACGATCCCGTCGCGCCTAAATCCAGACTCGCCAGTGAACAATACACAATTCAACAAGTTCTCTACATTATTATGTGAAGAAACCATTGGCAAAATTGTAGGCGAGGTATAAAATCTCTTTCAGGCGATAGTGCCTGCACACGTTGGATGTGATATGGACGCAATTGTTGCTCGTGAAGAACTCGCCATATCGTTACATTGGATGCTCCCAGGCGATTGGCCATTTCCCTAGTACTTATTTTTGGATTTTGTTCAATTTCATCCAGAACAGCCTCTTCAAAATCAGGATTTCGTTCACTTCGTGGTCTGCCTTCATCAGCAGTAACTTTATTAAAGGTACATATATATATATATATATATATATATATATATATATATATATATATATATATATATATATATATATATATATATATATATATTCGAAAGAAACAGATCGACGTATTAGATAATGTAAGTATGTACCTGTTTCTCGCAGACGGATGTTAATCCGTTGAAACATCCTTCTGTCTGGAATTCTCCGATTTGGGAAGGCTTCTTCATACAGTCGTTTCGCCTCATAACAGTTACCAAAAGCCCGTGAATACATAACATGCATGTCTGTTAGTTCATTGTTGGTAAACACTTCCATATTTAATTAGAAAATTTACGGACAATACAATTAATTACTTCAAAAAAGTGAGCAGTCGCAAACGTAAAAGTCAAATGTAGTATATGTCACGACGAAAACGCAAAAGTCAAGTCCTGTAACGATGGAAACCACTTTGTTAAATGGTTTGTTTAAAGTTTGTTATCATGGCTTTTTATTTTATCTTCATGATTGTGTCTTGTCAGTTCTTTTTTCTGGCAAGATCTTAATTTTTAACTAGAGAATAAGAAAATTAAGTTTATACATACATAGCAATTAAAAGGTGAAAAATGTATTCCTATGATTTGACGCAGAATTAATTTTTGGGCGACATCGACATCAAAAATTGCAAATCTCGAAAATGGTATGTCTGAGAGATTTAAATCGAGTATTCATTTTTTGCTTACAATTGATAAGGGCTGCAATGTAGCTATACGGTAGGTCGATATGACTGGGTGTCAAAAAATTATAGCCAATTGAATGCAAGCCATGTCTTACAGGTGGCGCCCTCTGCCAGCAGTGTTATTAACAATAACATATTTAAATTTCTTGCCCTCGAAAACCCCCACATGCCAATTTTCACGTTAAAATTTTAATTTGACTGGGACTTATTCGTGAAAAACTGACAAAAACAACAAATTTTAACACGCTGTATTTAAAAAACTAAGCATTTGCGGACCCATATTTATATGAAAAAATAGTCTTATTTTTTTCTGCTGAATGTGCACCTGTATATATATATATATATATATATATATATATATATATATATATATATATACATATATATATATATATATATATATATATATATATATATATATATATATATATATATATTTACCTATATACTATGGAAACATTCACGCCAGTTGCAGAGTAAATTTATTAACAATTGTTGAGCTTAGCTATGTTTACGAAGTGTAAGAGTTCTAAAATATTCTGCGTTTAAAAAAAAATGACAGCTTAGAAATTAACTTTACACTATACGTGCTTTTCAAACACATTTAGTCCAAAAGAGTTTTGTCCACTATTAAGAGATACATGTGTAAGCAACCGTTTAATTTTCACTAGACACAATATATAATATTCAATTTTAAATTTAAAAAATTCAGGAGGCAGCAAGTGCATTATCGTAGTGACTTTTCATAAGAATTGTACACTATTAGTACAACATATTGCTTAAATTAATATTTAAGTTTAAACAGATCTTGAAGATCGGTTTTAAAGGCCCTAATACAGGCTCATTTGATAATTTTGTTCGAAATCAATATCTCTTTATTATCAAAAAAACATTTTAATGTTGTGTTCTAGCTCCTTTTGAATCAAATGCCCAGAACTGAATTTTCTATGACGTTCGAAAATTAAAATTTAGTAGTACATAGTCACTTTAAAAGAAATTTGTGTTATAAATTTTCTTAAAGTTACAATAGGCTGCTAAAAGAAAACCATATTTAGAAAAATATATTAAGAAAAAGAAAAAATTTGCCAAATTATAAACGTGACAGTTATTTTTACAACAATAAATAAAGTTTTTTGAAAATAAATTCTCTTCTTTTTTATCAAAGATAGAAAAATGTTTGCTGAAATTTTTAATTTTAGACTTAAAGGTGAGACAGTTACCCCGGCGTTTTCAAGAAAAATGAGATCTTGATCCAAATGTATGAAATTTGCACGCTATTGTTTCTACCACATATTAAAGTTAGTGAAACAAAACAAAACGTTACATGTGAATCGTGCGAAACAGAACACGGCGCAGCCGTGGGGGAGTTGAATTGTGAGGCGAATACGCTACCCTTCGACCACAAATGATGTTTAACAACTGCTTGTTTACGCGGTATTAGGTATTGGCTGCCTTAAACCCTGATCTTTCCACTATTTGCTACATTTTCTGTCTGAAACTTTATTTGTGCGCCGTTCATCAAGCTACAAATAAAGTGTATTTTAAGAATGTATAGAATCTCCTACATAAAAATAACTAATCTTTACAATCACATCATTTTTAGTTCCATGTCATCTGTCATTATGACGTCGTACGAGACTGGGCCGCATGTACTTTCACGTAATGGCATGGTGTTGTCAACGGGGTTCGGGATTTTAGTGGCCGAGATATATCGATCGCTAGTTCGTGTAGTATGTTTTACCCGTGTTATTTGTATTTTTTGGTCCTGTAGTATGTATCAATCTACGCATGACAGCCAACTACCCTGTCGTTGTCGGGCATTGGACTTTAACACTTAAGTCGTTTCAATTCATGTCCTTCAGATTCTATTTTTAATTTGAAAAAACTTCAAAATGTGTATACCAAATTACTTCACATTTACAACGTAGGTTTATTTGCATTTGTATGTAGAGTCTTATTCAAGTTACTCCAATACCTTCAAAAATTAAAAAAAATATTGATGTATTTTTGTGGGAAAAGGGTCCATTATACCTAATTTATGAAATCATCCGGGGTGTTATCAAAATGCAGATATGTGCCAAGTTTCGTTGAAATCAGTTGAATATTTTTTGAGTTATCTCTCGGATACATACATACAGACACACACACACACAAATATATATATATATATATATATATATATATATATATATATATATATATATATATATATATATATATATAAACAAATAAAAATTCAAACGGACCTTGGATATGGGTACTAGTGGCCCAAATTCGCGCTCATTTAACAACATTTTTCGAAACTCTCATCATCGTTACCTCTGTCAGTGAATTTTCTTAATGAAAATGCTAAAAGGCACCAAAAACAAATTTTTGTAAATGCTTTTTTAACATTTTTAAAATTTACAGAGATTTTGTAAGCAGGAACATAACGTAACATACCCTTTATGTCGATAGTTAAGGCTTTTTTTAAGGTCTGTCTATTTCCGTGACTATGGCCAATCACCGACGCCAGGGGCAGTTCATCTCACTATCCTGGAAGTTTTGCCGAGCCCTTGGCTTTCTATAACGAAGGTAGGTACCTTCAACGTGCCCAACATGGCATAGTACACGAAACCGACGGATTTACGCCCCCTCCCCAGGGTGCCACGTGCAGACGTTCAACTTGCTCAAACACAATGATTGATGTTGATGTTAATTTTACAGTATGTACTGAAAAAGAGAAATGTTCCTCAATGGGAGTCGAATCCAGGACCCTTGGGTTCAGAGGCACATGTTATTATCACTGGACCACCGAATCAACCAACGCTTTATTAGATAAAGAATCATTTGCTTTTTAAAATAACATTAACTATCAAGTGTTCAGTCAAACTCAATTTTTGAAAACTTTAAACGAAAGGATCTCATATTTTAATAAAAACTATTAAAACAAATTTAGCTTTGAAGTACGAAGAAGCTGGGATTATGTATTTATTCTCTTTGAGTGAATTGTATTTCTAAAACAACTGGCAGTGTAAGAAAAATGTCTAGGGTAGAAGAGAAATGTGCGTAAAATGTTTTAAAATGGTTTTTACCAGTCCAATTATAACTTTTGTTAGTGTCATCATCCCTTGAAATTATTTGTGTGTACTTTACTTACTTTGTTGTTTTATTTATAACGAAGAGTACACCCTCGTTTCAAAAGCACCTATATTTTGCTATACAGATTCTTTGTGGGTTTATTAAGAATTATCAACAATCTTCATGTGTATTGCTGAGATATATTTCTAATTCGTGCTAAAGTTAAGGATAACATTATTCCCTGTTATATAAAGTGATTTTTTATTATTAGGCTCACGGTGTGCTATGCTCGGTAACAGCGACAACTTATAATTGTTTTTATTAACTGTTGTTGCCCTTACTTAGTGAAACCGTTCCAAACTACATACACACGTAGAGACCATTTCTCAGGCTTCACAAATGTTCGTTTACTTTTTCTTTTCTGTAACCGGTTTCGCTGCTTGACAGCAATATCACACAGGAGAAAATTGCGTTGATTTATACATATTCATGACAACTACAAACAAAAATCCGTTGCTACGTTATGATACTTTGATCAAAAAATTGTGGAAAAAATAAAATAAAAATGACAGATGACGTGTTCAAATCTGATGTGTGTCAATAATTAACATGAAAATTAAATTAAACTAGTCTATGAATCAATTATACATCATGCATTTTCAATATCTATGTCGGAAACCAATTTTAAAAAAGAAATATCAAGAACTTAAGCAAATAGCATTTCATAATGGTTACTCTGTTAAAATAACAGATAAAATTATAGAGAGAAAAGAATACAAATAAGCGCTTAATTTAATTTATCCAAACATTAAACGCATAAAAGATAACAAATATGTTTCGATGACTTATTTTGAAACCATTTCAGAAAACATTTCAAACATTTGAAATACCTCTATCACTACAAAGGTAGCTTTTAAATCTTACAACACGACAGGCGATGTTATTTAACGCGAAAGAAAGATCATGTTTGCAAAACATATTATTGATACTCAACATAGACACACAGTACTTTTTTGAAGCTTTAGAAGTAAAAAAAGCACATAAACGACAATAGCTACATTGTTTTAAATAAGCAAACTGATCGAATGGATTCCCCTTTCTTGGAAGTTATTCTTTCTAATTAAATACCTATTTGAAACAAAATACGTCTAACTATATTAAAAAAGTTGTAATAAGACAATAGGTTGATGTGTGTCGATATTTTTCTTGTGTAGAATCTGATTTATTGATGTTATTGCTTAATTATTTTATTGATGTAATTTTTGGTAGTTATTGTTGTTATACTTTGATTCCATTTTCATGTTATTTATTATTTTATTATTATTATTATTATTATTATTATTATTATTATTATTATTATTATTATTATTATTATTATTATTATCAGTTTATTGAAATTAATTTTACAATGCATCATTTAACAAAGAAAGCTTAAACTTGTGCTTGTTAAGGATGCAATTTTCATAAGTTGACACACATCACGTAGACATTTTGAACACGTAACCTCTCATTTATATATTATTTTGTTTTTTTAAACAATGTTTTGATTAAAGTATTATAACGTAGCAACAGATTTATCTTTGTAGTTGTCACGAAACAAGCAGCGAAACCGGTTATAGATAAGAAAAAGAAAACGAACATTTGTGAAGCCAGAGAAATAGTCTCTACGTCTGTATGTAATCCAGTTGTTTTAAAATAACTTTAATAACCACGTTCTTTTTCCACTTTCTGAATAAACATACGTCAGAACGAACAAATATCAGCAATGGGATATGCCTGAACCCACCTATCATTACCATCAAGAGCACTAAACTGATAGCTTCATTTTGTAGCTTGTTTTCTTTTATCCAAAATTTTTGAGGTCCCAAAAACAAAAAATATATATCTAAATCTAAATATCTACTTAGGAATTATTTTACTTACATCTCTGAATATAAATGTGAAAAAGTAATCAATGACTAATAATCCATGGAAAAAGAATCATATTAAAATATCTTACATCGTTAAAACTGTCTGCGATGTATGATGTCTTCGCTGCATGATATTTTCAAATGAGCGCGAATAGGGCCCATAGAACCCATATACGGGGTCAGTTTCAATTTTTATATGTTTATATATATATATATATATATATATATATATATATATATATATATATATATATATATATATAAAGATTGAAACTTACCCCAGATATTTTTTCTAGGGGGCCTAGTTCGCGCTTATTAGGAATCTATTTTTCAAAATTCAAAAGTCGCCATCTCCTCATAAGTGAATTTTGTATTAAGTAATAAAATAGTTTCAACAAGTTAGGACAACAACAAACAAGGTCGATGTCATTTTTATTAAACGTCTGCGAAGAAAGGTTTTCTACGAGGTCAACTTTCTAAGGAGATGATTTTTTATTTTTTATTTGATATTTTACAAGCTGCTTCATTTATTGTTATATATATATATATATATATATATATATATATATATATATATATATATATATATATATATATATATATATATATATATATATATAGATCTTTTTAACTAACTCGTGTTGATGAGTACAGACAATCTAAATTTTACTCTAATAAATTCACTCATGAAATAGAAATTAATAACAAATTACCTATTTGAGATATAACTAACGATGTTGTTACACAGTTAGTCCCTCCAACACCTGAACTTACGAATGAAAATATAGTGTATAGCTTCTAGTTTTGTTCCTTGATTTAGAAAACCTTTTTACTTATTCGTGCAACATTGACGACGATATAGCATCTCACTTATTTACAGAGCAAGTTATATTCACGTCGACCAATAAGTTTATGTGTCACACAAGCTTACTAGTATAAAAAAACGTGCATCTAAGCAAGAGTGAGTTGCAATACCGATCTGAACAATTTAAACCATAAATTTTTCAACAAGAATAAAGGAGCAGTAGGTATATTTCATGTATTTAACGTTGTATTGAAATATATATATATATATATATATATATATATATATATATATACATATATATATATATATATATATATATATATATATATATATATATATATATATATATATATATATATATAGATCTTTTTAACTAACTCGTGTTGATGAGTACAGACAATCTAAATTTTACTCTAATAAATTCACTCATCAAATAGAAATTAATAACAAATTACGGTTTCTTGATGTATTAGGCATCAAAAATGGAGGCACTTTAGAATTTGACATCCACAGAAATATATATATATATATATATATATATATATATATATATATATATATATATATATATATATATCTAACCGATAACTATAAAAAAGAATTAACCGATTTGGATGAAACTCGGCAAGTACCTTTCTTTTATTAATGGCTTGGATGAGTTTGTTAACCAGGAAAATCTGACAGGGTCTTCCAGGAAAATTTTGAGTTTCTTTCGAAAAAAAAAGTTTTTTCCGAAAATTACAAAGCTATTTTTATGAAATTGGTGGATATGTTGCCGCGTGAAAGACCGTACTACATACCAAAACTCAACCTTCTAAGCTTATAGAAAATTGAGTTATTCAAATTTGAAACATTTAATGAAAATTGACTACCATAACGCATTTGCTGCGTCCCGAAGTTTTCTTAAATTCAAATAAAAACTGGTACTTATTACTTATTAGTTAAAATAAAGTGGTCCTATCCATATAGACGGTCTAAAGTTCATCGTAAATAATGTGTGTTTGTGTTTTTGTGTTTTTTATTTCTTTAACGTCGGCCTATTTCCGCGACTATGGCCAATCACCGACGCCAGGGAGCAGTTTCGCCTCACTATCCTGGAAATTTTTCCGAACCCCTGCCTTTCTGTAAGGAGGGTGTCTTTAACGTGCCCAAAATCGCGTGGACAGGGGACTGACGGCTTTACGCCCACTCCGAAGAGCGGAACGCGCAGACATCCAACTTGCTCAAATACAATGCCACAACCTCGGTTGATGTTAATTGTACAGTTTGTACTGAAAAAGTGAAAGGAAAACCCTGGGATCGAAGCCAGTACCCTTCGGTTCAGAGGCACACGTTCTTACCACTGAACCACCGAGGCTCTATCGTGAGTAATGGAAACAAAACTTCTTCAATTGTTTTTCTTGAAGTAATATTTATTCACGGAAGAAGCATTAGCTGTCACTTTTAGTCAATCTTCGTAGAAAAAAAATTTGAAATTTTACTAATGAGGAGATCTCTTATATATATATATATATATATATATATATATATATATATATATATATATATATATATATATATATATATATATATATATATATATATATATATATAAAGCGCGTCAAAATTAAGGAATAAATTCGGTAAAAAGGAAAATGCTTTTTAGTGAATTTTCTTAAAAAAATTCACTAATGAGGAGATCTCGACTTTTGAATTTTGAAAAAATTCCTTCAAATTAGCACTAATTAGGCCCCCGAGAACACATATTCGGGGTCGGTTTCAATTTTTATAAGTTTATATATATATATATATATATATATATATATATATATATATATATATATATATATATATATATATATATATATATATATATATATATATATATGTATCACACCGATAACTCAAAAAATAATGGGCCGATTTTGATCAAATTTGGTGAGTACCTTCCTTTTGCAAGTGTCTTGGATAAGTTCGTTAACCAGGAAAATCTGCTCAGTTGAAATAGATTAAACAATATTTTCTTTTAATTACACAGACGGATTCCCTCTATCAGTGTCAGTTCTGAGCCAGCCTTACATGTTTGGAAATTTTTGTACATTTTCACACAATAAAGTTATTTTTATGAAACATGGCACATTGTTTTTACTATATAGGTTATACTGGTAACCAAAATTGATGCCTGCTTTCTTAAAAAGAAAACACACATATTTGCAATAAAAACATTTAAATGAAAATTCACTACCATAACGCACTTGCTGCGCCCAGAGTTTTATTTATTTTAGGCAACTAGAAAAACTGGTCAAATGTGTTAAAAAATGGCCCACATTATACAGAGTGACGCGCTAAGCGATGGTGACGTGATCGATGTTATTTTCAAATGGCAACCCATCTTTTTCTCAAAATTTTAATACTTTATTCAATTGCCAACACGATGATATAATTTTCATGTTACGTTACATAGGGAAAATTTCGAGAAAAATATTTTTGAATTCCGAAATGTTAAATAACCTTAATATGATTATTTTATCACTTAAGAACATATCGCCGTATTCTATTCTCTGAAATACACCTTAACTGTTTCTGTAAGCGACACTTTAATTAGTTTTCTTTTTTCATTATGGCTAAGTTAAGTGAGAAGCAAAGAATTGAAATACTGATTATGATAGGATCTGATGATAAGTACACTTGGAGAACACCCAAATCACCACAACACATATTTCAGAGACCTTACGATCGTTTCGTTGACCAAGTCAACGAAACGATCGTAAGGTCTCTGAAATATGTGTTGTGGTGATTTGGGTGTTCTCCAAGTGTACTTATTAGTGCTCATCACAGGTTCCAGTTTTCACATAGGATCTGATGACAAAACAACAGGCAGTTTGTTAGTTATTTTACAATAAATATCCAGAAATAACTCCAATAATGCAATTAACTATTAGTAAAATAGAAGAAAAATTTCGCGAAGTAAGTCATGTCAGAGATTTATCAAAAAATGGTCGTACAGCAATTTGACATTTATCCTAGACCTTTTAAAAAATCGGCACAAATCAAGCCGCGCTGTCGCTGTGGACCTTGATATCAGTCAGAGTTATGTATTAAGAATCTGGAAGGAACAGGGGTGGCACCCCTACAAAATTTCATTGCTACAGGCCCTTAACGAAGATGGTCCAGATAGAATACCTATGTTAGAACAAATTACAGCATTTCTCAACAGTATTCTGTTCCCAGATGAAGCAATGTTTTATCTGGACGGCACTGTCAATGGACAAAATGCAGATACTAGGCGCCACAAAATCCGCATTGGTTTCTCGGGCAGAAAACACAGTACCCCCAGAAAGTCAATGTCTGAGCTGGAATTGTTGGCAGTCAAGTCATAGGGCCGTACTTTTTTAGGGCACATTAGGGTACCTTCTTTTTGTAAGTGGCTTGGATAAGTTCGTTAGCCAAGAAAATCGAACCTGGTTTTTCGCAACAGTTTTTTTTAATGGTTTGTATCTCCGAAAATAACAAAGCTATACCAATCAATTTTGATATGTAGCTGAGCGTTATTAAAAGTAAACTACATACTAAAATTTAGATCTCTATGTTAAAAAAATAAAGTTGTAAGCATTTAATAAAAAAAATGTTTGGCGACAGATCATTTCTATGAAAATTCACTACCATAACGCACCTGCTTCGTCAAGACTTTGTTTTTAACTTAAGGTCAGATATCTCAGAAATCATACCTCTTAGGTATATATTATCTTAATGTGTGTTTTGTTTCTTTAACGTCGGCCAATCACCGACGCCAGGGAGCAGTTTAACCTTACCATCCTGAAAATTTTGCCGAACCCCTGCCTGTCTATAAGTAGGGTAGGAATCTTTACGTGCCCAACATTGCATGGACATGGGACCGACGGCTTTACGCCCCCTCCGAAGTGCGAAACGTCCAGACATTCAACTTGCTCAAATACAATGCCAGAACCTCGGTTGATGTTAATGTTACAGATTGTACTGAAAAAGTGAAAGGAGAACCCTGGGATCGAACCCAGTACCCTTCGGTTTAGAGGCACACGTTTTTACCTCTAAACCACCGAGGCTCTTATTACTTTAATGAATTAACATTAAAGTTTGACGGTGATTTTAAACAATTGTCAGCAGAGCAGGTTATAGTAAAATGCGGTTAAGAGAAGAGAACAAGCCCTTGTGAAGTTATTATGGAGCAGCTTCAGTAAGTAGGGCCATCAACGATTAATTGATTTTATGCAAGTTTATAAATTAAAAAAAAACTTCTAGGCAAGTGCTAATTTTGAGATCTGTATTCGTTTTCTCTAAACGTCTTATAGGATGTCACGGCAAATAAGGCTTTATGTTATTAGAAAAAACAAATTAACCTCCAGTTTTGACGAAGACTGATAATATTTTGATTGGCTTTCACTAACTTGTTCACAACCTTGCTTTGTTTGTTTTTTTAGGCTTTAATGACTCATGTTATATAAATGTTTTGTCCATGGCAGCAATTATCTAGGTGGAAAATGTTGTGTCTTTTTGTATTTGATCTTATTATTTATTATACTGTATTAGAGAAACAAGACGCTTCAAAGAGTCAGTGTAAAAGAATTTTGTGATGAGGTATAATTTTATCTCATTACTTTTAGTAGGTAAATTGTCATTATTTTAAGTGAATATTGGTAGTGTAAAAAATGTTATTTTAGTGGACAAATTAAAGTAAATGGTTTTTTGTAATAAGAATCGGTACAAAAAATTAAGGGATGTTTATGCTTGATATAAAATATGTGTTAAAGTTGCTTTTTCGCCAGAGACTGCAACCTTCATGGATTGGAGCTTCTGGAATTTATATGCGTTAGCCTGGAATTATTTAAAATCTATTTAGTCCACAGAAAGAAAAAAATAAACCTTGATGAGTTTAGCAGTAATTTTATAAATTCGTATGGGGGACCGCATTGGGGTCTGTTATTTAAAGTAATTTTTTTAAGAAAAAATTCACTAATGAGAAGATCTCCACTTTTGAATTTAAAAATTTTTTATTTAATACAGCGTGAACTAGGGCCTTTAGAGCATATATTTGGTGTCCGTTTCAATATATATATATATATATATATATATATATATATATATATATATATATATATATATATATATATATATCAATAGTGCATATAATAATGTCATCATACCCGACACAAGAAAAAATAAATATATACAAAATTTATATCCGTAAATACAGAAATTCTGTGGTTGCATCTCGTGAATATGCAGATCTGTATCTTGAAAGGCGGCAACCGAATAGAACCTATTTTCGACGTCTATGCCAACAATTTAATGAAAATGTCATATTTAAAAACGTACGATCACGAATAACTAGTGAAACTTTAAATAATGTTAATGTCCTGGGACAAATAAACATAAATCCAGAATCGTCTCAAAAAAGAATTGCAACACAATGTAATTTATCAAAAAGTGGAGTCCAGAAAATTTTAGCGAAACATAAATACAATGATTATAAATTTAAACCAACGCAAGAATTACATCCAGGAGACGATGAAAAAGAGTAGCTTTTTCTATATAGTTTCGTGAAAAAGTGAGTCAAGATTTCAATTTTCCCGAAAAGGTACTATGGACCGACGAGACTCTCTTTACAAATTGCGATATTTTCAATAGAAGAAATAAGCATTATTATTCAGTTGTAAATCCTCATCTCATACGCGAAGTTAGACCACAAATCCGGTTTTCAATTAATGTATGGTGTGGTCTGTTAGGCAGTAAATTATTTGGCCCATACTTCATGCCCAGGCGTTTGACTTAAGAGTTTTATTTGAATTTTATAAGAAATGATTTTGAAGAAATGCTAGATAATGTTCCCCTGGCCAGTATTTGTAGACTTAAATGGTTCCAACAAGATGGAGCACCTCCCCATAGTGCCAAAATTGTCAGGGAGTATTTAAATAAACGATTTCCAAATGCGTGGATTGGTGCTAACGGTCCCGTGCCTTGGCCACCGCGATCCCCTTGGTTGAACCCGTTGGATTATTGTATTTGGGGCATTGCAAAGACCCAAGTCTATGACAGACCATCCGATAACATTAATGATTTACAAGAGAAAATCAGAGAAGCATTCCACAGCATTGAACCAGATACTATTAAGAATGCAGTGAATAGTTTACATCGAAGAACTTTACTTTGTATAGAGCACAGGGGTACACAATTTGAACAGTTTATGTAGTTTCAGTTTTTTTTTCTTTTTTTTATCTCTGCATAGGTGATTTGCATTTTCCACTTGTTATTCTTTTGTGATTAATTTCTAATAGAACAAATATTTTTGCCCTAATTCTTATATTTTATTCTTTTGAGTTCGAGTGATACTATCAACATTTTTAGACTTTACTATTCGGTTTTCGTAAAAAAGAAATCAAGTTATTAATTGTTTCTAGGTTAGGTAATTAATAAAGTAAGACCTAAGGTTGTCTGTGATTTAGCAGACATTTTTATTAGCCAACGGTGTACTGTAAGACACTTTTACTGACTTTTGTAAACTACCAAATTCATTTATTTGTTTCATGGCAACTTGATATTGGCCGATATATTTTTAAATTGATCTTGAAAAGTAAACTAGTGAGCTAAATTAATCATGTGTGCAACACCAGTGGATTCGTAATTTTTTCTCTGTCTAATAATGTCTAAAACCAATATGGCACCCATAAGAAAAACAAAATTTGGCCATGACAAAGTAAAATCTAGTAGGCCTAAAATTTTTCAAGACCATTATCTGATAGCTACATCTGTGTAGATGAGGAGAGAAAAATCAAATGCCAAGGGGGGTACGGGGGGGGGGTCTAACAAGTATTGACCCTCTAAACTTTTTTGTGCGCACGCCAATGGTTTTAAAACAAATGACTTTTGTTGGACAAAATAATTTTATAACTTTTGTTTCTCTAGTTGAATTTTGATAAAGCGACTAGCTTATGAGTTATTGTAAGTTGTATGGTCGGGCCCAAACAGGTGAGAAAGAACCTACGAAACGTTATCTCCATGAAATATAACATGTAGTCTTATACCACGACTAGACGACATCTGCGTGAATAAGAAAAATCAAACCCCTACATTTTTTATTCGGGCGCCGGTGGTCTAATAGAAACTAATATCGTAGGTTATTTGCGTCCTTCAACGCCGGTGACATGTCTCAACAAATTTAAAAAAATTTAATTTTTTAAAATCATTTGCAATCAGAATAGAGGATGTATTACACAGAAATTGTAGCTCCTTCCATTGCCTTAAATATTGCTACTTGAATACATACATACTTGTTTCACACATATGTAATTAGAAGTCATCAAAACCGTTTTATAAGTATAACTTCTATTAAACTTAAACTGTCAGTCTAGTATTAACATGAAAACTAAACTAAAAATAATGAGAAATGGTAAGTAAAGCGATGTTATAGAAATAAAATTATAATTAAATTAAATGCTCAATATAGCTACCACCCTCTTGGATGCACAGGCGGGCTCTTTTGCTAAGAGAAACCCGATTTTTTTTTAAAAAGTTTGGTTTCATACGGTATTCCTCTGCGCCTTGTAGGATTCGTTCCCGCAGATGTTCTGCATCGAGTATGTCACCCTATACACAAATTCTTTCATATATCCCCATAAACTAAAATCTAAGGGGTTGAGGTCGGGGGAATGGGCTGGCCAGTTGCCAGGTGCATCTGCCCCCCGACCAATCCAACGGCTATTGAATGTGTTACTTAAATGTTGTCGAACGTCACTTCCGTAATGAGGCGGAGCACCGTCCAGTTGTAGCCACATATTTCGCCGAATTTCCAGAGGCACATCGTCAAGTAAATCTACGAACTCATTCTGTAAAAATGTTAGAAACACATCCGCATTTACTCGAGTTGGCAAAAAAACTGGGCCTAAGAGTAAGTCATCAATTATTCCTGTCCATACGTTCAATCTAAAGTTGACTTGATGACGAGTTTCGACTATCGCATGCGGATTTTCTTGTGCCCACATGTGACGATTATGCAAATTCGTAACACCATTACGAGTGAAAAGGGCTTCATCTGAAAACAGAATAAATCTCAGGAATTGCTGCTCACCACTGTTCTCCAGTAACATCCAGTTGCAGAAAGTCATTCTTGTTAATGCGTCTTGGGCTAAAAGAGCGTGTACTTTCTGAACATGATACGGGTACAGTGACTCTTGCTTCAGTACTCGGTACACATCAGTTGAATTTATAGTGGCACGCTCATTATGCCTTATTTGGCGGGCTACTTCTCTTGTAGTTGTTCCAGGTGTTGTTTCCACTATTCTTAAAATTTCTTCTTTTTGCCTGGTATTGAGCTTGTGTGGTCTCCCGCTGTTACCTGTACGCTATTGTTTTATGGAACTAATGTTGAGAAAAATTTCCTATTCGGGTGATGACAATTAGGAAATGTAGCTGCATAATGTCTAGCAGCATGACTTGCATTACAATCACATTTCCCTACAAGCAAGATACATTATTAAAAACTGATTGTACTAAAAAGTTACTATCATTATTAATACCATATCTGTCATGTCAGAAAATGATATGATATTTGTCATATTGTCGAAAATGATAAGGTCATTTATCACAAAGTATACCCATAGTTTGAATATCGCCGTGAAAATAATATTTTGACAGTCAGCAACTTACCTTCTAGTATTTTTCAGAGCCTACGTGGATCCAAAAAATTCTACGAACAACGAATATAATGGAATTTTTTTTCTGTGTATTTGTTCATCAGACATTACATATTTTTTATAAAATATAAAATAAATAGGCCTTGCAAAATAAGAATTATATTAGAAAACGTTCCATTCATGAGAATAAAGTTTCCTGTTTCGGTCCGATCATTCAACTTGAAATAATTCATAAACTAATCGTTTTATAAAAACTACTTTAGTAACGACATTGATTAATCTAATAAGAGCCATTTGTTTTGAAACCATTGGCGTGGGCACAAAGAAGTTTAGGGGACTCTTAGTAATACCATCCCTCCTATATGGGGGTTTGATTTTTCTTATTCACGCAGATGTCGTCTAATCGTGGAATAAGACTACGTGCAAAAATTCATGGAGATAACTTCAAAAACATAAAAATTATATATGAAAAAGGTTTCGTAGGTTTTTTCTCACCTGTTTGGGCCCGATCATACAACTTACAATAACTCATAAACTAGTCGTTTTATCAAAATTCAACCAGAGAAACAAAAGTTATCAAATTATTTTGTCCAACAAAAGTAATTTGTTTTAAAACCATTGGCGTGCGCACAAAAAAGTTTAGAGGGTCAATACTTGTTCCAACCCCCCCCCCCCCCCCTGTACCTTCATTGGGATTTGATTTTTCTCTCCTCATCTAGACAGATGGCATCTAGTTCTGAAATAAGACTACGTGCAAAATTTCATGGATATAACTTCAAAAACATAAAAATTAGAAATGAAAAATAATTTTTTAAGTTCAATTTCAACACTCTGTATTTCAAAAACGGGGCCCGAGAAGAAAACTGCTACAAGAAAAGTCATAAAATTTTCGTCTCGAGAATCCGTGGTTAGCGGTTTGGCCCACTATTTTGTAACACCCTGTATATATATATATATATATATATATATATATATATATATATATATATATATATATATATATATATATATATATATATATATGCAATGGAGAATAGCACAAAGCGCCATCTCTGGTGCTGTGGCGGTTCTAAGCTCCCACAGCAGCTTTCTCGAACGACAGCACAGCAAGAAGCCTGTTAGAAGAAAACTAGCGAGCGAAAACAACTACTCCTCTGGCTGATATTGCGACAGGAATTGAAACTTTGCTTATGCACAATTCGATAAGCTGTCAATTTTGCAACGTTGATTCAATATCTTTTTGTACCGACAATAAATGCAACTAAAGGTTTCCAATTTGTACTGGCCTTCTTGATTAAAATATTTAAAATAAAATGTGCATAACCCATTACGATCTGCTGTATTTTTATACTTTTAAAATCGGTTTCGATTATATATTATTATAGATCAATCTCGGACATATCGCTTAGGTCTATGCCACACCGAGACCCAAGAGACGATTTCCAATTAGATTTGGGGAGTAGGAAAATTGAGGCCCCTTAAAAAACGGATCTTTTCAGAGCCACAAATCTACATACATTTATATAATAAATATACTCGATCCGTAACCTAATGGTAAATAGCTGTTTGACCGACGCCCCCCCTTTTTTTTTCTTTTTTTTTAATTTCAACAACACACCACGAGGGCTTACAGCCTAAATACTATCGTACCGTGGGTGTTGACAGGGAGGAAAGAGGCAACTTGTTAATTCTGGACTTGAAGGTTTGGAGGCTCGGAGGAGAAGGAAAGACATGTGCCGGCAAGGAATTCCACAACTTGGAAGTCCTCGGGACAAAAGAGCGGGCATAACAAGAAGTTCTATATCTGGTGACCTGGACAGTAAAAGGGTGCATTCGCTCTGTTCCCCTGGTAGATCTGTAGGGGACAGCAGGTGGGGGAATTATGGAGGAAAGCTCCTCTGAGCCGTGGCCGTGCATATATCTATAAAATAGAGAGAGGTCACCAACGGCACGTCGATGGGCAAGGGATGGCAGCCTTTGGGTGAGGGTAGGGTCACCGATGAAACGTATAGCTCTCTTTTGAATGGAGTCCAGGATAGCGAGTGTAGAAGCGGCAGCTGCACCCCAGATGTGGGAGCAGTATTCAAAGTTTAGCCTTATTTGTGAAGTATATAAGGTATAGAGATTAGCTGGTGAAAAGTATTTGCGAGCCCGGAAGAAAAAACCTAATTTCTTAGCAGCCGCTTCTGCAATTGATGTGACATGTTGGTGCCAATTAAGATTTCGATCCACAGAAATGCCAACAAGAGAAAAGGGCTCATTACTTTGAATAACTTGGTTGTTCATTGTGATGGGTATAGGGCTGGTGTATTTCTTATGAGAAAGAAAGCAAGACCGAGATTTGGTGGGGTTGAATTGTACAAGATTTCTACTTCCCCAGTCTAATAGTTTTTGGAGATCCACGGAGACAGAACCCTCCATGAGTCTGCGATCCTCATCTAATTGGGCTAAAGAGACAGGCTTAGAATATTGTATATTTGAGTGAAGGGTGCTGTCGTCCGCGTAACTGTGAAGTGGGTTGGATGTGCTAGAGAGGAGGTCATTGATGTGGAGAAGAAACAAAGTAGGGGCTAAAGCTGAACCTCGAGGAACTCCTGCAGTAATTGGATACAGTTTAGAGGAATGGCTATCCACAACCACAGAAATGTTCCTGTTGGAGAGAAAATTTGCTATCCATGTACAAAGTTTTGGTGGTAGGCCATAGGCCGGAAGTTTATTAAGCAGCGCTGCGTGCCAGAGCTGGTCGAATGCTTTGGATATGTCTAGAGCGACAATCTGGGATTCACCGTGTAGTTCCATAGACTTGTTCCAAGAATGGGTGACAAAAGAAAGGAGGTCGGCAGTCGATCTGCGCTGACGGAATCCATACTGCCTGTCGTGGATTGACTGTGTTTTTCCAGAAATTCTAGTAATTCGGTGTTTATATACTTTTCCATCACTTTAGAGACGACTGAAAGGAGAGAAATAGGCCTGTAGTTGCTAGGAAGCGCTTTGGATCCTTTTTTCGAGACGCGTTGTACTCGAGCAATTTTCCAGTTACTAGGGAATATGCCTTTATTGTAAGATATCTGAAATAGACGAGTCAGAACAGGAGCAAGTTCTGGTGCACATTTTTTGAGAACAATTGCTGGGATTTCGTCAAGGCCAGAGGCTTTCCTGGTATTACGAGAAGAGAACATCTTTCGTACCATTTTAGTTTTGAAAATGATATCCGTCATTTTATTCGCGACATTGGGGACTGTTGGTGCTTGAACATTTGGAGGTGGGTTGAGAGTAGAATTGCTGGCGAACAACGAAGCAAAAAGTTCAGCCTTGCCCAGGGCGGTAGAAACAATTTCATCACCTGAGACAAGAGGTGGGAACGTGCTTTTGCATAAATTATTCCCAATAGATTTAGCAAGAGTCCAGAAGGGTTTGCCGCCGTTGGACCTTAATAGGACTTTGTGTTTGATGTGGTTATTAAACGAGTTTTTTGCCTCAGAAAGAATGCGGACATAGCGGTTTCTTGCGTCGTTAAATGCTTGACGGTTTTCTTGACTGGGATTGTGTAGAAGCGTTTTGTGAGCTTTGACCTTTTCAAGTCTGGCCTTGTCACAGGATTTAGAGAACCAGGACTTTTAAGTGGCTGAAGAGGTTTTCTGTGTACGTGGAATAAATAACTCCATGCCAGTTTGGATAATTTCGGTGACGTTTTGTGAGATATCAGAGGGGTCAGGATGGGAGAAGCAGACAGACGCCCATGGAAATGAGGAAAAGTAAACCCGCATTTTGTCCCAGTTTGCGGAGTTATAGTGCCAAACGATACGTGGGTGTGATGACTGTGTGACCTCGGGTTGCATTGCGCAGGAAGCAGTGACCATGCCGTGGTCTGAGCGGCCAAGGGGGGCGGTGACTGATATCTTATAGCATTCAGGTTTTGTAGTAAGAAGGAGATCCAAGGGATTTGAGCTGTGTGTTGGGATACGAGGAAAGTAAGTAGGTTGCTGAACCATATTGGCTAAAGAATTGCTGACTGCAAAGGCCTCTGCTGCTCTCCCTTGTGGATCGGTTTTTGAAGATCCTAGCCATTCCTTATTATGGACATTGAAGTCACCAAAAATAGTGACCTCGGAGGAAGGATATTCAGAAATCAGATAGTCGGTTTTTTCAGCAAGGTAGTCAAAGAGCTGGACAAAGTTGTTGTCAGAAGGTGACCGGTAAATGCAACAGATGAATTTAGTTGCAGCCCTGAGAGAGAGTTTTATCCATAGTATGTCTTTTCTTCCAGCTTCTAAATTTGGGAGTCTGGTGCGGGGTAGATTGCTACGGACGTATGCACACACGCCTCCATGCAATCTAAAGGAAGTAATGAGCTCATACCCCGGGAAATTAAGGTGATTAGTGGCTGTTTTGGCACTGATTTGGGTTTCGGTGGGGAAGAGGAGTTGGGGCCTGTTAGCTTGGAGGAAATGGTGCACGGAGTTCGGGTTAGAATGAAGGCCGCATATATTTGAAAAGGATATGTTAAATCTTGATGTTGGCGCCCCCTGTACACCCCTCTCCCGGAGATCCGAATGGAGGGGTATTTTGCCTCCGGAATCTTTTGTACAAGGAAAAGCCATCATCATTTTTGCTTATACTATTACGTAAAGGAAAATTCCACTACCACCTGCTATGGATTGGATTGGATCAATGTCTACCCCTTTAAAGATAAGAATAATAAAGGGACTATCAATTGTCCAATAGTTATGCTTTTCGACATAGTAGGAGGATACAAAACATTATCATTTTGCATCTATGCCTATTGTCGAACCTTTTTTTTTTCATTATTATTTTGCCGTCTCAGGATTGTCGATCGAAATCACACCACGCCCTTCTTGTCTGTTGTCATACTTGCCAATTTGAGTCGGTCAAAAAATGGTAATTATTCCTATCTGGGGAACGAATTATTTATGCGTACCTATGTGAATCGTCCGTATAACTGACAAATTAATTATAATTTGAATAGCGAACTACAACAACCAAACCAAAACGTCGAGTTATAACAAATTCTGGACGCGGTTCAACCCGAGAACCAAGTATTTCTCATATATCTCAGCGTTTTCCACAAAAACTATCTTTTGCTGAATAATGAATTTTATTCCATAAGTGTGTATATATAACAAATCACTGTCATATATTAGGGTGGTTCAAAAAATTGGGTCACTAATTTGTTCCTTCTGAAGGCAGACCCTATTCCTTATATAAAGTGGATAAACGTTGCAAAATCCAGGTCATTCGGATTATATTTAGAGGTCACAACCATATTAAACTGTGTGAATACGTTTGAAAATTTAGGAGATATCGTGTTTATTGTTTATATGACGAAATTTGCTTCAGAAATTGGAACAATCACAAACTATGATTGTCAATAAGCTATAATTATTAGATCGGTTTCATAGAAACATAACACTTGTCGATAACTTTCGGAAGGAGGAGCCTTTGGAAGGGTTAGGGTCAGGGTGCGCCTTTATATGGCGCTCCACCAGGCGCAGAAGGTACTGTTTCTAGGTCTCAACTTTTGTCAAACTTTGATTATATTTGTAAATCAGAGCCTCACCTCTCGGTACAGTCATTTACCACCTTTATTTGTGCAGCCTTCTTCTGGAACAGCTTGTAGGTTGCATCCTCTGACCTATGACTATGTTCCTTGAGCAAGAAACTCTCTGCTGTAATTTGTTACCGTTGTCCCAGAAAACATCAAAGATGTTGGCCGTTTTCTCTGTGACATAGACATCTAGGGTACTAAAAGTGACATACAACTTCCCATCCAGACGTTTAAGTCCTTTGGCTTAGGTCGATAAGAGCAAACTTTTCTTCCATCTGGTTTCCGTTTTGATGTCGAGTTATTCGTCAAATCTTGCTAGCCCGACAAGTTCTTCCGCAAAATACCAGAGATGTCGCTTAAAAGCCTTGAGAGCTACATCGCTTACTGGTCGGTCCAAAAACTTCTTTAGTGTAATAAGGGAAAAGGCTCGTTGGTTACGCGGGAGCAGACGTTGATGTAACTTTATATCGTTGTTGACTTTCAACTTCCGCTTTATTCTTCCTCATATCTTCTGGCATAGATCGTTTCCTTTTTCTGGCTTTCTGTTCTGCAAGATTCTTGCCCTTGCTGCTAAACCTGGCTCTAGATAAATCCTCGCGCTGTATATCAAGAAAGACCTTGTCTCCTTCATATGTCATTGTCTCCATGGCGTTCGCGACAGTAATGTCAAAGAGGTCTGTTACATTCCCTTTGAACATGTCCTGTATTATACAGCTGCATTTTTGAATTGTCCTGCCCCTGTTCAGTCACACATACTTTTCAAAGAGCTTCTTTAGCTTCCGCTCTGCATTGTCAACGCGTTGTGTTGGAATCCGCCGCTTGTTCCAAAATTCTATAACGGCTGTGACGGACAAATTTAGGCTTTGGCTGATGGGTAGTTTCCCTCCATGTTGTGGAACATGAACATGGACCATACATCTGATTTTAATGGAAGCCGTGAGCTACATAAATCCCTATTAGGTTTTCCAATGAGCCAGACTTATACTAACCCTTGCAAGTAGAAAGATTGTGATATTATAATTGTGTAAACGATTGGAACGTAATAATAATCTTAAGTTAACACTCGTTGAAGAAAAATAAAGCTGTACATCGCGAATTTACCTGTCTGAAATAATAATATTAAGAGTACTCTCTGTTTACGTGCACCGCATCTCAAATATGAATAGGGTATACGTAGTAAAATTGAAAAGCGGTTGTGACCTCTAACTATGGCAAGCTTGAAGAAGAAAGAAATTTAAAAAATGATTTTTAGGGTCTTTTTTGGACCACCCTAATATATATATATATATATATATATATATATATATATATATATATATATATATATATATATATATATATATATATATATATATATCAGGTAAATTTTAGTGAAAATTTATTTGTTTAACGAAACACATGGAAAATGTTCGAATAAATTGGCTAAATTCATAACTATCTTGCTTGTTAAGCCATTGACGTACATTTATTTGTAAATATTAACCAATATCTGAGACCACTTTAAACTAAATTATTAATAAAACTTGCATTCAAGAGAATACAAAAATGTTATAAGAAATTATATTTTGGTTAGCAGTCACTTCTAAGTAAGTATAATACTTGTTTTGCTGTCTTAAGGTTCGTTTACAATTATGTCAATGCATAAGTCATGCAAAAAAATTTATAGAGTTATGTGGATTGTGTGATTTTAATTAATAACGCCTTATGAATACGTTGTAAAAGACATTCAACTTGCTAAAACACAATGACATAACCTCGGTTGATGTTAATTTATAGTATGTACTGAGAAATTATGTAACGTTTCCACTGATGATTGAATCCGGGATACCCCCGTGTGCAAAGGCACACGTTCTTACCCCTGGTCACAGCATAGAGAACAGTCTTCTTATGCTGTGCCCTGGCACCGAGGCTGCAAAAATAATAGTGTGCTCTTTGATTTATTTGTTTTTTCAAGCAGAACAAATTTAATCATAGGTCTAACTGCAGTTTCTTCGCTACCATAACGCAATTCTTTCATTACGATTTTCAAATATATTTATGTATTAAACATAAGTTTTCACATTATCCCCTAACGAACTGTGTATGTAAGTACCTAAGAAACTATCCTTCAAACCAAAAATTGATAACAGCGAAGATACGTGCATGTAGAACACTTAAGTAGTGATGCTAATTAGTTGGGAGATGTTATTTTCTTTTACCAATTATTATATACAGATGCAAGTTGTTGAGTTAGTTGAGAACATCTACAATTTGGAAAAGGGATGAAAACAAGTGACCTGCCCCACTCCCTCTTTAAAATGCTAGCTACAGCTTCCCCTACTGTCTCTATCGTTATACCAGGATTAAACAAACTAAAATAACATATTCTCAGGCTGTTAGATACTTGCACATATATAGTCACAAGGTAACATCAAAAACGACATACATATCAAGTATGTATATAAAATTTTGAACTAAAAGAGTTTCTTTAGATATGGCAAACCAAACATCCATATTTTTAACATATTGCTGAATTTGATTGTCCTAGATATTATTCAATTTTATATACAAGGCTGAGATTCAACCACGGTTGCCTTCCAAGCCACCCTTTTAAAATTAGTCTAACTGACTCCCAGTTCTGTACTTGTGACAACTCCTCAATTGGTGACCTGAATATATATTTTTGTATGCGAGAAATATAGGGAACTGTCCAGTGTTTTGCTACAGAAGCTGCTCAGACTGCGTTGTGAGCTTCCCCTGAAGTTATTTTCGCTCTTCTCGCTTAAGAAAATACCTATTTTAGATCTGCTGTTAAGATTTGTCAGTAAGTGCAATATAAAAAGATAGTTTTAAAAAAAATTGTTTTCTTGAATTTATTATCATTCTGTGGCCAAAAGTATTCACCATAGCCATTTCAACCCAAACACATACGCACACACACACACAGATATGTAGAAATGCTTTAAATAAATAAAACTTCACAATACCGTCATGTGTGGATCAATATATGTATTACCTAAAAAGAAAAAAAAATCGGAGCGTAGCAAGTACGTTATGGTAGCGAATTTTTATTAATTGCTTAAAATTTGCATAACTCAATTTTCTATGAACCTAGAAAGTTGAGTTTTGGTATGTAGTAAGGTATTTACGAGGGCGACCTACCAACCAAATTTCATCAAAATAACTGTTATTTTTCTAAATACAATTTTTTTTTAGAAAAACTGATCCGATAAGGCTGGGCAACGAACTCTTTCAAGCCATTAATAAAATAAATATTCTTGCCAAGTTTCATGAAAATCGGTTAATAACTTTTTGAGTTATCGTGTATATTTACATATATATATCTCTCTCTCTCTCTCTCACACACACAGATATATATATATATATATATATATATATATATATATATATATATATATATATATATATTTGTGTGTGTGTTATATAAAAACATATGAAAACTCAAACGGATCTTGGTTTCGGGTTCTAGGGGCCCAAATTCACGCTCATTTAAAAAAAATTTTTTGCAGTCTCACCATCGATACTTCCCTATTAGCGAATTTTTCAAAGAAATATTCGCTAAAAATTGCACAAAATATTATTGATTGTTTTCTACTACTCGAAGGACTTGTCTGTGGTGTAGTGCTGGTGTCGGAATCCGAATTGCTCGTCCGGAAGGGTATAGTTTTCAGAGGTGTATGAGGCTAGCCTTGCCTGAAATAATCTTTCGGTGATTTTGCCGATGACGGGGCTAATTCGCCTGTAGCTCTGGGGGACCAGCGGGTCTCTGTTGGATTTTGGGCTATTGATGATATAGACAAGTTTACACATGGAAGAAAAATGTTGAAATCTTAGCATGGCATTCATAATCGTAACTATGAATACTACTTTGCGGGCGAGTTTTTTCAGGGCTGCGTTGGAGAGATATCGTGTCCCAGAACTTTTCTATTTTTTAGGGATTTGATTATCTGGGAAGCTTTTTCGTAAATAGCGGGCTCGATGTTTGTGTCTGGGGTGTCGCGACGCGGTGCGCTCTTGCGACGTGCGATATATCAACGTTGTTGTAATCCGGGCTGAATTGCAACCTCAGGTGATCCACGAATGCACTTCCTTTATCCGAATCCGTGTAAATGATTCAGTTTTGGTCATGAAGTGGCGAAATCGGAAGTTTTTGGGAGAGAAGGGCTTTTGTCGTTTACCAGATGGAATCGTCTTGGGCGGACAGAGTTTGCCGGCGTTCCTCCCAACGGTTGTTGCGAAGTTCTTGTAGGGCGGATCGTACTTGTTTGATAAGTCTGTTAGCGTTTTGTTTGTCAGTCAGGTTTCCGGTGCGTTGAGCTAGTCTACGCACGCGATTCTGTTCTAGTATTATTTCTTTAATACATGACGGACAAGAGCAATGTAATGTGAAACGTCACAATTAACTGCCAATCGAACCACTAGAAAATATAAGTATCATTCTTAGCAAATGAAATTACATGAAGAGTTACATAATCCTGAAATTGAAAGTCGTGTGGATGCCAAAGGATGAATGCTCAACTTGAGATTAGTCCACACTTTTATGATTTATTTTTTGACGAGGATATATATAGAAGTAGTCATGCTGTAAATTATCATAACATGAACCATTTCTCATTATAAAATCTAATTTGGATCCGTCAAATGCAGAATAAAACCAATGGTCTATAAATGGTTGGTCTGGTATTCTTCACAACATAATTACTCGACTGTATTTTTTAATAATCTCCCAACTAGTCGCAAGTATTTTCAAATCCATGCAGAAGTGTTGCCCGGTTTCCCTTAAGCGCTTAGTAATGATGAACATCAGAATATGCGACTGCAACAGGACGGTGTCCTTCCACACTACCGTCGAGAGGTACGCGAATTTTTAAAAGAAAGTTATTCTCAAAAATGGATTGGGCGTGGAGTTTCCTGGCCTACATTTTTGTTTGATCATATTTTTAACTACTTTATATCTACCGTATGCGTTTTAGTTCTTAGCCTTTTCCCATCTGCTACTCTCTTGGAACGACTTGCATATTTTAGATGACATCCTTGGTTCTGGTTTCTTTTTGCCCAGCATTTTTTCGCAGCTGCCTTTTAATTAATATTTATACTTGTGCACGCCGATATTGCTTTGTTGAGATTCACCTTATTGGTTTCTACTTTAAACTTTCTCAGTTCCTCTGCATCTTTGAGTTCGTACACATTCCATATCCTTCTTATATCTTCTTTGTTCTTTGGTAACGCATTTTGCACTGTGCTTGTAGCAGATTATTGTCACTGTTCACATCTGCGCCGGGATATAAGTAGCTGGAGCTCACCAAATTTGTGTAGCATTTCTTGCTGATGATAAACTGTATATACCTTGCTGTACAAACCGGTGCTTTTAATATATATATATATATATATATATATATATATATATATATATATATATATATATATATATATATATATATATATATATATATATATATATATATCTTTTCTTGAAGTACTTCAAACATTGTGTTCATTATTTAATAATAATAAATGATCTAATGAACATTTTCTCTATAGAAATCGTCGGTTTCTCCCCTATTTTGTTCATTTCTCTCAATATTAATTTCATAGCTACAGCACCATAATTTGTTTGTCTACTACCGTATTGAAATCATCCATTAAAATTTCCTGTTACCTCTTTTCTTTTTCTTTTCTTACAGATTTCTTTTATATTGAAATACGTATTTCTCACTTCCTCCGCCTCGCTTTGCGATTTCGGAAAATACACTTAAATTATCGCGATATCCTGGGGTTTCGCTTCATTTGTCACCATGAGTATCTTGACATGGATGTATTCTTCACCCCATTGGCATATTTGTTCCATAATAAAATTGCGCCTTCATCCCTTTCAGAGATTTTTCTTTCACTATATATTTTTTATTTTAATTATGTACATGGAACTGTGGTTTTGTTAAGTATGTTGTATTATTTTATTTTTTTTCTTCTTCTTAATTGTGCACTTCAAATTGTGTTATTGTTAAGTATGTGTATTGTATTATTTACTGTGTGAATAAGGGCTATTTTATTATTATTATTATAATTATTATACCATTCTAACATTACCACTCTTTAAGTTTTCATCTCACCAAATTTGTGTGGCATTTCTTGCTGATGATAAACTGTATATACCTTGCTGTACAAACCGGTGCTTTTAATATATATATATATATATATATATATATATATATATATATATATATATATATATATATATATATATATATATATATATATTCTTGAAGTACTTCAAACATTGTATTCATTATTTAATAATAATAAATGATCTAATGAACATTTTCCCTATAGAAATCGTCGGTTTCTCCCCTATTTTATTTATTTCTCTCAATATTAATTTCATAGCTACAGCACCATAATTTGTTTGTCTACTACCGTATTGAAATCATCCATTAAAATTTCCTGTTACCTCTTTTCTTTTTCTTTTCTTACAGATTTATTTTATATTGAAATACGTATTTTTCACTTCCTCCGCCTCGCTTTGCGATGTCGGAAAATACACTTAAATTATCGCGATATCCTGGGACTTCACTTCATTTGTCACCATGAGTATCTTGACATGGATGTATTCTTCACCCCATTGGCATATTTGTGCCATAATAAAGTTGCGCTTTCATCCCTTTCAGAGATTTTTCTTTCACTATATATTTGTTCTTTTAATTATGCACATGGAACTGTGGTTTTGTTAAGTATGTTGTATTATTGTTTTTTTTTTTCTTCTTAATTGTGCACTTGAGATTGTGTTATTGTTAAGTATGTGTATTGTATTATTTACTGTGTGAATAAGGGCTATTTTATTATTATTATTATTATTATTATTATTATTATTATTATTATTATTATTATTATTATTATTATTATACCATTCTAACATTACCACTCTTTAAGTTTTCATTTTCGATCACCTTACTTCCGACATGTCAAGTATATCTATATCTATATCCATCTTCCTATTATCTTCTTTGCTTCTTCCATTTTTACTGTCCTCAGCAAGCTTCTAACATTCCATTTTCTTATATTAAACGAGTTTTTTCTTTACATATTTTCTATTAATTCCTTTACCTGGCGTACTAGGTGCTGGGTTGAAGACAGTGTTTCGTCGCCTATCGGGTCTTGAGTTACAAAGCTCACGAGCCGGAATAGGTTTGGTTGAGCTTTGTCTACCATAGTTGTTGTGGTTTGGGAAATTTTCTGCTCAACCAACTAACTATTATTTAAAGATGGCAACCAATACTTACAAAAACGTTTTTGTAAAGTTATTGGTTGACCAAATTTTAAAATAAAAAGTATATATCTAAAAATATGCTGTACACGTTTTAAGTTTAGCCATGTTTCGCTAATGTAAGATTTTCTAAAATAGCGATTTTGTAACTATGATAATTTTCGAATAGCCAAAGCTCGTAACATAATTTTTAACACCATAATCATTGTGATTATAAAATAAATTATAACGAAATCTAACGATATTAAAGTGCCTATCTTCAAAAACATTTTGAAAACAAATTATCTTAGTTGCCATTAGTTTATTTTCAGGCACAAAAAACGCAAACAAGTAAATATAGGGAATGCGAAGGTAGAAAATACCGACAAAAATCAAATATTTTCAACAAGAACAAATGGAAAAAGGAAAGCGTGGTTATTCATCTTCAGAATAAAGGATAACGTAATACCTACATGATGAAAAACTCCATAACATCCAAAACAGACTTGCAGGGAGATGATGTGGTTGTAAACGAAATTAAAACAACTGATCAAAGAAAAGATAGCAAATGCTTCCAGCTTGGTGTAAAGTTTGTTAAAAAAGGCGTATTCCGTATAAAACAAAGAGTTTTGACCAGAAGGTGTTCTATACAGACAGTTTAATTTAAACATTAATAAAAAAATAAGACAGTGATTTTTTAGCAAATGTGGTAAAGACAATCAACCAAATGAAATAACAGCAGAAAATAAGGATAATTTTATGGTTTTTCCAAAGAACAGTGATCCCACGAACAAGACGATACTTGCGGCGACACCTTTAATATAGCACAATCTAAATTGCATGACCTTGAACGAGTCAGCCATGTTCTTGAACCACAAACGAGCAGTAAATTGAAATGTCTCGTATTCAATTGGAATATAAATTTATGAAAACAGTGCGGTAAATTTGAATCTAACTTACAAATTACATAAAATGACTTAATTAATGAAGAGAAAATATAAGAAATATTATCTGGAGCGCAAAAAAAGAATAAGAAAATGACATTATAGTTAAGGAATAATTTTAGATTAAGTAAAAATACAATGTACCCAAACACAGAAAAAATTATGTATTTACTTAAAAAAATATACATTTATTTTCGTAAGTTTAGTACAAACAACATACAACAATAATAAATTGAAAACATTACAAGTGCGATATAAGTACTACTTTTGCTTTGTTGAAACGCTTTTAAATTTCGAATTTGCCTGTTGGGTCTCTTATCTTTGGTTAGAACTCAGAACAGCTGATGCCGAGCGCCGAACATCTATATCGCCAATAAACCTGTGGATTAGAAAATATATTTCCCCCACCACAGGCAGTGTCGCTTTTCGCTCCTTGGGTATCCCTCTTTGGTTTTCCATAAAAATATCAGGTGCCTAAAAAATAGAATAAGAGATATTAAGGCTTTTATTTTAATGGATAATAATAAGTATCATGCCTTGACACTAATAGTGCATTGGCTAAATGAGCATGAAGTCAGTGGCGTAGTAGTTAGATGGGTAAAAAATGGGGTCTTTATTCTGCAGGACAGGCTCTAAAGAGGGAGGGTCTGTCATCTTTGTACAGAAACATTTGCGCTGTACTGAGGTGAAAAACCTGATGCAGAAAACTAGAGAATTTAATTGGGAATGTTCAGCAGCTTGTTTAGAAGACTTAGAAGTAATTATCTTATCTATATATAGATCTCCCTCAGGTAACCTAGACTGTTTTATTAATATAATAGATGATATTTTGAATGCTCTTTATATGTGGTGACTTTAATATAGACACTAGCTTAAGTAATAATCATACGAAAAAGTTTCTTGGTTTATTGGATAGTTATGATCGTGAATGTCTTATAAATTATCCTACCAGGGAAATTGCTGTTTTGGACAACATAATTACTTCAAATTCCATCATTAAGAGTCAGGATATTTTGGAAAGTTTCTTGTCGGATCATTTGTCACAATTTGCGGTGGCGCATATGTCTGTCAAGAAACTTTAGTTTTATGGCTTATAGATTGGTTAAGTTCAATGTTTGTACTTTGTTTTGTGGTGTTGTTCAATTGTATAATGTAGGCTTTAATTGGTTACCTGGAGAGAAAATAGAGAAGCTTTGATTATTTTTTTTTGGTGACGCATTATTTGCCATTTTTGTATTTTTTTAATAAGGGTGTATTATTATTATTATTATTATTATTATTATTATTATTATTATTATTATTATTATTATTATTATTATTATTATTATTATTATTATTATTATTATTATTATTATTATTAGGGTAAACGATACAGTTATTGGCCACTATAAAATATACTTACAGTGATTGGCCATTCGACTTTCTTTTAAAATAACAAGCATTGTCGTCGTTTTAAGCGAAATGTGATTGTTTCAGTTCAAAGTGACAACACCGTTTGTTGCTTTGATCACAGTACTTTGATATGTTGGCAGCGGTGAATGTCGTTGGCGGTCTTTTCCTTGTGCCTGTTTGAAGTTATTCCATATTCAGCACGTTGCTTGTGCATTTGCTTAGCGTCACTGTGTATCAGGTAAGTGATTATTTTATTCGTATGCTTGGAACAAATGATTATAACAGTATAGGGACTATAATTTGAAGTTAGGGTGTTCGAAAAAACTGTTTATATGTCTCTAACCTAAAATTACTTATGAAATTTAAGCAGGCCAATCACTATACACGACATTTACAATAAATTCAGTTATTGGCCACTCCTGCCAATGACTGTAATATATATTAACGGGTAGTTTTACAATAAAACTTCAACTAAATAAATTGTTTCATTAATCTCAAATGCTTTTCGAGGGAATACAGACTTTAAACCTTCTTTAAACAGTCGTTGGCCAGGTGCCAATCTCTGACATCTTTACTGGCCAATCACTATATTACTTGTATATTTGTAGGTTTACAAAAGATGCCAAAAGTCAGAGTGGGTGACAAATATACAAAAAAATATTGTGATCAGGATATTGAAAAAGCTCTTGAACTAATCAAGAAAGGAACCTCAATCAGAGAAGCAGCAAGATATTTTAAGGTTCCAAGAGCAACCCTGCAATTCAGGAGAAGTACCAAATTTATCAAGTCAAATTTAGGTCCGAATCCTATTCTCACACCCAATGAAGAAGAACTTCTGGTTAAATGGGTATTCGAGAACCACAAGAAAGGATTTCCTCGTCGCAAAGAGGACTTGCAAGAATCAGTAAGGTTATTCTTAGAGAAAAATCCACGTCCCAATCCATTTATAAGAAATCATCCAGGAGATGGTTGGTACAAAGCCTTTCTTCGTCGTCATCCAGAGGTAACAATACGTATATCTGAGGCAGTTACTGCCGCAAGTGCAACCATTTCAGTATCAGACTTTAAAAAGTGGTTTGGTAACATTTATGATTATCTAAAGTCAAAAGATCTGGAAGGCATATTAAAAGACTCAGAACGAATACTCAACGGAGATGAGACATGTTTTAACTTGTGTCCGAAAAATACAAAAGTTCTTGCTCCAAGAGGAAGCAGAAATGTTTATGAGGTTGAACACGCGCCGTCCAAAACAGCAATTACAGTAATGTTTACTTTCACTGCATCTGGTAAAGTTACACCACCAATGGTGATTTACCCTTATAAACGGTTGCCTGCTAATATCGCTAAATCAGTTCCTGATGAATGGGGAGTTGGCTTGAGTGATTCTGGGTGGATGCGTGCTGAGATATTTTATGAATATATTTCAAACGTACTGCACCCCTATTTAAAAAAACATAATGTGAAATTTCCCATCATTCTCTTTGTAGACGGGCACAGCACACACTTAACCTATCAACTAAGTGAACTTTGTAGTCAACTGGAAATTATACTGATTTGCCTTTATCCCAATGCCACACGAATTCTTCAGCCTGCTGATGTGGCAGCCTTCAAACCGATAAAAAATGGTTGGAAGAAGGCAGTAGTTGAGTGGAGACGCGACCATACCAATGAAACATTAAGCAAAGAGCACTTTGCAACAGTTCTTGAAAATGTTATCAAAAACGTTGCAAAGTCAACTATCATCCAAAATGGGTTTAAAGCTTGTGGCTTGTACCCATGGAATCCAAATGCGATAGACGTCACAAAATGTTTGGGAGCTGCTAAAGTCAATACATACGAACAAACTGGTTTGAAAAAAAATTACATCCTGTCGTATCCAGCATTTAAAGAAATTGTTGGTGAAAATTATATTAATGAATTTCAAAAAGGACAGCATTGCATCAACAACCATTCAGAAGAATTCGGTATGCTGTACAGTATGTGGAAGAGATTCAAACCAAAAGAAGACATTTCTGAAGTATCGGTAGAAGAAATAAATCCCACACATATCAATCCTAATGAATTGTCACAGGAAACTCATGCATCACCAATAGCCAGAGAAAGCACAGACGGACTTGATATTAGTGCTAGGCTAAAATCAACCAGCGCAGCAAACCTCGATACCTATTTGGAAAACAATGACTCAACCCTTACCTTGAGAAATATCAATATAGAAGAAATACCAATTGTTTTCGAAGATTATAACGGTGACATTTTTCAACTAACACAACCATGTCAATCTGGAAAACTTGTGAGTGATCATAATGCTTCCGGAATATGCCCTACAACGGACTCCTGTTTATATAAGATAGACCATTTAACCATGGCCTCTGTAGATACTGAAAATACTTCAGCAGATGTAAGTCTTGATACATTCTTACAGTGGCCTCAAACTCCTGCGAGAAAGGGTAAGAGGCAAAGCGAAAGACTTCCGTTTGTCTTAACATCAACTCAATGGAAGAAAATCATGAGTGATAAGGAACAAACTAAAAAAGAGAAAGAAACTGAGAAAGAAGAGAGGAAAGTTAAAAGGCTTGAGAATAAATTGAGGAAAACAGCAGAGAACTTCAAGAAATTAGAGAACAAAAATGTTAAAAAGCAATATTTTAAGAGTAAAAACAAATGTAGATCAGAAGCGTCAAATCCACATGACGATGTGAATGAAAATATAAGAAATAGGGAAAACATAGGACGTGAGTTTGATGATGAAGAGAACACATCGGGCAGCCAACAATACCAACTTTTAAGAATACAACAAGCCACCAAACATCTTTTTGGTAGCAGTGACACCAAGAATGAATACAGTTCTCAAGATGGTACAAGTTCAAGGATACATATTTTATCCAATGTTAGGTTAGAGAATGCACAAGAGACTTGTGGTTTGAGCTTAGAAGATAATGTGAGAAAAATTAACGGCTTATGTTTTACTTGCACCAACAATATGAATGAATCAAATATCGGTATAAAATGTAAATCCTGCACCAGAGCTTTTCATCTGAATTGTATAAGGAAAATGAATTTACATAAATCAAACTCTACTATATTTCATTGTAAATCGTGCTTAAAAATTTCCATTAATTGAAAAATAAATTGTTGCATGATGTTTGTTTATTATTCCCATAGAAAATTAATTGTTTACAGCTGACATCGAACGGTATGACAATCACTGTAAGAGATGTTAGGCCAATCACTATATGCCTATGGCCAATCACTACTTTTATGAGTTGGTCAACAATTTAGAATTTTTTATTCTTTTTTGAACAGTTTAAGTCAAAAAAAAGTATGTTATCATCAAAAATAATATATCTTATATTATACTGTGCGACTACAGTTTTCCTAGTTGATTAATATACAAGAAGGAGCGCTGTAACCTTAATATTCGTACAAATGGCCAATAACTGTATCGTTTACCCTATTATTATTATTATTATTATTATTCAAACGTTATATATGTAGAATTCGTTTTCGTCTAAAAAGCAACTTATATTGTAAATGTTTGCTTGACCCAGTCATTTCAAAATAGCAGCCATTTATAAAAAAATATGTGTTATTGCAACACAAATACAAAATAAAAATGCATCAAACGGAACTTAATTTGATTCTCATAACATTGCTCGAAACTTCAAAGACATATTGAGAATTCAGCAACGTCGAATGCAGCACGGATATTATTCAAACTACAAACGCATACCTTTTGCGCAATACCAAAAAGTGTTAGAGAGGTGTATAAAAAGTAATAAGTGGTTTTTAGATATAGGTATAATTTGTAAGTTCCGTCCTGATGTGAAATGCATCTTTCGTATAAAGAAGAGTGGACACAGCAAGTGGGTTATGGTAGTTAATTTTCATAAAAATATTTTTCTAATATTAAATATGTCTTAATGAAAACATGCTTCAAATTTAGTTACCAGTGTAACCAATATATATATATATATATATATATATATATATATATATATATATATATATATATATATATATATATATACACAGTGTGTCCAAAATCCTAGATAAGTGGGCCACTATGGGGATTTCCAGAACGGTAGCAGATACAGACTTAGTTAAATAGGAGAACAGTTGCGCACTCAAAAGCCAAGAAACTGGCGGGTTTTAGATATTTTAAAAAATTTGAATTTTTCGAGTTTACATTTTTTTTCTAGCCTTAAATGTGAACCTACCCCAATACCGATGACACTTTTCCACAGCAACTTTTCATTTTCCCTAACGTAGCTAATTTTTGAATCCGGCGTTTCGTCTTTGCGAGACCATCATCAACTTGTTTTAAAATACGGCCCTCATTTTCTGATATCATATTCTGAAAGCTGTTTTTATTCCAAATTCAGCGATGTGTCACACTTTGTGGTTTAGTACCATATAAGTTTTTTTCGACCTTACTCAAGAAAATTCCTATTCCGGACCTGTACATACCTTTTAAACCTAAGTACTAAACAACTAGCTATATCATTTAACACTTTATGTCATTTAGGCGTTTACCAGTGGATGGCTTGATGCAATAATTTAATGGAATAAACATAGAACAAATAAATTTAAATTAAAAAGACAAAAGTATGCTTTGGAAAATAAATGGATGTGACAATAGCCGTATTTGGATTGACAGTAACAGTAATTTTTGACACATTAGTTCTTGTTCAATTTATTGTGTAATCATTAATAACTGTTTCTAGTAAATATGTTTTCTAACGAAAAAAAGTTTGACATGTTGGCATGTTTCATTTCCTCCAACAGAAATTGTTATGTTACGGAGCATATGTATTTACAGAAATATCCGGAAAGAAGGCAGCCAAATAAAAGGACTTATAGCAAATTAGGGACAAACCTCAAAGCATATGGTTTTTTTTTAAACCAGTAGTTTCTCGGCAAAAGTCCAGCAATGAGGACGCAGTACATAATGTTTTGTTAGCAGCTACTGAAAATATCAAATCGACGGCATATTTTATTTTACGAAAACAAAACTTACATCCGTCCAAGTACAGAATTTGTCAAGAACTCAGACCAGGTAATTTATAAAGACGTCGCACATTCTGTGAGTGGTACACAAGAAAATGCCAGCACAATTTTAATTTTCCATCTCATATAATATGGTCTGATGAAAGCATGATTACGAATAATAATCAACAGAAGAAATTTCATTATTGGTCTGAAACCAATCAACGCAAAAGTAAAATTTTGAGGCATCAACACCGTTTTGCTTTCAATATGTGGGCTGGTATCTTTGGTACAACGTTTCTTTACCACCATACCTTAACATCAGAGCGCTACCTACAGTTGTAACAAAACGATTTAGAGGATGCTCTCGATAATACGCCTCTGGAGAGAGTACGCAACTGTTGGATACAGCAGGAGAGGGCGCCTGCACATAATTCCACAGCCGTTCGGTAATATATTTCAAGGAGATTTCAAGATAAGGTAATCAACACTGATTCGGACACACCCTGGCCAGCGCGTGCACCATATATAACCCCGCTTGAATTCTTCGTATGGGGATACGTTAACAATAATTTATAACAGCAAAATTTTTCTACAGAACAAGATCTGAGGAGGTTAGTTCTGGAAGCATTTGCCAGTATTACTCCACAAATCATGACTAGCGTTTTAGAATCGACAGTTAGGTGATCTTTGTGCTTGGAGAATATGCTTGGAGAATAGAGCAAGATTTTTTAAACATATGCTCTAAATTAGTTGTTTTGTTCATATTCGTTTGTTGTTTTTTTGTTTATGTGTTCTGGTAATGTAATTATATTTGTTCTGTCTTTATTCCATTAAATTATTGGCTCAATTCATCCATTGCATTATTATCCAACGTCTAAATGACATAAAATGTTGATTGATATAGCTAGTTATTTAGCACTTAAGTTTCAAAGCTATGTACAGGTGCGTGATAGGAATTTTCTTGATCAAGGTCGAAAAAAACTTTGGACGCAGCAAGTGCGTTATGGTAGTGAATTCTCATTAAAATGTTTTTAATAGCAAATATGTTTTTTAAGAAAGTAGGCATCAAATTTGGTTACCAGTATAACCTATATAGTAGAAACAATGTGCCACGTTTCATCAAAATATTGTTTGAAAATGTACAAAAATTTCCGAAAGTAAACTTAAATTGTTCCAGAAAAACCTGGTTTCCTGGTCAACCTTATGGGTTAATAGCAAATTGACCTATTCAAATTTGAAGCATTTAATGAAAATTTGCTACCAAAACGCACTTGCTGCGTCCCGAATTTTTTTTCTTACAAAGATGTGTTATATTTCGATGGAAAATGCAAAAATGCAATAACATATGGCGTGTTCGATAAAAAAAAGAAAGCAGGCATCAAATTTGGTTACCAGTATAACCTATATAGTAAAAACAATGTGCGATGTTTCATCAAAATAACTGTATTGTTTGAAAATGTACAAAAATTTCCGAAAGTAAACTTAAAGTGTTCCCGAAAAAACGCGTTTCTTGGTCACCCTTCTAGGTTAATAGCAAATTGAGCTATATAAATATGAAGCATTTGATCAAAATTCGCTACCATAACGCACTTGCTGCGTCCAGAATTACTTTTCTTACAAAGATGCATTATATTTTGATGGAAACGTCGGATTCAAGAATGAGCAATGCAAAATGAAAAGTTGCTGTAGAGAACTGTCATCGGTATTGGTGTAGGTCCACCATTAAGGCCAGAAAAAATAATATGTACAATATAAAAATGCAAATTTTTCAAAATATCTGAAAAACCACACCAAATTTCGGAGATGTCTAAGCGCAATTTTGTTGGGCTTCTGAGTGCATAACTTTTCTCTTTTTTAACCAAGTCTGTATCTGCTACAGTTTTGAAGATCCCTATAGTGGCCCCCCTTATCTTGGACACACTGTGTAGTGGAAATAATTAACCATATGTCATTAAAACAACTTTATTGTTTGAAAAACTACAAACAATTACCAAAAGTAAACTTAAAATGTTCCCAAAAAACTGGTCCGATTTTCCTAACCAACGAACCTCTTTAAGCTGTTTACTAGTGTTTACCCACCTGCCAAGATATAATTATTCACAAAAAGCTTTTCGACAAAATGTCCAAAAACATTTAGCATGAACATCTGCAAACAATTTTATTCCCAAAAATCTGAAAAAAAATTGTTTACAATAACTTATTAAGCATTTATTATTAGTTACCAAAATTTCACAAAAAAATCTGACAAAAAATGATTTCTACAGAGACAGAAAACATTAATGCGAAAACTGACTAAATATTTTTAACACAAAAATTTGCTACAAGAATACATAAAACTCAAGTCATACTTAATCTGTAACTAAAATTGAAAAAAACAGAAAGTTAATTTTTTTTAACTTTTCACGGAAATTTGAAATTTGGTGGAAGTAAAGAAAAATATGTGGAAAAATACTCATGTTTCCATGTCACAAGCTGCCAGTAATAAGAACGTTATTGAGTCTGTCAATTTGAAGTTTGATTTGACATTTATGAAAATAATTCATCAACTATTTATAATATAATATGAAAATATAAACATAAATAATTTTATCAAATTAATTATTTCTTACCTTTTTTGTACCGATGTGAATTTTAAGATTTTAATATTTTTCTTTGAAAATTCGCTAACTAAACACATAGTCTGATCGAATATTAGAATTAAATGAAAACTGAAAAAAAGATTAAAACTGAATGACTCATGGTATGAGATTATAAATGTAAATATTTCCAAAACTAGAGTACGTAGGTATAGGGAGTGTTATACAAAACTTGAAGCAGAGGGCATGTCCTTCACTTCTGAAACACAAAATACAGGCTCTTCCGTTTGAAAAAATTGAGTTACGGTAGTTTGAATTTTTAAAATTCAGTCAATATTTGAGAGCGCCTAAATACGGCATCTAGATTTTTTCGATGAATAATATAATCAAAAACCTCTCTGAATGCACTATTTTCATAGGACTCAGTTATTCATTGGTAAAAAGGCCGTATCATAATTCTTGATATTTACCAAAAATGTGAAAAATTGCAAAACAATTGAAATACCTCTAAAGCGATGAAGGCTATGAATTTTTTTCCTACAAACTTGCATCATAATTAAATCAAAAATGCAAAAATGTAATAATCTAGTGGGTGTTTGATTACAAAACAAGAAATCTTGTATTATTAACGACTTATGGGCCACCCTGTACTTGTCAAAATATTTTTATAAGATGCTGCTCAAGACCCTCTAATAATTGTATTTTTTTCTCGTACCTTGTATAATAAGGGATATATTGAACTTTACCTTAGAAATACGCCAGCCTGTTTGTAAATTGTAACACTGAAATTAACCCCAAGTATGGGTTTTAGGGGGCCTATTTCGCGCTCATTTGAAGAGATGTTTTAAAAATTAGAAATTCGCTGTCTCCTCAATAGCGCATTTTTTCCACGAATGTTCGCTAAAAATTATACTACTGAACCATAGACTCTATAACTAAAACTACTGCCAAACCATTGGAGAAAGGGTCTATTAGAAATGAATTTTCTTGCAATATTTTATTAAAATGAAGTACAATGACGGTTACGGCTGAAACTCAAGGTTTTGTAAAACACACTTCTTGCTACATTTTCTCTAAACAATCCGTATTTGTTATACGTTCTTTGCCTAAGAGTTGCCAATTTTGACGTTTCAAATCGCGACTATGGCGTGTTCGGAAGAAAAACTATAACATTTTCAAAGTAATTTTTCTGATATTTATTGACCTTTTTGTGCCAAACAAACTTAATCTCTGTCTATAATATATAATTGATTCTGCTATCCACATAACAAATATTTTGGTGTAGTTTCTTTCTCTGGACATCAGAGGCACACATTTTTTTTCTTTAAAGCCTATAACTCTTTTTTCTTTTAACTGAGAGATCTAAGTTTTGGTACATAGTATAACTTTTATAATATAAATCTACATACCAGGTTTGGTTACCATAACTTAATATTTACGGAGATAAAAACATTTTTCGAGAGAAAACTCAAAAGTTTCCCGGAAAAACTGGTTATATTTTCCTGGCTAACGAACTTATCGAAGCCACTTGCAAAAATAGCGCACGCCAAATTTGATCAAAACCGGCTTATTATTTTTTGAGTTTGCTGTGTGATACATACATACGTACATACATACATACATACATACATACATATATATATATATATATATATATATATATATATATATATATATAAATTTAAACTGACCCTGGATATGTGTTTTAGGGGGTCTAGTTCGTGGTCGTTTGAGAAAATTTTCCAAAATTCAAAAGTCGAGATATCCTCATTGGTGATTTTTTTCTATGAAAATTAAACTTAAGCAACAATATTAATCTTTTTTGGTATGTCGATGTAATATATAAAATTAAGTATGGAGAATTATGAACTTTTAAATCTCTTGCCACATAAGAAATACTTTGAATATAAACTTTAAACTTCCAAATATTAATACGATATTGGATGTTGTTAGTTAAAAGAAATAACTAACTAAACATCTTATCTTTAAGAGGCGCAAACGGAAATCCATGTTATTAAAGTTATCCAACGCATTTCCTTGTATGCATATAATGCACATATAAAGGGCTTCTTTTAATATGCGATGAAACAAGTTTCATTTCTACCTAACAAATATATTACACACATCTCGGAACTCAAAGCAAAATATATATAAACACATAATTACGACGTTTGGGTAAAAGATAGTTGATAAATGTTCCACGATTATACTAACCTAAAATTAAACTGACATTTTGTGAAAAATTATTTTTAAAGTAAACTATAACTACCTGGGCTGTGGGCCGAACTAAATACAGTACATTACTACATTTATATTGTTACGCTTTTCAGAAAGTTTATTCGACTCAAACAGCTATAAGTTTCATATCCAATTTTTATCAAAATAATGTCGTTGGATAAAAGTTAAATTCTTATTTTTACATACAATAAGTAAAATACTGGAAATACTGAGAAAAAGTGTGTATTTTGTTTCGTTAACTTCAGCCTATTTTCCATGTTAATTAACCAACGCCAATGAGCAGTTTCGCCTTATTATCCTGGGAATTTTGCCGAGCCCCAGTGTTTTGTGCCTGGTAGAGATCCTCTACGTGCATAACATCTTATGCTACGCAGGACCAACGGATTAACACCTCCTCCGAAGAAGGCGGGAAAATGCAGAGATTCAACTTGTTCATACACAATACCACGGCCTCCGCAATTGTTATATTTTAGCATATTCTTAATTAATTAACAATTTTTTAAAAGTGTCAGGGTGTGGTGAGATACGAAGCCAAGACCCTTTTCGCAGCCAGCCGCCTTTCCACGCACTGCGATAAATAAGCAGGAACTTAGAGAAATAAATGACTGATTTTAAGTGCAAAATTTGGGATTTTCTTTACAAAAATTCCAAGTTTTTGAAAATACTAAAGCTATTTCAATAAAATTTTAAGTTCTACTTTTTCTTGTAGTTACTGCATTAAAGTTCAAGTTCCTAAGTCCAGGTAACATTAAGTTAACAGGATTTTTTTATGATTCTGTAGGTCAAATTAAGAAGTAGGTTTACAAAGGTTTAGAATCTAATAACTATAAAAAGGTTTGGTGGTGAAGTAACATCTAACCCGGTTTATATATATATATATATATATATATATATATATATATATATATATATATATATATATATATATATATATATATATATATATATATATATATATATATATATATATATATATATATATATATATATATATATATATATATATATATATATATATATATATATATATATATATATATATATATATGCAATGAAGTGTTGTGACGGTTCTAGAACCCACAGCAGCTTCCACGGACACACAGTATAGCAAGAGAGAAGTTGTGGAAAGAAAACTAGCCAGCCAAAATGGCTAATCCCCTGGCTAATACCATGACGAACATTTAATTACACCACTCGCTGGCCACCATCACTTCAGGCCTGACAGACTTGCGGTAGAATGTAATGCAGGAGACACAGACCGGTTTCGTCCTCCTTATGACAAGTCGGCCTTAAGGCAGTCATTGCCATAATATTCAATGGTGAATATTGCAAAGCGCCATCTCTAGTGTTGTGACGGTTCTAGACTTTCCCGGCAGCTTTCACTCATAAACAGTACAGCAAGCTGGAAGCTGTAGGAAGAAAACTAGCTAGCGAAAACAACTACTCCCCCGGCTAATACCACGAAGAGCATTTAATTACATCACTCACTAGCCACCATCACCTCAGTCCTGCCGGGACTTGCGATAAGATGTAAAGCAGGAGACACAGACCAATTTTTTTCTCCAAATGGACTCCTCAGTATGCCACACATGCGCTCCCACAATTTGGCCTTAAGCCTTCAACATTGTAAAAACCAAAGAGATACATACTCATATACATATACATTACCACATAATTTTAGTCTATGTAAAGCTAACAACATAAGAAACTTCTTTAAGCAATCATTGAATAAGAGCTTCACACCTTGCAGTTTGTACTGCACTCTCTTGATACTAGTTTTTTTCGAAATATTTTTTTCTTACTTCCCAAATACCAGGCGTTTTCAGTAAGTATTCTTGGTTTTTGTAAAATAGTCTTTATGGGAAGATATGTCAAATCTTTTATTTTAAAAACAACTTATTGTCACCCTGTATAGTGTGGTATTTGTTAAATAAATAAGAAAGTTGATTAGACCTTAATGAGCTGTATTACTTGAATCAAATACTCAATGAAAGGCTTCTGATCCAGACAGCAAAATTTATTATTAAAACCCTACGCGTTTCGGCTACCTAGTAGCCATCTTCAGGGGCAAATCTAAAATACAATAAAAAGGTCTGTCAGAAAACATTGTTTTCTGGTAGGCAATTGTGCCGGTTGAAGCACAATGATCTCAAGGTAAACACTACAGACATCATCAAGGTTAAAAATCTACAGTCAAACAGTAAGCAGGTTAAAAGCAACAGTAAAGGCCAAACTTACAGTAAAATACTACAGGATACAGTTAAACAAGCCAAAAAAAAACTACGTTATAGCCAAAAACATGCAGTCAAAGCAGGTTAAAATTATTATTATCAGAACAGAATAAAAGGAAATCAAGCTGATTGACAAAATGTAAAAGTCAAAATGTGAAACTGAATTTGAAAATTGAAAAGCTGTGGAGTGAACTGACAGAGCAAACGTAACAGAACGCCACACAGTCAAGCAGAAACCCCATGAGAACTCTTAAGGACACTAAGTGAGTGGTGGACGTGCCGCCACCTAGTTGCGGAACCAAATAGTATGTTGTCACGCCAGCTCCAAATAACACAAAGTGTTAAAAAAATAGAGACTGAATACAACTAACTAACAATTTAGAAAATTGTCAGCCCTGGCCCATTTCTACCCCAATATAGGGACAAAATATGTAAGGCCAGATGCATTCTCGCCTCAGTTAGAACCGTAGACCGGTTTCGCTCTCATTAGAGCTCTTCAGTACGGCATACTAATTGTAACACAAATGCACCAAAAGTAATACGGCTATAGTATAGCCAGCCTTTCAACACTAAGTGAGTGGTGGATGTGCCGCCACCTAGTTGCGGAACCAAGTAGTATGTTGTCACGCCAACTCCAAATAACACAAAGTGTTAAAAAAATAGAGACTGTATACAACTAACTAACAATTTAGAAAATTGTCAGCCCTGGCCCATTTCTACCCCAATATAGGGACAAAGTATGTAAGGCTAGATGCATTCTCGCAACAATTAGAACCGTAGACTGGTTTCGCTCTCATTAGAGCTCTTCAGTACGGCATACAAATTGTAGCAAAAATGCACCAAAAGTAATACGGCTATAGTATAGCCAGCCTTTCAACACTAAGTGAGTGGTGGACGTGATGCCACCCAGTTGCGGAACCAAGTAGTATGTTTTCAAGCCAGCTCCAAATAACACAAAGTGTTAAAAAAAATAGAGACTGTATACAACTAACTAACAATTTAGAAAATTGTCAGCCCTGGCCCATTTATACCCCAATATAGGGACAAAGTATATAAGGCTAGACGCATTCTTGCAACAATTAGAACCGTAGACCGGTTTCGCTCTCATTAGAGCTCTTCAGTACGGCATACTAATTGTAGCAAAAATGCACCAAAAGTAATACGGCTATACTATAGGGTATAGTGTATACTTAGTGTTGAAAGGCTGGCTAGCCACAGAATAGCTGTCTTCATGTGTATCATAACTCTGTCCATAGAAAAACTATATACTTCAAGTAGTACTAGTTCATTAAATGATTGTACAGTGAAGGAAAGTTCGATATGTCGGTGTCGGACAGGTTCAAAACTTCACATGTTTGAAAATCTCCATCTCTTCTAAAATGAATTGTTCCACTCCAAAACTTGAGGGATGTAAAATCTTAGCATCGGTGTTCTTATTGAAGCAGTGACCACTCTCTCTTAAATGACAACAAAAAACTGACGTGTCATTATTGACCTGATTTCTACTTCTGAGATGTTCTGACACCCTAGCTCTTAATGATCTTCCTGTTCTCCCGATGTAAATAGCATTGCAATCGGGGGCACCACATGTTAAACGATAAACACCTGACTTCTTAAGGTCTGGGATATTGTCCTTGTGATGGATGAACATTTTACTGACTGTCTTCGTGGACTTGAACAAAAACTTCACATTGTCTCTCTTGAGGACTTTAACTAGTGTCGGACACAAGATCACAATAAGTGAAGGGGCAATAAGAGACTCCTTCTGGCTGGGCGAGAGGTAAACTGGTGCTTAGTTCCACTAAGAGCTGACGGCTCTTTTTACTGACCATCCTATCGACGATACTAACTGGATACTCGTTGTTGACTGCAAATTGCTTGATGAGGTTCAGTTCTCTGAATAGTCTGTCGACCAGGAATCTGATTGAAGCCAACTTGTGAGAAATGTGGTGGCATGACTTGAACGGAATCAGGTGGTCTGTTTGAGTGGGTTTTCTGTAAATGTCGAAGACAATGGAACTGCTATTTCTATTCAGCTTCATATCAAGGAAACTTATGGATGAATTGACTTCTAATTGCATAGTGAAATTGAAGTTGGGCATTGTAGATTGTTGAGCCAACTCAGGAACAGGTGGAGCTGCTCTGTGGTACCCGACCACACCACAAGTATGTCGTCGACATAACATGACTAAGATGAAATGTGACTCAAAAAAGGATTGTAGCCTCTGAAGACCAGGTCCCTCTCAAAGATGCTCATGAAAATCTCCGCACAAAGAGGCGACAACGGGTTACCCATGGGGAGACCGTCCTTCTGGACAAAAATCTTATCATCAAACCAGAAGAAGTTCTGGGCCAGGCAAACCTTTACCAAGGCGTGGAGGGCCTTCTGGGACTCGCTGCTGAAGGAAAAGGAAGCAAGCAAATTCTTTAAGAGCAACAGTGTCTGACTGACGGGAACACTAATAAAGAGATTGGAGACGTCGAAAGGAACCAAAAAAAATATGTCTCTCAGTGTTATGTTACTGAGTCTATTCACAAGTTCTGCAGAATTCTTGACAGAGTAAGGTGACTGGTAATCCAACCTGGGCATTAACAAAAAAGACAGAAATCTCGACAATTTGTAGGAAATGCAACCCACGAAGGAGACACCTGGACGAATGGGGCAACCCTCTTTACGAATATTTGGGAGGCCATATAGGCGTGGAATGATTTGTAGGAAATGCAACCCACGAAGGAGACAACTGGACGAATGGGGCAACCCTCTTTATGAATCTTTGAGAGGCCATATAGGCGTGGAATAATGTGGTTCATCGGTAACAACTGCTTGTAGTTTTCCGAAACCAACAAAGCGTACTTATCGAAAACTTTCCTAAACTTAGACGTGAAGGAAGGGAGTGGATTGTAGCCAATGGTTAAAATTCTGTTATCCCTTAAGAAAGTGAGGATCTTAGAAATATAATCAGTTCTATCCAAGACAACGACGCAATGGCCCTTGTCAGCCTTCGAAAGAAAAAGATCGTTGCTATTGATAGTCTCTCTCAGAGAGAAAACAACCTTGCTAAATGGGTTGAAGACCGAGGTGGAAGCCTTGAACTTAGAAATAATCTCAGAAACCTTTCCTCGCAAGTAATCAGCATTCTCTACGCTGAATTTTCTCAGGAAGACCTATGTATCCATAACCGTCTCGAACATCCAAGATTTAAGCTTAGGGGGGACAGCGAACTTTATGCCCTGGCTAAGTAAAGCCAATTGGGGGTCATCAAAACCACTGAAAGAAGAAATATTCTTAAGTCTCTCATGAAAAACGTGAGCACTAAATTTGAAACTATTTGATCGTGAGGAATTATCCTTAAGACGTTGCAAATGTGAGATTTTACGTGCTAAAATTTGTTTTTTATCATAATAAAGAATGGATAAGAATTCATGATTAGTTATCATTAGAGCATCATACTCAATAGTGCACAGCCTACCTGTTAGTGTGTCATGTACTATCTTCAGTTTCATGTCAGTTTCCTCCTTTCTGGCGTAGGTCGATCTCGGTTCTCTCGTGATCACCGATCTCCGAATCTTTGAACTATGTTCTCAAAAACACCTGACATTGATCTGCTGTACAGGTTCTTAACAAACTTCGGGCATAGATCTCTCCTTACACATGTTGACAGGAACTATATTCTGAGTGACAATAAGACTGAACACCTCGACAACCTTCTGTAAGACTTTAGGACGTTGGTTAACCTCGCTGAAATGATTTCATGGTCACATGGTCTGGGATAGACATAATCAAATACTCAATGAAAGGCTTCTGATCCAGACAGCAAAATTTATTATTAAAACCCTACGCGTTTCGGCTACCTAGTAGCCATCTTCAGGGGCAATTATATACAATAAAAAGGTCCGACAGAAAACATTGTTTTCTGGTAGGCAATTGTGCCGGTTGAAGCACAATGATCTCAAGGTAAACACTACAGACATCATCAAGGTTAAAAATCTACAGTAAAAGAGTAAACAGGTTAAGAACAACAGTAAAAGCCAAACGTACAGTAAAATACCACAGGCTACAGTTAAACAAGCCAGATAAGCTATATTATAGTCAAAAACATGCAGTCAAAGCAGGTTAAAATTATTATTATCAGAACAGAATAAAAACAAATCAAGCTGATTGACAAAATGCAAAAGTCAAAATGTAAAACTGAATTTGAAATTTGAAAAGCTGTGGAGTGAACTGACAGCAAACGTAAGAGAAGGCTACACAGTCAAGCAGAAACTCCATGAGAACTCTTAAGGAGCTTGAAGATTTATAAAGTTGATTAAGAAAAACAAAATGGCATCTGTAATTATTTTGCAATTCTTGAAAATGAGATTCGAAACTATACACAGGTTGACAAAGTTGGGATTTTCATCTATTGTACCAGAGGTCCAAAAACATCGCGCCCGAATATGACAGAAAATTGATTCATGGTGCAATCCAATCAATATAAAGCGGTAATTTAACCACAAGACAAAAGTGAAAGACGTCCATTTATGAAAACTCAAGAGAGCTGATGGCGCTGACTCGACGGCAAGACGGCGAACTAAAAACAAGGACAGAATAGCAGATATGTCAGAGACTAAAAGTGAAGGGGAAGGGGAGCCACAGAACAGCTATCTTTAAAAGTGAAGGGGAAGGGGAGACACAGAACACCAATGTTCACCAAGTATGTGGCGGTTATCGATAATAAGTGTGCTCCATCGGTTGGAATATTTGGGTAGCCGGTATTTCGGCTACCCAAATGTTCCTTTAACTGACTGTTGTAATAGGCAATCAACTCTTTAGTTTTCTTAGTTTCCAACCAACGTCTGAATCTTTTCTCACCACGCTTGCACAATTTTGTTGCATTGAAATAACCAGTATTCTTATCGATAACTAATTGAAAGTCTCCAAATATACCATACCAGAAGTTGTCTTTAATTTGCTGGTAACACACATCACTTAATGTAGCCATTTGAAACAGACTTGGATAGAGAAAACTGAAGCACCTCCTGTCTCTGCGACAACTCAATTGTGAATGAGCTTAAGAGTGTGTGTGAACAGCAATTTATACATGTTGACATCACCTCCGTTTTTGTAAACTGTTTTTGTTTTTACATAAGACCTGACTAAAACAAACCACATGTGTTTAGTTTATATCTATTTCAATTAGCAAACACGTTTGCGATACATATCTTTCAGAGAATTTAGAATGATACCTCACACTGGCCCTCTAAATCAAAAAGTATAAACATTCAGCATGGGAAATCGACACATGTGAGAACCAACACATGGTGAACTCATAACAAACATGTGTAAACTTAACCTATAACATTCGGCAAGCGGGGAATCGGGAGTCCTAACCTATAACATACGTCACAGAGCCAACACGTGGTGGTGGTGAGAGGGTCCCCTGGTAACCAAAAAACAAACAACAAACACGTGGTGAGCCTATATCTCATAACCAAAGAGCACACTCGGCTAGTGTGCAGTCGACATAACCTAACAAACAACACAAGCGGCTTGTGCCTTCCACTAACATTCATGGGTAGCGGGCCGCTATCATAACCCCAAATTACCACATGGCGGCAAGCGGGAACTTGGAACCTGACAGCTGACTCCCGCCATCTGGCCCCCACTGACAGATAGTGACAGCTGACAGATTTGACGTCATCTGTCAATGCATGAGCACATAGGAAGGGGTCTACCCCCACTCCTCCCAACTCTGACGTCACAGCCAATCAGAACGCTAGGATCGGTCCTCCCAAGTGCCGGACTGTCTACTTATATAAACCCATCTTAAAACCTTTGAGTGATATATCGAAAACTACAGCATTGTTAACAACAGCTCGAGCAGTGGAGAAACCAATTAAATCTGAAATTGATGTCAACCACCACCACCACCACCAAAAGAAAAAGTTCCATTCCTTAGTGATGATGAGCTGTTTGAGTTGGAAGCAGAACCACCTGAGCCTGAATTATGGGTGACTAGAGCTTATAGAGCAATAGATGCTGCTGAAAATACACTGGAAGAAATTTACGAACGAGTGTTAAGTTCATATCCAACAGCTGTTAAATACTATGTTGATAGATATTTCACAGAAAAACAGTCGCGTGATTCAACATATGGTGCTACTTATGATAAAACCATCAGCACTTGGATGCTCCGTAACAAACCTATTAAATTTATCATCACCAACACAGATACTAACAATAGACAAAGGTTTGAAATTTTGCTCGGGGATAGAAGGTATTACGGTACTAATCATCTGTTGGAATTAACATTTTTGAGAAAACCTGTTATGGTTGCCACGCAAAATTTGCAAGCTTTACGTGACTACGCAGACATTATGGAAGTTACTAATGGGATGATGTGAACGAGTTGGTTGTTAGACTTCGGCTTTTAAAAGCTTCCCAAGCTGCCGGTAATAATGCTCATAACATTGAAATTCAGTCAATCATAGAATAACTGAAAGAAGCTCACATCATATAGTTAGCCTTACACTATATATACATCAGTTTCATCATGTCTATCGACAATTTTGGTCGTACTGCTGCAAAATCCAGCAAGTTTATACATAGTAGAGTGGTTCAAAGAGAGATTTTCTCAAGAACTACAAGTGGTGATTTTGAGGTTCAAAACCACAAATTGTGCAACGTTGGTGATCCAATCGATTCAACAGATGGTGTAAATAAAAATTGTGTTGATGCATGGATAGATGACTATCAGAAAAAACAAATATGAAGTGACACAAAGAATAATTGCCATACTGCTTGAAGCTGCACACAAGTCAGAGTTGGAAGATTTGAAAAACGAATTTGAAAATAAATTGAAAATTTAACAAAGAACATAATTGCTCAAGTTTTAAAAGACATTGATGTGTCAAAGAATAACAAGTTAAAGAAGTTGGGTGAAATAGACAACAAACTAAAAGATTTGCATGATAAGTGGATACTGTTAAATCCAACATCGCCATGAGTGAGCCATCTGATGCTAAGAAACAAATTATAAATGAGTTGTATAAACCAGCAAGGATCAATTTTAAACGTAGGCGTAAATACAACATTAACCACTACAGCACTTATTGTGTGAAAAAGGCGGCAATAGTGGAAAGAGTTATACGTACCTTAGAAGAGAAGATCTACAAAAATTTCAACTTTTTTGGTTCCTATAAGTGGCTAAATACACTAACTGATGTCACTGCTAACTACACCACTACTATTCATCGAACAACTGGTGTAAAGCTTAAAGATGTTAATAAGAAAAATGAAGAAGCCATTCTCAAACAAGTCTACTCAAAAATCAAAGTAACAAAAATAAATTTAAAGTGGGTGATGTTGTACGCCTAAGCAGAGCTAAAACATTATTTAAAAAAGGCTATACACCACGTTGGTCAACAGAATTGTTTAAAATCACTAAAGTTCATTACACCAATCCGACCACCTTTTTAATTGAAGACATGCAAGGCAAGCCTATCAGTGGAGGATTTTATAAAGAAGAACTACAAAAGACTCTATGTTCTGACATGTATTTAATTGCAAAAGTGCTAAGAAAAAAAGGTACCAAGTCATATGTGAAATGGCTTGGTTTTGATAAAACCCATAATTCTTTGGTTACCTAACACTACACATTAAATAATTTGTATTATGATAATGTATATTAAAATAAAGCAAACATTGTAAAACATATGTTTTTTTATTTAAACAACCCAATCAACAATAAGTAAAAACTCGAAAATCATCTTTATTAACAAAATTTTTGAAACCACACTTAAAATGTATTTTTTTTTCAAACTCAATCAACATTAACAAAGGTAATTATACTAAGAGAAAATAAACAAACACATTTGAACCCAAACATTAGAAACAATAAGTAATCAACAATTTTAACAATTGAATAAATATAAAAACAGTCTAGATACTAACAGTGGTAAGAATTGAATAAATATAAAAATAAATATATGAATAAATAGTAAGAATATATAGTAAGAATAAATATATATATATATAAATAAATATTTAAGCTAAATGAGCTGCATGTGAAATAAGTTACCTCATGATAACGAATTGTTTAGGTATTAACTTTCCTGTTTATTTAAATCAGTCAATGTAAACAACAGAACTACATTTCTAGTTTACAGGATGTATAAACATTTAGGCTCGTGAAAGAGTAGTCCGCGAGTTACTCTTTCACAGCGATGTCTTTATGTCCCCATGCTAGTGTCTTGTACGAACCCGATATAAGGTAGTGTTTATCGTCGAAATGTGATAATGCCGACTTATTCACCATTTGGGTGTACACATCATGCATACTGGTACGAAAAACATCCATACGCTTAAACACTCGACCATCATTTAACAACACACGTCCATCATCATCCATCTTTGTTCCACCCATACTATTCACAACATTCCTATAATCATCTGCACTTAGATCTCTTTCAGTCACACACGTTTTCACACCTTTCGCCTTTTTAGTTAACACATCCGCTCCATCAATCATATATGACTTCGCACCCGTTCCTATCATTTCATACAAAAGTCTACCCTTGTACTCATCTTTAATTCTTCCAAGCACACTCTTATTCACAGGCATTCCCTGAGGGTTGTCAGCAGCGTAGTTCGATGTATCGTATCTGTCAATGTCGTCCTTCATGTCGTCGTAAAAGTTGTCTGTCACTACTTAAAATATTAAAGAGTCGGTGTCAGTCTACAGTAAAGTCACTCTGTCGCCATATTTAGTCTTAAGGTAGCCGTACAAAAACTCATATATGACGGTTTTTGATACATCTTATATCGAAAAACCGACCTATATGGGTCTGTCGTATGTCACGTGAGCTCTGTTTAGTTGGATGGCGACAAAGTCGTCCGTGAATATTGAATGATTTTTAAAGGTTGGTCTGTTGATGTACGTCGACGCACCCGGTTTGCGGCCGATATTGTCCCAGTGCGTCACAAGTTTTACGTCCACCCTCTTGTCCAAGTTCTCCATGGTTTTGCCGAGTACCGCGGTGTTCATCAATTTAAATAAATCGCGCTCAAATTCGTTTTTCGATAGGTTACGTAATTTTGTATTTTTTTTCGATGTAAATTTTTAACCATAGAAACTGCTTAAAAGTCACTGCGCGATGTATCTTTTTCAAAACTAACCCGTTAGTCAAATATCGTTTTAAGTTTCTGTAGTGAATGATATATTTCGTTTTGTTGTTTAGATTTGGAATAACTTTCGGTAATTTCGCGTTTGGGGGACGAACGGTTCTGGACAAAAGGGCAATTCGTTATGTAAGTCATGTAGGCGCTCCGTATACTCCAAATCAACCTCAAAAAAATAACCAAAATCATCGGTATCCCACAAATTTTCAATTTTTAAATTTTGAATTTCTTGTTCGGAGAGCCAACGGAATTCCACGATTGGGATGGGTTGGCGCATGCTCATACCGTAAAAATTAGTGGCGTCAGTATAGATAAGCCATGATTTGGGCTTTGTTTTGTCGTAGTTCGGTGTGTGTTCGTTGTTAGCTACTGTCCGTCTAACACTACATTGACTAAGACCCCTTCGTATACCTTCTTGAAAAAGTGATGCATCTCGATATCTATTAGCAGTTCAAGTTCCACCCCAGTAGCTTTTAGGGCAGTATTCCAAGCAAGAGATAGAGCTGATGCGTGCTGACAAGGATCGAGATTATACACCTTTAAGCAAACATTCCTAAAATTTTTAAACACGTCCGCCAAATAACACGTCTGATTTTAAATACAAGTCCGAATAGTCTCCCAAAGTTTTACATTCAAACATCTGCCACACTTTGCATTCACGATATATTGTCAGCATGCATCATGTATGCATGCATGATGTATTCACCTCTTAAAGAATTGTAGAACCCCTCCTAGAATGGAATCTTAGTTTCTTCTAGCTTTTCTAATGAATCAACATACGAATATGGAAATACGCCCTTTTGTCGAATTAAGTTAAATTTGTTTGTGTCTGCGAAATTATTTTTAATCTCCCTACACTGACTGTCTTGTAAATTTTTTACTACTTTACACATCTTTTATTAAATAGTAGTGAGAGTTGTTCTCGACTTCATCAGTTAAGAGTAATAAATTGATATGTCTCGTCCTGCGAGAAATTGTAAAATATAAGGGTCCGCAAATATCTACTTTAAATTTGCCCTCCTCAAAATGTTTATCTAACCCGTAAACATTAATAGAAATGTCATTCTGTCAATTTGATTTAAAGAAACAGGAAACTCAATACTTTTAAAATCCAATTCGTTCTCATATGGTAGAGAATAAGATAAGCGATGAGGTTGATTTACGCGATCAACGGGATGAAGCGCAGCGAGGATGGACCACATGAAGCATCGGTTGTCTCTGCATTCTGCCTTCACACTTCTGCATCCACACGCCTTCTTTGCTATGATACTGTTAGGTAGCTCCATGTTTGAGCTACCTGCTAGTGGAGAATATTTGGCAACACTCACTTCCAACCAAAGCCATTTTTGTAGCACCCATCCTGAAAATAGAAAAGAGCATAAGTAAATGCATACAACATTTCTGAGAAAAAACATGTATAATCGCTCAAAGTAACGCCTGAAGATCTAAGAGTGGTGAAGCTGAAAGTAAAAAAAATATTTTCGCGCCTGTTAAATATATCGCCATTTGTTGAATATAGAAAATATTTCCAAACAAAATGTAAAAAAATTATAAACTTACCGCTTTCATGATGTTGAAACTCAACGGCTTTGGTTTGCATGATGTCTTCCAATCTCTCCACTACTTCGGCGGACTCTTCTGGTGTAGCGATCGGTGTTGCTCCGGTGTTGAAGACTAATTTTTAAACACTCGAGCTGCTCTATCTTCTTCCCTACAGTGCGCAAAACTTTCGGCCGGACGTACTGCAGAAATTCATCGATTTCAATCGCTACACCTTGGGTTGGTATCCTGAAGGTAGTCAGCCGAGTGTTAAAGGCATGTTTGATGCCATCTTCGCCATCGATGCATGCTTGATTTTTGTGTTGTATGCTGCGAAGATGACTTGAGAACGATGCCTGTAACAAACGAAAAATCGATAAATATTTAAGGTATGACATTAAATATATTTCCTAATGAACAAACTCATTTATTGTTAGAACTCGCTTTGAGGAAAAATCGATAAAATATTTAAGGTGTGTAACATTTCAATTCAATTTCAATTTATTCAATTCAATCCACCATTACACGTGATCATACACAGAACTTAAGATTCTAAACAATTCTAAATATCAGACATTTATTAATACAACTAAAATATATTTTCTTGGATACCTAAGTCAACATGACTTGTTTGTATCCTTTACAGCTAACTGCACACAATCGCCAGTACATTAATTTAAACCACTTAACATCCACAATATTTACTTTTTTTTTCCCTCTTTTTTTTTGTGCCCCTATCTAACCAGATGTGCCCCGATCCTCAAAAGATGAGAGATGCAACTTTAAACCAAAACAATGTCTTAGTGTTAACCTCAGTAGGGGAATCAACAGCATATCCTACACTCAATATAGTTCATTTTGTCAACCCTTAGTCTCCCTTTTTCATATCTTTCTTCTGCATATATGATATCCATACAACCAACACCTCTATACCACCGACAACCAAAATGTTCATACACATCATAGTACTCACCCACCCATTTCTCCACGCATGCATATTATATTTACACACACATATGCACACAGACACGCACTCACGACAGCACACTCCCACACAGCACACACTTACTTTTCCTGCACCTTGTCCAGGCAACACATCCACTCCACTTTCTCCATACCACTCAACTATCATACTGCTCTCTACTTTAACATTGCTTTCAGTTCGACCTGTTTCAAAATAACAAAGCTAAAGATTTCTTTTTTAAATTTAGATTTAGATAAAATCCTCAAATTTGCTGGTAATTGATTATATAACTTTGGACCCCAAAATAAAACCGATCTTTTATAAACGCTCCTATTTACCGGTGGAATAGTCAAGTTTTCACCTATTCTACAACTTGTGTCATATGTGTGGTCCACCACATTTATTGCCCGAAAATGATGATGCATATGTTTTAGTACATTTAATATAAACATTCCTCTTATATCGAGTAGTTTAATATAGTCGTTACTATAAAGAAAGTTCGTACTAGACCTAGAATCCCTATGAAGAATGACTCTCAATATACTATTTTGAGTAACTTGAAGCGCAGCTAATGCATTTTCATAGCACGCACCCCAGAAAATAATACCATACCCCACAAAAGACTCCACGAGAGACTTGTAAACCAGTATTAGGTTTTCTGTTGTTAAAATATTTCGCAGGGTATAGAATTTGTATATAATCTTTTTCACCTTTGCATTCATATACGCTGCATGTTCTTGCCATTTTAAATTATTGTCTACCAGCAGACCAAGATATTTGACACTGTGAGACTCAGTCAGTTTACAGCAATCATCATGTATACTAATTGATAGACTGGAGGATGGTCTTCCGGCTGCTGTCGGTGAGAAAGCCACATATGATGTTTTTGTTAGGTTCAGCGCTAGTACGTTACTGTCTAGTACCTCTTTCACGTGATTGATTGTTGTCTCCGCTCTTTCAAACAATTTTTCATATTGATTTCCCACAAACACCAGAACGGTATCATCTGCATAAGCAATAGGTATACAGTCCAAAGTTAGGTCTTCAATTATATCATTTACATAAATAGAAAACAATATTGGACCCAATATACTTCCCTGTGGTACACCACACGTAACCACTCGTCCCTCACTCACACAGTCACCCACTCTCACACGCTGGATTCTCTCATGAAGGTAGCTACCAAAAAGTGACAACGTATGTCCTCTTATCCCAATCAACTCTAGTTTAGCCAACAACTTTTTATGACAAACTGTATCGAAAGCCTTTTTTAGGTCCAAAAACACAGCTAGAGTTTTCATATTGCTATTAAAGCTTCCGAGAACAGTACTTGTCAATTCATACAATGCCTCTTGAGTGGATAGTCCTCGTCTAAAACCAAATTGCCTTTTGGACAACATGCTATGTTTATCCAAATATTCATTTAATCTGATATTTAATAGTTTTTCAAAAATTTTTGAAAACACACTAAGTAGACTAATAGGTCTGTAGTTTGAAACGTTTTTATGATCACCTGACTTATAAACTGGAAGCACTATAGACTCTTTCAATTGCAATGGAATAATAGCTGTCTGAAATATAGTGTTCATTAAATGAGTCAAAGGTTTAGCCAAAAACAGATGACAATTTTTTATCATATTGGCCGAAATACCATCGCTTCCAGCGGCAGCGCCTGACCTCAGCGAAGAGATTATGCCGATAACTTCGTTTTCCGTCACAGAATGCAAGAAAAAGGAATCTCCATATTGCTTGTTTGCTCTAGTTTCTATATTTCGCCTTTTAATTTTCTGAGATATACCTTTTCCCACTTCAACAAAATAATTGTTAAATTCCAATGCAATATCCCTCGCAGAAGTCAAAACACCCCCTTTTTCTGTTATTATTGTTTTAACTACATTAGAACGTTTATTACTGTTTGTGATTTCATTAATACAATATTTCCAAATTTATTTATTGTTAAAACTTACTTTTGGCATATCCAGATTACAGATGAGACATCTGATGCTTGCTGCTTTTTAGATAGTTTTTGTTGTGTGCTCGTCTTTCGCTTTACCCTGCTAGTTGATGATTGTGTTGATGGTGGCGCTAATGATGATGATGATGATGATGATGCTGATATTGTTTCTGAAACAATAGAAAAGCAATAAACAAAAATGTATTATTAATTTTAATTTAATGAGAGAAAATAAAAATTCTGCATCACTCGAATCAATGTAATTTACTAAAAGAGCTCGGAGTTATACAAAATTAAAATTCAACACCGCTCGAATCAATGTAATTTACTAAAAGATTTTTAATAAAAATTCTACCTCACTCAAATCTATGTAATATTTTCAATTAAAATTCAACACTCCCCGAATCAATGTAATTTACCACCGCTCGAATCAATGTAATTTCCTAAAAGAATTCGGAGCTACACACTAAACAAAATTAAAATTCGGCACCGCTCGAATCACTAATTTACAAAAATATTTTTTAATAAAAATTCAACACTGTTCAATGTAATTTCCTAAAAGAATTCGGAGTTGCATAATAAACAAAATTAAAATTCGGTACCGTTCGAACCAAGGTACTTAGAGAAAATAAAAATTCGGCATCGCTTGAATCAATGTAATTCCCTAAAAGATTTTTAATACAAATTCGGCATCACTCGAATCAATGTAATTTCCTAAAATATTTTTAATTAAAATTCAACACCCCGAATCAATGTAATTTACTAAAAATTCGATACTGCTCAATGTAATTTCCTAAAATAATTCGGAGTTATACAAAATTAAAAATTCAACACCGCTTGAATCAATGTAATTTACTAAAATATTTTTAATAAAAATTCGGTGCTGGTCGAATCAATGTAATTTACTAAAAGAATTCAGAGGTGCATAATAAACAAAATTAAAATTCGGCATCGCTCGAATCAATGTAATTTACTAAAATATTTTAAATAAAAATTCGGCACTGCTCAACAAAATTCGGTACTGTTCGAATAAAATCAAAGTATTCCTCAAATTTGTCTTATAATTGATGTTTCATTTGGTGTTAAATAATAAAACAATCTATGCTTCAACGGTTATAAATTCAAATAAAATCAAAAGCTATATATATATTTAATCAAAATCTAGTTACCATGATACCTCTTTTTGTGTTTTAGAAGATTATCGGCACTTGAGAAAGTCAATAGGCACTCATAACAAAAGAATAACTGAGAGTTAGAGCTTCAGTTAGCTTTATGTCTTTGAAGGATATCTTTTCGAGCATACTGTTTCGAGCAGTGCTCACACTTAAAAAGACCCATTATTATTACTATTACTGGTATGCACTGTATACAATTTTTCACGAGACTGAGTTGCTTATGATGCTGTTTGCCTTAAAGTCTGGGTTTCGTGTTGTTTCAGTAGTAATATTTGCGTGGGTGTAAAACCGTTTGAATGTAAAGGAATACTTTTAATTACCAGCTGCGAATTAACTATTGCATCCGGTATTTATTGCAAAATAAACATACTTGTTTTTCTGTAAAACCACAACCTAATTAGTATAATAAATGTTTCACAATACATAGCAATTATATTTAATTGACCTAAATATTCTCATACAAGAATTAGCAGCTGCGAATTAACTATTGCATTCGGTGTTTGTTGCAAAACAACCGCACGTGTTTTCAGTAAAACCTAATTAGCATAATAAATGTTTTCAAGATAGTGGCTATATTTTAACGTTATTGATGTTACTATTCAAAGCAAAAAGATCAATTTAAATTTGTTTAAACATTTCTATGCAATAAATTACGTTAGCTTGTTAATAGTAATAATAATATGTATATTTAATTACACGTTAAAAATATATTTAAACAATTCCAATTGAAAACAACGTATTTATTACATATTTGAATGTTTTACGTTGACAACTATGTTAATAAATATTTTCATATAACTTAAAAGAACTTTGGTGTTTCTTAACATGGTAAATAAAAAACATTAAAGATTTAAACCATTTATTATATATTTGCATTTAATTTTTTTTATAACTACATATTAGCTGGCTTAAAATAACATTATGTTCTGCATATTCTCTAGCAACTACATGATATACAGCGTGTTTATGTGTTAAAAAAATATATTTAAAGAATTCTTCTCGGATTCTGCAAATAAACTCTTAGAAATCTGGATACGATTTTGTTTCGTGTTCGTAAAAAATATTTAAAATGGCTTCAGAAATATTTTTCAGTCTCCAAATTACTGCACACTTATATCAAAATTATTTGGATATCTCTGGTTGTGATATATAAAAAACTAAATCGCACGTTTTTTCTAGGCAGCGTAAACACTTGGTAGTTAGACAAAATATAACCCAATGTTTCACCATTATTTTTTTGCAAGTTTTCGAGCTTGATGTGTGGCTGTTTAAAATCGCTTATGTTTGAGAGCACCACGTTTGATAATTCTTGAAACGTTGCAAAATTTAACATTACCATTTTATTTGAATTGGTTTTTTGTAATAATACTACAGGGTTGAAACTATATTGTGGACATATCCCTACACTAACATAGTTAGATTCATTTTCCGTTAAATATAATGTTTTTTCATCTAATAACCTTAAATCTTCTAATGTTGCTGTTTTGTTTATAAATTTCTGCACCAAACTTAACAATCAGTGTGAAAATATTTCATCTTGTGTATTGGTAGAAGTTGGTAGGAAAAATTCGTCTATTATGCTCTGAAGTGGATCATTCGGTGTTTTATTAATTTCTAACAAATTACTACATTCTGGAAACTCGGTTTTCACAACTGTATTGTCCAACACTCTTACTTTTGTCGAATTGTTTACACTACACATATTTTTTCTTTTGTTTATTGCCGACATAACTGCACATTTCTAACAAAACTAAATAACAAAACAGGAATTCTTGGCTTTTTATATTAACGAAGTATTATTATTATTATTCCTATTGGTTGAAAATGTGTGTCTGTTAAAAATAGAAAGGTTACATCTATTAAAGGTCACAATTTGCAGCTGCGAAGGATGTTGCCTTGTTGCCATATGTGAGGTAAATTCAACATGTCTGGCAGTCGCATATTCTTAGGATTTTTGTTTTTTGTTTAGAGCTATTACCACCGCCGCAGCCGCTGCCTTGTTGCCACATGTGTGGTATATTCCACATGCCTGGCTGCCGCATAGCCTTAATTTCAACTGATTTTTACACATTTTTTTGAATTCTGCTTACTGAGCCGAGTAAAATGACAACCCACACATAGGGCTTAGGTCAAAAACAAAAAAGTTTGGTTTGCGCATGCGTATATGCTATATTTTAATTCTATTCATCGAGTCGAGTAAAATGACACCCTACACATGAAATCTAAGCCAAAAACTAAAAAGTTTGGTTTGCGCATGCGCATATGTCATTTTTGGATTCTACTCATCAAGCCGAGTAAAATGACACCCCATACATGGGTCTAAACCAAAAACTAAAAAGTTCGGTTTTAGCCTGCATCAACCGCCATTTTCCGAAACGTCACTATGTGCGAAAATCAAAATGGCGGAGCCTCTTATTTGCATCAACTGTCATTTCAAATGTCAAATTTTTTGAATTTTCACGCCAACGGCCGCCATCTTGGTCGCCATCTTAGATTACGTCATCTCAGTTTATAACTTACGTCACAATCTATATAGCCGCCATATTTGTTACGTCACGCGAGATAAATGGAGCCCCAACAAAGGGCCTTTATGCTACAAAGTCACCTTCCCACAGTCAAGACAGCCGAGTCAGCAGTAGGACTGGAGGCACCTGCAAGTATGCAGGCTCAGACTAGCAAGTTGGACGGAATATCACTCGTGAGAATCTACATCAGCAGATCCAAAGTCACCTCTAGAGACAATAGTGCCACGCCTGGAGGGTAGTGTATAAATAGACTGCTCACAAGGATACAACCGTTCATTCTTGTTCCGAGTTAGTAGACGGCACATCGCGTGCTAGACTTTATATCACTTGTATGTTGATAGTCATATTTATCCTTATTGTATATTATTCATTTTTGTATTAATTATTAATTGTTCAAAGAGTTAATAAATTGTTTAAAAAAGTAAAATGTCTTAAGTAAGTAAGTAAGTTAAGTAGCGCAGTCGTTAGTATTGGTTAGAAAACCGAAAGCATATCGATTTTCAAGCGTATCGACGCTTAATAACCAATTCGAGCCAAGCAGAGACAAGTTAGAGCAGAAACAGTAGCCAAGCAGAGCCAAATGAGAGCAGAAGCCATTGTATTGTGGTAAGTTTACTGCTATCCCATTTTTCATTTCCTATATAATTTTATATATAAGTTTTGTATTGAAATGTTATATGTCTAATTTAGAAGAAGAATCACAAAGTTTATCGAATATAGAATATAGGTTTGGATCGATCAGTATTAGCGATAATAAGATAACAGGGAGCAATTTAAATAGTAATAGTAATTGTAGGAACATGACAGACCAATTCAAAGAAATTTTTCTTAAGGCTATCTCAGAGTTTGATGGTCAACCAGCCAATGTAGGTAACTTATTGAAATCTTGTGACTTGGTCATGAATCAGTTCTACGTAGTTAACGAGAATTTGTATATGAACAATTTTTTATTAAATTATATACAGACGAAATTAACAGGAACAGCACGGCTTATCGTGAATACTAAAATAATTGATTCGTGTCAGATCTGAGAAGTGCCATTGTACACAACTCTACAGACCAGCGCGACGACAATAGTCTATTAACAAAATTGCTGATGCTGAAACAACGTAATGCGGAGGACGCACTGTCGTTCGCTAACAGATGCCGTCATATAGAACAATTACTCATATCAAATTTAATCGCAAACGAACATAACGAAGGTGTAAGGTTAATTAAAATGGACATTTATCAAAACCAGACTTTAAAAGCATTTCTGGGTGAATTACGAAATCCAATGAGAATTGTGCTTAGGAGTACGAGCTCCGCTAGCATAGAACAGGCCTTAAAATTTGCATTTGTGGAAGAAAATTTCGATTATAGAGACAAAACGATACGTAAAAATTTCAATAATAATAAATCGGAAGGACAAAACCGTGCATTTTTTCATAAACAAAATAACCCACCTTTTTATAACGTACAATTCCAAAGACCATTTAAAAATAATTTTAGACCATTTCAACAAAACAATAATCAACAAATTAATCAACAAAATTTCCAACCCAGACAGAATCAGCAATTCGCACCCAAACCAAATTTTTCAAATCAATATAGAAGACCTAATTTTAATAATCAGGTAAATCTAAACAGAAGACCCAATTTAGGTCAAAACATAAGAAGAACGTACCCGAAACCGATGGAGTTAGGCAGCTCAAACTCGAGATTGTCCCATCAACCACAGAAGCGCGTATCTCACCTAAATAACTCAGAATTTCTTGATATTAAATTAAATGACGACGTAAATAATGTAGATTACGGAATAAATAATGTAAATTACAAATTAAACCAGGAAAATTCGCCAGCAGAAATGTATGACATTCAACAACAAAATTTTCGAGTTGCCAGTACGTCAACTCACGAAACATAGTAGATGTGCATAATATTAATCAGTTAAGCCGGTTACCTTATATAGAACTTAAAGAAATTCAAGGCAAATTGTTATTAGATTCGGGCTCTTCGAAAAATCTCTTGAATCCCGTAGTAGCTTAGTATAATTTTTCAGACAAAGTATACACGAATCCGTTTGTTATACGTACAGCTCACGGTACTTCGAAACATTTAAAACGTGCAGTTCAATTTCAGATAAGACACAAGAATTGTCTTTTTAATTTTAACGAGAATTATTCGGGCCTTTTAGGAATTGAATTTCTCACGTTGAATAAAGCCAATATTGATTTAAAAAATCAAATAGGTACTGCACATAGGCAACCAATGCATTAAAATAAGATATCCACAAGTAAATAACGATAATCAATAGGTAAAGATAGAAACCAAAGCAGATGGCTTAGTATCATCAGAAAACCCAACAGATTTAAATAATATTTTAATCATAACAGGGAACTTGACCTGGTGAACCATATATTAATGGACAATGAACAAGGATACGTAAACGCACATAATCAACAAGTCAGCATATTAATTACACAGTACGCTTTCAATGCGTCAGACACTCATAAACGCATAGCAAGTAAGCCAGTAATTAAACAAGATAGCATTGTACAGGCAGTTCAAATGAATAATACGAATATCAGGAATACGGGGGCAATCAAAAACGAATTAACAATGAAGACGCAATAATTGAGCAAATAGATACGGATTACTTAAACGATGAGAGGAAAAACAATTATTATTTAGTTTATTGTCGGAGTATCAGGACATCTTTTTAAATAAAGACGAACCATTGACGCACACCAATGCGATAAAGCATAGAATAAGGACGACCGACGACATACCCGTCAATTCCAAATTATATAGATACCCTTACGTACATAAATCAGAAGTATACCGACAAATAAATGTCATGCTAAAACGAAAAATCATTAGGAAAAGCCACAGCCCATATAGCTCACCTATTTGGGTAATATAAAAAAATGGACAAGTCAAATAAACAAAAATGGAGAAATACTGGACAAAATTGGTCGAGCCCAATATTTTTCGACAATCGATTTGATCTCTGGATATCACCAAATTGACATGGACCCCAGGGACATAGAAAAAACAGCGTTTACCACGGATACAGGCCATTGGGGGTTCATCAGGATGCCGTTCGGTTTATCAGGAGCTCCAGCAACCTTTTCCAGGCTCATGCAGAACGTATTAGAGGGTCTAATTGGACAAACATGCCTTGTATACATGGATGACGTCATAGTTTTCTCCACATCATTACAAGAGCATATAGAGAAACTAAAATTGGTATTTAAAGATCCAGCTAGACTAAAGCGATTTCCTAAAGAAGGAAGTCGAGTTTCTGGGACACGTAGCCAGTCCAGACGGAATCCGTCCGAATCCAAGAAAACTGGACGCAATAGAGAAATTTCCGATACCAAAAACCCCTAAAGAAATTATATCATTTTTAGGACTAGTGGGATACTACCGTAAATTTATAGAAAACTTTGCACACATCACAAAACCACTAACCAAATGCTTAAAAAATAATTCTAAAATAGATGTTAACAACAAAGAGTACATTACTGCCTTTAGCTCGTGTGAAGACATTTTAATGAACTCACCTGTACTAATACGACCCGATTTCTCTAAAGATTTTATATTAACAATTGACGCTTCAAATGTAGCGATAGCTGGTATATTGAGCCAAGGTGAACCAAATTCGGACCACCCGATAGCTTACGCCAGTCGTACATTGAATGAAACAGAATCCAGGTACAACACGATAGAAAAGGAGTTGTTAGCCATCGTGTGGGCAACAAATTATTTCAGACCATATTTGTACGGACGTAAATTCACTATATATACAGACCATAAACCATTGAAATGGCTATTTTCCTTAGAACAACCAAATTCAAAATTTCTGTGTTGGAGACTAAAATTAGAAGAATACGAATTCAAAATCGAGCATAAAAAAGGAAAGCTGAACTGCGCAGCAGATGCATTTTCCAGAGTAGAGATACACCCAATGGATATAGATAATCAATCAATGGCCAATAATATTAACGAGGACGAGAAAATAATAGAAATTGACGATTGCGAAACAACCAATTCAAATGCAGACTCCTATTCAGCACCCGGTATACTGATACTAGAAGAAATTGTTAACAGCAAAAATCAAATAGTTTTTAAAAATACACACACACACCGGAAATATTCTCAGTCAGGAAAGACAAACGAAATTTTATACATGCAAACTTTAATTTAAATGACCCCAATCAAATAGAAAACGCTATAAAAAAATACTGTTTACCCCAAAGAAAATATTATTGTGTTTTGGAAATGAGCAAGATTACGAACTAGTAAGTTCGGCAATCAATAAAAATTTTAATAACGTGGAATCGCCCAAATTTTATAGATGTTTAGAAATTAGGGAGGAAATTAAGGAAAACGAGTTAACAGAGATGGTCATGAAATATCATGAGGGTAAGAGTAATCATCGGGGGCGGAAGAAACATACCTGAGAATTAGGAAAAAGTACTACTATCCCAATTTAAAGAAACATAAAGAAGAGTATGTAAGAAATTGTGAATTATATAAGACGTGCAAGTATAACAGAAACCCTGTACAAATAGCATTAGAACACACTCCCACAGCATCCAAGCCTTTAGAAACGTTACATGTAGATAGATTCCAAATTGAACAAGCCATCTTCGTAACAATACTAGATCGATTTAGTAAATTTGGTCAAGCATTTCCGATCAAAAGTAAAAGTGCAACAGAAATTCGTAAAAACCTAATTAAATACTTTTCGCAATATGGAGCGTGTAAAACCCTAATTGCAGATCCAGGTATGGAGTTCTCGAATTTAGTAATAAAAGAGCTACATGCGGCATATCAAATATAATTACATACCACTAGACCTCAAAACCCAGCATCAAACGGGCCAATCAAACGATTTTACAGCACAATAATCAAACATTATCGTTTATTTAAAACAAAATTTAAAAATATGAAACATATAGACTTAATACCATACTGTATATTCGCCTATAACTCGAAAATACATTCCCAGACGCTAAAACCACCGTTCGATTTAATCTTTGGCTATATACCGGAAATGTTCAACTACGACCCGGAAATAATAATTACCGAAGAATATAATGTACAACATAAAGAACTCATGCAAATTATTTACGAAATTGTCAGAAGCCGAATAGAAAACTCAAAATTAAAAACCTTACAACAGACAAATAAACACACTAACCAACCATTCAAAGAAGGCGATATTGTCTATAAAAAGACACCACCAGGATTTCATAAAAAACATAAAAATCCATTATTAGGACCGTACTCAATAATCTCATTATTAGAGCATAACAAGGCTATTTTAATAAACCATAAAAATGACTAACAGACTATAGCACATTTAAGAAATTTACGTCTTGCAGGTTCCTTACAACGGGAATAACCGCCCAAATACAAGACTTGACAGACAATCCAGACATGCTACCAAAGAAAATAGGAACAGCATACGCTGAGACTAGCAGTTGGAATTTGATACACATACATGACTTGACACAATTACATTACATGACGAACGATTACCATTTTGAATATTATAATTTCATATTAACATTGAATTTTACCATAGACAACATAGACGATATATTTTACAGGATTTTTCCAAATAGGAATATTTTTAATAACCGACAGAAACGTGGCATGATAAACGGACTAGGTTCTATTTTTAAATCGATCACAGGGAATCTCGATTCACAAGATGGTGAACGCATATATCAAGCAATAGAAGTCTTAGCGACAGACCAAAATAAAATTCATGAACTTTTTAAGTCTCAGAATTTGGAAATGCTCGTGGCAATAGTAGAGTTCAATTGAACAATAGTAGGGTTGAGACATAACCAGGACACAATAGTAAATAGAATAAATGAATTAGGTAATACAATCGATAGCCTGAGGAGCGAACAACTAACTCACTACCGTCGTATAAAAATTCTAGAATTACTCACACAGCTAGGCCATTTATTAAACAATATTCAAAAATTAGCACCAACAACAGAAAATGCAATCACTTTTTCAAAGTTAGGAATCTTTTACACATCAATATTAAAACCAAAATTTATAATAAAAGAAATAAATAAAATACAAAATTATGTAACAAATGCAAGATTAATAACAACCACTAATCTAAATCTATACGAAAAATATTTAAAATAAAAGCAGTTCAAAACAAATTCCGAATTATATTTCAAATAGAGATACCTCTAGTAGACGAATCAGACTATGATTATTATCAGTTATACACTTTACCTTAGCAGTCCACACACTTTTACCATGATAATTCCTAGAACCAAATACCTAATCCTAAGCAGTAAACAATATGCATATCGTAACGAAGAGTGTCAAAATTTAAAGAACCAAATATATTTATGCAAAGACGACAACCCAACAACCATGAATGATCAAAAACCTATCAATAATTGTAATCAAGAATTAGTCAAAATTAATAAAACCACTGTTTCGAGATATGGAACCAGTCAATACATAGTTAGGGCACCCGAAGAAACTAACTCCAGAATAACTTGCCAGGAACAGGAGTGGACCAACATAATCAAAGGTACCAAGTTAGTCAACCTTCAACCAAATTGCCAATTGAAAATAGGCACCAAGATCTACAAGACCGGCCCAACAACAGCAGAAACACAACATCTATTCAATCTACCTAAATTAGGAACCCCCATTTCAGAAGATCACGTAAATCAAGAAAAGGTACCCGAACTAACATTAGAAAATGTACAGCTACATAACATCGATCAAATACAACATCAACTTCAGAATATCAAACAGAATATACCAGGACCAATAAAGATACCTATCCATCACCTGAGCATATGTACCATACTTATTATACGTGGCTGTCATAATAGCAATCACAACAATAGTCGTCAGAATAGGGTTGAAGAAAAGAAGAACAACCAAAGAAGACAAGGAAAACAGTCCAAGAAACACCGAAGCCGGATTTCCCTTGAAAATCCAAAACGAACCGTAGCTTCGTTCTTTAAAAAGGGGAGGAGATAAATGGAGCCCCAACAATGGGCCTTTATGCTACAAAGTCACCTTTCCACAGTCAAGACAGCCGAGTCAGCAGTAGGATTGGATGCAGGCTCAGACTAGCAAGTTGGACGGAATATCACTCGTGAGAATCTACATCAGCAGATCCAAAGTCACCTCTAGAGACAATAGTGCCACGCCTGGAGGGTAGTGTATAAATAGACTGCTTACAAGGATACAACCGTTCATTCTTGTTCCAAGTTAGTAGACTGCACATCCCGTGCTAGACTTTATATCACTTGTATGTTGATAGTCATATTTATCCTTATTGTATATTATTCATTTTTGTATTAATGATGAACTGTTCAAAGAGTAAATGAATTGTTTAAAAAAGTAAAACACCTTAACCGTAAAGTTAAGTCGCGCATGCTCAGTACCGAGAGGCGGGATGCTGTTGCAGAACCGGCTATCTCTTCCTACTTACAGGAGGTAATGTTGTGTTACCATCTTCTCACCTTAAGCTTCTGGAGGATACGAGGGGAGTTTATAAGCTGGATAGTAGTAGGTATAGTTGGGGGGTTCTGGAACCTCCTGCAGGAAGTGTGACTGTCCATTGCCGTAACGTCATCCAATATGGCGGCTGCGCATGCGCGTTACATCATACAATATGGCGGATGACAGGTGACAGTTGAAAGTTGATAACTGGCAGGTGACATTTGACAGCTGACATTTGAAAGCGATATCAGCATCTGTTGCGTGGTCTAATTCCTGTTGAAGCTTGCATATTGAATCCTGGTAATGTTTATTATTTCTTGGTAATGTTAGATGATATCATTCACAAACAATAATAATAAGTTGATATAAAAGATTATTAATTTCGGATTCATTATTTAGTTTTAACTCCGAAAAACGTAGTACAAGTGATGAACAATAGTAGAAAGCGAAAATCTTCTGACAGCAAATAGTGGTGGTAAAAAACTGAAAGTGTTACAAGATATTTTGTTAGCTAATGCAGTTGAAAGTATTATTCCAAAACACTCTAAAATATCATAAGTGAGCTATGTACCATGTATCCAACAGAAACAAATGAGCAAAATAATCAAGCTATAGAAGATATAATTAATGCAGCATATCCTATAAACCTAAAAACCACTGAATATCAACTGACATAAGAAGATATATTCAATCCGAAGTTGTTGGAAATCAATAAGATAAGTATTGAGAAGAAATTAAAAACAAAAGATTGTGAACTTATCTGTCAAACAACGTTTTCTCTCATGCCAACTGGAGAAACTTACTCTTGATGTAGATCCTTTGTTAAAGTTTCTCCCTATGGTGAAATTATCGCAGAAAAACTGTAATACACCTGTGTTTGTCGATATATGTACATTTGAATAATTTTAAAATATATTGCCTACAATAATTTACAATCTAGAAAACAATCCGACAGATAAAAGTCGTAAATCGTATACTTTAAGTGTGTTGGTGAACACACAAAGAAAAGCGGTATTTTTTTAAAGTTTAAGATGTTTAGTGATGAATATTGGAGTAATTTTAATATATCACTCAAAGCTCTTAAAATACTAGAAGATATTGGTTGTGTAGTTAGAGACTTATTTTTAGAATTATATTTTTTTATGTTCACATGTTTACAACCGATGTAAAAGCCCAATTATCGAAGTTTAAAGGTAATAACCACGCTGCCGTGCGTTTTCTATATTGCTTGGTTACTCGTAAAATATTTTCACAATCTAGGTATGGTATGCGAATGTATTACGGAATATCAACATACACTTAAAGATATGGTAGCTTGTAACAAATTTTAGTGTAGTATACATACTCATTGTAGCACTTATAATGGTATTTTTGTCTTATTATATTTTTTCTAGTGTAATAGTTATAGTGTAACATTTAGAATGTGATATTATATGGGTATAGATTATAGTTAATGAAGCGAATGGCAACCTGCCGCAGCCATATACTGCCCTAAGAACTATATTAAATGAATTTAAAAAAAAGTTGTCTTATTAAATATTTCTAGTTTATAAAGAAGCTACAGAGGCTTCCAAGAACACCACCTGCATTCTGCACATGTATTTTGTGGAATCAGATACAAGTTATTTTCCGATAATTTACACAGAAACATATATCAATAGAAATCCAAGAACACCACCTGCATTCTGCAGATGTAATTTGTGGAATTACACACAAGCTATTTTCTGATGATTCACACAGAAAGTTATATGAAATTAAATTCTAGAACACCACCTGTATGCTGAACATGTGTCGCTTAACAATAATTTCCATGGAAATAATTCGTTACATTTACCATAATCGTGAGTTTAGCTTAAGTAGTGTATAGGGGGTATTTAATAGAATCAATTATAAAAGCAGGCGCACTTCCTAATCAATTTCATTCGTGACTTAACTTTACGGTTAAGCCGTTTCACTTTTTTAAACAATTTATTTACTACTTTAAACAATCAATACTTAATACAAAAATGAATAATGTCAACTAATGATAAATGTAACGATCAACATACATGTGATCTAAAGTCTAGCACGCGATGTGCAGAGTCTAACTACTCGGAACAAGAATGAACGGTTGTATCCTTGTGAGCAGCCTATTTATACACTACACTCCAGGCGTGGCACTATTGTCTCTGAAGGTAACAATGGATCTGCTGAAGTAGATTCTCACGAGTGATATTCCGTCCAACTTGATACTCTGAGCCTGCATACTCGCGGGCTCCTCCAAGTCCACTGCTGACTCGACGGCCCTAACTGTGGGAAGGCAACTTTGTATCATATAGGCCCATTGTTGGGGCTCCATTTATCTCCTTCCCTTTTTAAAGAACGAAGCTATGGTTCGTTCCGAATTTTCAAAGGAAATCCGGAATCGGTGTTTCTTGGATTGTTTTCGTTGTCTTCTCTCGTTGTGCTTCTTTTCTTCAACCCCATTCGGACGGCTCTTGTTGTTACTGCTATTATGACAGCTACGTATAATAGTATGGTCCATATACTCAGGTGCTGGGTCGGTATCTTTATTGGTCCTGGTATATTCTGTTTAATATTCTGAAGTTGATGTTGTATTTGATTGATGTTATGTAGCTGTACGTTTTCTAGTGATAGTTCAGGTACCTTTTCTTGATTTCTGTGATCTTCGGAAATGGGGGTTTCTAATTTAGGTAGATTGAATATCTGTTGTGTTTCTGCTGTTGTTGGGCCGATCTTGTAGATCTTGGTGCCTAATCTCAATTGGCAATTGGTTGAAGGTTGACTAACTTGGTACCTTTGATTATGTTGGTCCACTCCTGTTCCTGGCAAGTTATTCTGGAGTTAGTTTATTCGGGTGCTATAACTATGTATTGACTGGTTCCATATCTTGAGACTGTGGTTTTATTAATTTTGACTAATTCTTGATTACAATTGTTGATAGGTTTTTGAAATTTGATTAGTTTGATTTCACATGGGTTTTGATCATTCATGGTTGTTGGATTATCGTCTTTGCAAAAATATATCTGGTTCTTTAAATTTTGATACTCTTCAGTACGATAGGCATATTGTTTACTGCTTAGGATTAGGTATTTGGTTCTAGGAATTATCATAGTAAAAGTCTGTGTATTTCTATGGACAGGTAATGTCTATAATTGATAATAATCATACTCTGATTCGTCTACTAGAGGTATCTCTATTTGAAATGTAATTTGGAAATTGTTTTGAACTGCTTTTATTTTAAATATTTTTCGTATAGATTTAGATCAGTGGTTGTTTCTAATCTTGCATTTGTTACATAATTTTGTATTTTATTGACTTCTTTTATTATAAACTTTGGTTTTAATATTGATGTGTAAAAGATTCCTAACTTTAAAAAAGTGATTGCATTTTCTGTTGTTAGTGCTAGTTTTTGAATATTGTTTAATAAATGGTCTAGCTGTGTGAGTAATTCTAGAATTTTTATGCGATGGTAGTGAGTTCGCTGTTCGCTCCTCAGGCTATCGACTGTATTACCTAATTCATTTATTCTATTTACTATTGTGTCCTGGTTGTGACTCAACCCTACTATTGTTCTATTTAACTCTACTATTGCCTCGAGCATGACCGAATTTTGACGCTTGAAAAGTTCATGGATTTTATTTTGGTCTGTCGTTAAGACTTCTATCGCTTGATATATGCGTTCGCCATCTTGTGCATCAAGATTCCCTGTGATCGATTTAAATATAGAACCTAGTCCGTTTATCATGCCACGTTTCTGTCGCTTAAAAATATTCTTATTTGGAAAAATCCTGTAACATATATCGTCTATGTTGTCTATGGTAAAATTCAATGTTAATAGGAAATTATGATATTCAGAATGGCAATCGTTCGTCATGAATGTAGCGGTGTCGGCGTAGTGTCTTTTTATTTGGTTGTAGTCCTTATATAATTGCGTCAAGTGATGTATGTGTATCAAATTCCAACTGGTAGTCTCAGTGTATGCTGTGCCTATTTTCTTTGGTAGCATGCTTGGATTGTCTGTCAAATATTGTATTTGGGCGGTTATTCCTGTTGTAAGGAACCTGCAATGCGTAAATTTCTTAAATGTGCTATAGTCTGTTCGTCATTTTTATGGTTTATTAAAATAGCCTTGTTATGTTCTAATAATGAGATTATTGAGTACGGTCCTGAAAATGGATTTTTATGTGTTTAATGAAATCCTGGTGGTATCTTTTTATAGACAATATCACCTTTTTTGAATGGTTGGTTCGTGTTTTTATTTGTCCTTTGTAGTGTTTTTATTTTCGAATTCTCTATCCGGCTTCTTACTATTTCGTAAATAATTTGCATTAAGTCCTTATGTTGTACCTTGTATTCTTGCGTAATTATGACTTCCGGGTCATAGTTAAACATTTCTGGTATGTAGCCAAATATTAAATCGAAAGGTGGTTTTAGTGTCTGTGAATGTATCGTTGAGTTGTAAGCGAATATACAGTATGGTGTTAAATCTATGGGTTTCATATTTTTAAATTTCATTTTAAATAATCGATAATGTTGTATAATCGTGCTGTGGAATCTTTCGATTGGTCCGTTTGATGTTGGGTTTTGCGGTGTTGTTATATGTAATTCTATCTTATATGTTTCCAATAGTTCTTTAATTACCTGGTTTGAAAACTCCGTACCTGGGTCTGCGATTATTGTTTTACACGCTCCATATTGTGAAAGATGTTTGATTAAGTTTTTAGCAATTTCGGTTGCACTCTTACTTTTCATCGGAAATGCTCGGCCAAATTTACTAAACGGATTTATTATTGTTAGGAAGATAGCTTGTTCAATTTGGAATATGTCTATGTGTATTATTTCTAATGTTTTGGATGCTGTGGGGGTGTGTTCCAATGCTATTTGTACAGGGTTCCTATTGTACTTGCATGTTTTGCATAATTCGCCATTTGGTACATACTCTTCTATATGTTTCTTTAAGTTGGGACAGTAGTATGTTTTCTTCATTCTCAGGTAGGTTTCTTCCGCTCCCAGATGATTACTCTAACCCTCATGGTATTTCATTATTGTCTCTGTTAACTCGTCCTCGTTAATTTCATTCCTAATTTCCAGACATCTATAAAATTTGGGTGATTCTACGTTATTAAAGTTTTTATTGATCGCCGAACTTACCAGTTCGTAATCTTGTTCATTTACAAAAAAGCAGTAATATTTCCTCTGTGGTAAACAATATTCTTTTATAAATTTCTCTATTTGATCAGGTTCATTTAAATTAAAGTTTGCATATATGAAATTCCTTTTGTACCTTCTGACTGAGAATATGTCTGGTTTGTCCGTATTTTTAAAAACTATATGATTAGTTTTGCTGTTAACGAGTTCTTCCTCGAGTATCGGTATACCGGGTGCTGAGTATGAGTCCGCATTTGAATTTGCTTCCTCTGCGTCAATATTATTGGCCATTGATTGGTTATCTATATCCAGTGGGTTTATTTCTACCCGGCAAAGTGCATCTGCTGCGCAGTTTAACTTTCCTTTCTTTGACTGAATTTTGAATTCATATTCCTCTAGTTTTAATCTCCAACGGAGCAATTTGGAATTTGGTTGTTTTGAAGAAAACAGCCATTAGTTTATGGTCTGTATAGATGGTGAATTTCCGTCCGTATAAGTATGGTCTGAAATAATTAGTTGCCCACACGATGGCTAATAACTCTTTCTCTATTGTGCTGTAGCTGGATTCTGTGTCATTTAATGTCCGGCTGGCGTAAGCTATCGGGTGATCCGCATTTGGTTCGCCCTGGCTTAATATTCCGGCTATCGCTACATTTGAAGCGTCGGTTGTTAATATAAAATCTTTGGAAAAATCTGGTGGTATAAGTACAGGTGAATTCATTAAGATGTCTTTACTCGAGTTAAATGCAGCAATGTATTCTTAATCGTTAACGTTTATTTTCGAGTTTTTCCTTAAACATTTGGTTAGTGGTTTCGTAACGTGTGCGAAGTTTTCTATGAACTTACGATAGTATCCAACTAATCCTAGGAATTATTTGATTTCCTTGGGAGTTTTAGGTATTGGGAATTTCCTTATTGCATCCAGTTTCTTTGGATTCGGACGAATCCCGTCTGGGCTGACCACGTGTCCTAAAAACTCGGCTTCCTTCTTTAGGAAATCGCTGTAATAGCTGTATCTTTAAGTTGCTTTGTCTGAAGCGCTCGAATGCTAGTTTTAGTTTCTCAAGGTGTTCCTGTAGTGATGTGGAGAAAACTATGACGTCATCCATGTATACAAAGCATGTTTCTCCAATTAGGCCTTCTAATACGATTTGCATAAGCCTAGAAAAGGTCGCTGGAGCCCCAGATAACCCGAACGGCATTCTGGTGAACTCTCAATGACCTGTATCTGTGGTAAACGCTGTTTTTCTATGTCCCTGGGGTCCATTTCACTTTGGTGATATCCAGAGATCAAATCGATCGTCGAAAAATATTGGGCTCGACCAATTTTGTCCAGTATTTCGTGTATTTTGGGAATTGGGCATCTGTCCGGTATTGTTTTCTCATTTAGTTTTCTATAGTCCACCACAATTCTACATTTTTGTTTATTTGACTTGTCCATTTTTTTTCGATATAACCCAAATAGGTTAGCTATAAGGGCTTTGGCTTTTCCGAATGATTTTTTGTTTTAGCATGTCATTTATTTATCTGTCTACTTCTGGTTTATGTACGTCAGGGTATCTATATAATTTGGAATGGACGGGTATGTCGTCAGTCGTCCTTATTCTATGTTTTATCGCATTGGTGTGCGTCAATGGTTTGTTTTTATTCAAAAAGATGTCCTGATATTCCGATAATAAACTAAATAGTAATTGTTTTTCCTCATTGTTTAAGTCGTCTATCTATTTGTTTAATTATTGCGTCTTCATTGTTAATTCGTTTTTGATTACCCCCCGGATTGTGGGTATTCATATGATTAATACGAACTGCACGAGAAATGCTATTACGTTTAAGGACTGGCTCATATAACCTTTGCATCTGGCTATTTCTGATTTCAGAGGCATATTGTCTGTTTAATCTGCTGACTGGCCTGTTCTGTATCGTATAACCTTCTTGGGTGTTGCTTAATATGTGATTTACTATGTCAAGTTCGTTATTACGTACGAAATATTGTTGGGTTATTATATTATTTAAATCTAAATGTGTTTCGGGTGATAGTAAACGATCTGCTTTGGTTTCTATCTTTACCGATTGATTATCGTTTTAATCTGGAAATTTTATTCGTATAATCTTATTGCCTTTATACAGCTTGTGATTCTTAAAATCCATTTTAGCTTCATTTAGTTTGAGGAATTCCATCCCCAATAGACCACTGTAATTACTATTGAAATTAAAAAGACAGAATTCTTGTGTCTTATCTGAAATGCAATTAGGTTTAATATGTGCACGTTTTGAGTGTGCGGACCTACCATGTGCGGTCCGTATTCAAACGGCTGATTACATATATTATCTGGAAACCTATAATACGCTATGGTGGGATTCAAAAGATTTTTTGAAGAACCCGAATCTAATAAAAGTTTACCTTGTATTTCTTTCAGTTCTATATATTATATGGTAACCGACTTAATGCGCTAATGTTATTTATATCTATTACGGTTCTCGCGTTGAGGGACCTGCAACTGGAAAATTTTGCTGTCGGATATTGTATTCGTCTGCTGGCGAATTTTCATGATTTAGTTCATCATTTACATAACTTAAATCGTAATTTATTTCATTTATATTGTTATCGCTAAATTCCGTGTTATTTACGTGAGCTGCTCGCCTTTGTGGCTGTTGTGACAGTCTCGTATTAGAGCTGTCTACTTCCATGGGTTCTTGATAGTTTCTGGTTACGTTGTGATTTATATGGGGTCGTCCCGGTTGACTAATGAAATTTGGTCTTCTAAATTGACTCGAAAAATTTTGTCTCGGCACGAGTTGTTGATTTTGTCGAGGTTGGAAGTTTGTTTGATTATTTTGAGCATTATTGTTTTGTTGAAACGGTCTGAAATTTTGTTGAAAAGGTCTTTGAAATTGTACGTTATAATAAGGCGGGTTATTTTGTTTCTGAAAAAATGTACGATTCTGTCCTTCCGGTTTATTATTACTGAAATTCTTATGTATCGTTTTGTCTCTATAATCGAAATTTTCTTCTGCGAATACAAGTTTTAAAGCTTGTTCTATATTTTCTGGTAACCTACTCCTGAGCACAATACCCATTGGATTACGTAACCCCCCGAGGAAGGCTTTTAACGTCAGGTTCTGGTAAATGTCCATTTTAATTAACCTTACACCCTCGTTATGTTCGTTTGCGATTAAATTTGATATAAGTAATTGCTCTATATAACAGCATCTGTTAGCGAACGACAGTGCGTCCTCCGCATTACGTTGTTTCAGCGTCAGCATTTCTGCTAAGAGACTATTGTCATCGCGCTGATCGGTGAAGTTCTGTACAATGGCACTTCTCAGATCTGCCCACGAACTAATTATCTTAGTGTTCACGATAAGCCGTGCTGTTCCTGTTAATTTTGTCTGTACATAATTTAATAAAAAATGATTCATATACAAATTCTCGTTTGCTACGTACAACTGATTCATGACCAAGTCACAAGATTTTAAAAAGTTGCCTACATTGGCTGGTTGGCCATCAAATTCTGAGATAGCGTTAAGGGAAAATTCTTTAAATTGGTCTGGCATTTTGCTACTATTACTATTACTATTTAAATTAGAACGATTTACTCTTACGATATTATTGCAAATACTGATCAATCTAAATCTATATTCTATATTAGATAAACTTTGTGATTCTTCCTCTGAATCAGGCATATAACATTTCCATACAACACATATACATAAAATTATATAGGAATTGAAAAATGGGATAGCAGTAAACTTACCGTAATACGATGGTTTCTGCTTTCATTTGGCTCTGCTTGGCCATTGTTTCTGCTCTAACTTGGTTCTGCTTGGCTCGAATTGGTTATTAGGCGTCGAAACGCCTAAAAATCGATATGCTTTCGGTTTTCTAACCAATACTAACGACTGCGCCACTTAACTTTACGGTTAAGACGTTTTAATCTTTTAAACCATTTATTTACTACTTTAAACAATCAATACCTAATACAAAAATGAATAATATAAACTAATGATAAATGCAACGATCAATATACATGTGATCTAAAGTCTAGCACGCGATGTGCAGAGTTTAACTACTCGGAACAAGAATGAACGGTTGTATCCTTGTGAGCAGCCTATTTATACACTACACTCCAGGCGTGGCACTATTTTCTCTGGAGGTAACAATGGATCTGCTGATGTAGATTCTCACGAGTGATATTCCGTCCAACTTGCTAGCCTGAGCCTGCATACTTGCGGGCTCCTCTAAGTCTACTGCTGACTCGACGGTCCTGACTGTGGGAAGGCAACTTTGTATCATAAAGGCCCATTGTTGGGGCTCCATTTATCTCGCGTTTCAATCTTAAAATAAGTTATTGTGATAATGTTCAAGTGCAGTAAGTGTTCAAAGTCGATCATGTGGGGTAACTGTGAGCACCCTGCTACAATGCTTACTATGCTTATCGCTTTTTAAAAGGTTTGATAACCTTAAGTCTCACTATGGCAAGTTTCATCTGAATGAACCAGTGCCTGTTAAGAACAGTAAGTAATAATATTATTTTCTGTCTTACATAATGCACGTTTTCTTTGATTATTATTTTTAGCGAATTTAGACTTAGACCACTCGGCCAACCCGACACTTATTTGTTTTTTTTTCAGGCATTATTGGGATCCCATTTACGCAGCTTAGAACATAAGAATAAGGTATGCATTGATGGGGCAGATGGTGTCCAGATGATTCAACACGCTTTTAGAACGAGACTGACGACATACAGCGTGCTAGCCAGGGGTGTAGTGGTAGCTGCAGATGAGCTCTTGTAGTATGCTGGCCCCAAAGCATTACATACTGTAAGAGGAAAGCTGGACCAACTAAGGTGTTTAAAAATTAGTCTTGAGCTGTTTGGTTTTTACCATCATCCAACCAAACAGCTCGAACAAACCGAGAGCTTCAACACACGAGCTACACCAATTACTACATCCGGAGAGTTACCTGAGGTAGTGGGGAAGGTTGAAGATGTTGTGACAACCAAAGCACAAGAAATTCAACACAATGAAAGTGGTATGTTATTATTTACATTTCCTATATTTATGCTTTTTATTATGTTTTGTATTTATGGAAGCTGCAACATATTTTATAGAGATAAGAGTCGTAGCATATATTCTTTCAGCACCCAGAACGACCGTTTTTAGATAGAAAGCTGCAGCATATATTTTCAACACATATTTTTTAGTAGTACACTGTTACCTATACATATTTCTTTATAGGATGGGTATTGAAAAATTGGCTTTGCAAGATTCTCCCGACTCGAAGGCAGCACTTACATGGAGCTACCAAAGACCATCAGCGACAAAAAGCTGTGCTGAACATACAAAACGCAGAGGGGAAATGCTTTATGTGATCAGTCCTGGCCGCTCTCTACCCTATCGAAAATAGTCCTCATCGCATATCTCCTTATTTACCCCATGAGAAAGAGCTGGATTTTGCAGGTATTGAGTTTCCTGTTACTCTAAATCTAATTTCCAAATTTGACGAGCAGAATATTTCGGTTAACGTTTACGGGCTAGAGAAACATTTTGATAATGGTAAGTTCAACTATGGCATATTTTATGACTTCTCGCAAGACAAGACATATCAACTTATCACCATCGACCGAAGAGGTCGAAAACAATACACACTACTGTTTCATTAAAGATATGCCTCGTCTTGTGAGAATCCAAATTGTAAAAAAGTTCCTTTGAGATGGTTGTTTAGTCTTTTAGTACATACTTTAAATTATTAGAACATCAGAAATTCGATTGTAATCATGTCAAAGTTAATTTACCCACCACCGATTTGCGCAAGGATAAATATGGTAAACACGTGCCCGAGAATTTACCTGGATTTGTCGATTTTTAAAAGAAAATGCGTGTCCTTTTCGTTGTGTATGCAGACTTGAGTCTTTTGTGTCCTTTGGAAACTAAACATCCCCAAAATTGTTGCGAGTCATTCACACAAAAGACCCATAAACACGTTCCGTGTTCGTTTGCTTATTACATTAAATGTTCTTTCGACGACTCGCTATCAAAATTTAAAACATCGTGTTCAGGACGCGGCTTAAGTTTTTGTTGAGCGGTTAGAAAACCATGTTAGAGATTCATCAAAACCATGTTGGTAAAGTTTGGCCCATAACCCCATTAACCGAAGAACAAGAATGCGAATTTCAAAATTCAAAATTATGTCACATTTGTGAAAGACCTTTCGATCTCAACGAGGAAAAAGTTAGTGATCACGACCACTTGCTTGGATATGATAACTATCGCGGTCCGGATCACTCTATCAGCAATTTAAAATATACAGTCCCAAAATTCCTTCCGGTATTTTTTCACAATTTATCCAGCTACGATGCTCATCTCTTAAGAGTTGGCAGAGTACGAATCAAAATTAGATGTGATCGCTCAAAATAAAGAGCGATACATCATTTTTAGCAAACATATCTTGGTTGATTAGGAGTCGGAAGATGGCAAAACGAAAACGATATACATAAAACCTATATTTTTGGATTCTTTTGGGCTTATGGCATAAAGTTTAGATAAATGAGCAAAAAAAATTAAAAGACACTCAGTGTGGGGAAGTTAAAAAATATTTTTCGGATATAAACAAATTTAACTTGATTCGACAGAAGGGCGTATTTCCATATTCGTATGTTGATTCCTTTGAAAAACTACAAGGAACTAAGCTTCCATCACAGTCAGGATTGTACGATTCTTTGAGAGGTGGACACGTCATGCATACTGACTTTAAGCGAGCGTGTAAGGTGTGGCAGTTGTTTGAATGTAAAACTTTGAGAGAGTATTCAGATTTTTACTTAAAATCAAATATATTACTTTTGGCGGGTGTGTTTGAGAATTTTAGGAATGATAGTTTTGAGGTGTACAATCTAGATCCTTGTCAGCACGTTATAGCTCCATCTCTTGCTTGGAATACTGCCCTAAAAGCTACTGGTGTGGAGATTGAACTGCTAACAGATATCGAGATGCATAACTTTTCTAAAAAAGTATACGCGGAGGTGTCAGCCAATGTAATGTTAGACGGGCAGCAGCCAACAACCAATACCCACCAAACTATGACGAGAAAAGGCCTTAAACATGGCTTATATATGCAGACGCGACCAACTTGTATGGTATAACCATGTACCAGTCAACGACAGTGGGGGGTTTCCGTTGGCTCTCCGACCAAGAAATTCTAATTTAGTTTGAAGTTGAAAATTTGGGGACATAGATGATTTCCGCTATGTTTTAGAAGTTGATTTGAAGTAAGCGGAGAGCCTACATGACTTACATAATGAATTACCCTTTGTTCTGAATCGTATGTCCCTCCAACAGGTAAAACCAAACTTCCGAAACTTATTCCAAATTTAAACGATAAAACTGAGTATATCATTCACTACAGAAACTTGAAACAATGTTTGGCTAGCGGACTGGTTTTGTGAAGATCCATCGCGTTGTGAAATTAGGCAATCTCCATGGTTGAACAGTTACATTGACAAAAACACTAAATAACATAACCGGGCTAAAAACGAATTTGAAAAAGATTTCTTTAAATGAATGAATAATGCTGTGCTTGGCTAAACCATGGAGAATCTTGACAAAAGGGTGGACGTTAAACTTATGACACACTGGGACAATATAGGACGTAAACCGGGAGCTGCTGAGCATATAAATAATCCTCATTTCAAAACTCGATGTAGAGGCATTGAGGAATGATCTTTGTTTCACCGACAACCACAAACATAAACAACAAATATCAAAGAACACAAGCACGGAAACTTATACGAATCAACGGATAAGTTTATAAAAAACAATATTGTTTTCAATGGCAAAAAATATGAAATATTTTTACCTTGGAAAAATAAATCAAGAATATGTTTTTCTAACTACAATGACGCTTTAAGGTTCATAGGGTAACAAAAAAAAAATCACAAAAACCTAAGGAACTTCTTAAATATGATCTAGCCATTTGTGGATATAAAAAACAATTGTGCAGAAAAGGTAATAATATATAAACCGACGTTCGAGAACAGGATTTTATCTGCCACCGTTTACAGACAAAAGAAACCACTCAGATGCGCGTCGTATTTAACAATAGCACGTGATCTTCTACTTTAAAGAGCATGAGTCATTGAACCACTTATTACACCGTGAAAATAGGATTCTTGACCTAGTTTAGATGTTACCGAAATTTAAAATAACAAGTATTACAGTTAAACTCCCTGAACGTTCGCCGCACGGATAGGTTTTATTTTTTATTAATGTAGTGTCCGTTATTTTTTGTCTCCGTGATATAATTACATGTTGGTTATGAGAGTTATGGTTGCGATGAGCAGCATTTACCGATTTTGGATTGACCGTTTTCTCGACATTGCCGAAAATGACAAGCGAAGGAAAATTATAACCAAAGAAAACTGAAATTAAGGCAAAGCTTGCAAGTGTAAAGCTAGTATACTCTGCTACAGTCGAATAATAAGAGCGCCAGCTGGTTCAGTTAACAAAAGAAGATAAGTCGTCCCCGAATCCCCAGACGTTCCAAATCCCCCTGTATTTCTGAAAACAGTTCACAGCGCCATGGTAAACCCGCTACTTAAATTCCTTTGATAGTAGGTCTGATCCAGAAGCCTTTACGGAGCGATTTGAAGAAATGAGATCACTATATAGTCTTACGTGAGAGAAATCTCGGCGTGCATGACTGTTGACGTAGATCTGCTGTTATTGAAATGATAAACATCTTGGTCAACCTGGGAGGGCTTTGTGTACAGTTTTCGCAACTTTTGTGTTACCAGCGATTATTATATCAACCTGGAAGCAAAGTTGAGTAGCAGGTTGCACAGAGAGCATAACATTGCTTTACAGTATATAGACCATATCCCCATCCCCCGACATGGGAAAATGAACCTAGAGCAGGAGCTGAACTTTTGAAGGAACTGGAAAACAAACAAAAGGTAATAAGTTTTACGCGTTGTAATCTGACGGCCCGAGCAGGGACCAATATATTGTGTCCTGGAGGAATAGGGATTAATTTATCCCGTAGGAAGAAACTAGTTTATGTCCTGTATGGGTAGACCAACATGAGGTCATGTATACATGAAATAGTGGTTGTGTGGCAGTAGACTAGTTAGTCCTGTTTTGTGGACAAAGGTGTCTGTTTGAATGGAGTCTTGGCTTTGTACACCAAGGATATTGTTTTCGTAGATTAACGAGTCCTGTTTTTGTGTGTTGGGGTCTCCTGTAAGCTAGGGCTTTTGTGTGCTCTGGGAAGTTGGTTGAAAAGTTCCTCACCATAGGACGAGATTGTGTTGTCGCCGAGTGCGTTCAGATTGCCATCCGCGTGGAGGTGCTACGCGTTCTTATAAATAAGGCTACAACGATTCATTTCATAAAATACCGTTATCTAGAATCTTAACCACTCTCTTAGGCTTCGCGGCTTAAACGACTAATGGAGCGGCGGACTTCTTGTGTTGTATATGTAAGTAAACGACACCTAGGCAAGTCATTATCTTATGTAACAAGGCACTCCGAGACCCGCTCTAGTAAAATGAAAACTGCGACCGCTTATTTTCATTGCAGTTGTGTTTGTGATAATTGGATTAAAAATATTACTTTTATTGTGTAGGTATGCTCTGTCGGAATTCCAGTTTAATTAATGGTTATCTGAGGGGTGTATAAATTCCTTGACATTCTGCGCCATCAGAAAGGGGTATGGTCATTTTACATTGGATTCTGAATGATCACTTTTTTAGGGGTCACGAATAAAACTAACATGCTTTGATAGTACCGCATACAACACATATAATTGTAATAGAAAAATATTTAAAAAGTGCATCGGAACCGAAATATACAGGGTGGTTCATTAGGTGAGCGACATTCGTATCTTCGTAACTATGGCAACCAGAAAAAAACATTCGAAAGGTTATTTTAAATATAATTTGAGAAATTTTCTTTATTTTCTTATTCTTGCCACCAAATAGCGCATTTTTGGATGCAAATGTTTAAAGGCTGTTATCTCAAAATATGCCTATTACAATGTTATCTTCTTTTTACTGAAACCCCTAGTTTTGGTCTATATTTTTTGTCTTAGTTACGACGCTCTTAAACAAGGTGATTACGGGAATCAGTTACAATAGCTATCCCCGTTATTATTGGAGCTACAATGTTGTTCCAAAGAGTAAGTTGTTTAAATTTTCACAAGCATCTTGATTCTTACGCCAAGAAAAAAAAAACGATTGCGCATCGACTAGCTGAGATTAGCATATCAAGTTCATTTCTCTAAATGGAACGCTAGGTATTTTCTCGGATAGTTCTTCTGCAAATTCGATTGTCCCTCTTATGAAGCTAACTCGTTCTTGTCGATTCTGCATAGTTCCAGAGATATCTAGATCTGGAAATGCTTGTTCACGGGAAACGTTATCATTGGAGCTACAGTCTGGTGCAGATGGGATTGTTCAAATTTTTGCGACCATCTCAATTATGACGCAAAAAAAACAATGGCGCAGAGAAATTTCGATATTTAAAAAATAATTAAAACTATTTGTTCCCTTTTACAGAAGATAAGTATATTTTCCACGTGTAAAATTGTAGGAAGGTTTCTGAAGACACTACGATTGCTTGCAGCATTTTGAAGTATGTGTGACTTGGTGTATGTCGATCGGCATGCTTTCTCTAATATGGGTTTTAGATAACCGTGTATTGTTATTGTATAAAAAGTAACAATCCAACATGTCATGTTCCTGTGCACAGAAATAGTTCATCTTGTTACTAATTACAAGAAATAAAAGTGGAAAATGATCAATATTGAACTGTGAAAGTTTCACTAGAATTACTAACTTAGGAATTAACGAACATGAATTAATAACTACGCCAAAACGAAACAAGAGCAAGATTAAACGTAATAAAATGAAATAAACTCATTGTAATGATTTCAAATGCCAGAGATTAGTAAAAAATATGCAGAGTAGTAATATCGTACGATAAACGTCAAAATGACATTAGTAATGATATCTCATTTCAATATATTCTCGTTGCCTAAGGAACTGATACCATATATCGGATAAAGGTATTGATAGCCAGAGTAGTCGATGAACATAGTATAATTCATTCTCGTGAGCTTCGACAAGCGTCTGAAGTAGATATCGAAATTCTGAAACTGAGTTTAGAAAGTTTCCTCGCGCACTCGAAACTCTTTCAGTTACCATTGTCAACTCTAATAGACATATCTACGAATCAAAATATTTTCACGTGACTAGGAGCACATAATACATCAATGTGATTAAGTAGATGATAACATTCTGAACCATACACTCTGATGAACAATACATGAATCATTTTCCTCATATTTTAAGACAAAACATAAGACAACGACAACTCTGAGCTTCTGAATGTGGCCTCTTTCTGCATTCTAACAACTATTTCAATTATAACACTTTTATTCCAATTATAACAGTAATTTATATTATAAACGATTCCTGCGAGCAAGCATATCCAGAATTAGGCGTATCTGGAACTATGTACAATCGGCAAGAACGTGTTAACATCATAAGATGGAATATCTAATTTACAGTTAAACTAGCCGGGAAATACCTATCGTTTTATTTAGAAAAATGAACTTGATATATCAATCTCAGCAATTCGAAGCGCAATTGTTCTTTGACATCAGAATCGAGATGCTCGTGAAATCTTGAACCACTTTCCCCCTGAGGCATATTGTAGCTCCAAAAATAACGGAGTTCGCTATTGTAAACTATTACCATGAACGGTCATATACAGGTCTAGATATCTCTGGAACCATGCATAATCAACAAGAACGCTTGAGCTTCATAAGACGGAGCATCGAATTTACAGTTGAACTGGTCAGGAAAATACCCAGCATTCCGTTTAGAAAAATAAACTTGATATGCCAATCTCAGCAATTCGATGCGAAATTGTTTTTTTATGTAAGAATCAAGATGTTTGTGAGAATTTGAACAACTTACCCTTTTGAACTACATTGTAGCTCCAATTATAACGGGGATAGCTATTGTAACTGATTCCCGTAATCACCCTGTATAGGGTTAACTCAGACAAAAAATATAGAACAAAGCTAGGGGTTTCACGAAAAGTAAAAAGTAGGTGCCATTGTACTAGAAATATTTTGAGATAACAGCCTTCGAAAAGTTTCATTTAGAAAGTGCGTCATATAGTGGCAAGAATAAGAAAATAAAGAAATATTTCCTGAACTATACGTGAAATAATGTTTCGAATTAGGATTTTTCAGAAGCTCTAGCTGCCATAGTTACCGAGATATGAATGTCGCTTACGTAATGAATCACCCTGTATATCTCAGCTCCGATGCACTTTTAAAATATTTTTTTACCACTATAACATATGCCTCATGAGGTACTATCAAAGCATGCTGGTTTTATTTGTGACCGATAAAAGAAGTGATCCTCCCAAAATGACGATACCCCTTTAAAAAGAAAACTGATTTATACTTACTTTGTTATAAATTTATGCTTTACAGAATTTTTAAAGTACCCTGTGAGAAATGAAGTTGGTATCTGCGATATCTAGGTAACAAAACAAGATACCACCACTGTTTCAGTGATTAATCAGGTCTTATAAGAGAGCATCAGAAAGACTGCTCCTTAAATATTTGGTGTTAAACTTATATGTCCTAAGAGAAACTGTAAGCTTCACTTCAATGAAATTCTTAATTAACACAAAAATATGATTTTTATTCAACCCTTCTTTGGGTTTGTAATGTACCAAGTATCAGACACAAAAAGAAATATGCAATGTATCTTACCGATTTAAACGTTTGTCACTAAATTATTACATAAATCACACCCAATTAGGAACATTAATATAATGTAAACATGTTAAAATAAGTTTCTTTTATCCGCATTGTCAGTATACTGCCCGTGCTCTCTAAGATCTTTAAAAAGGTTCTGTATAAGCAATTATATAGCGACATTAACGATAACAATATACTGCTCCACACACACAGTGTTGTTTTCGGAATGCCTTTAATACATCTGTGACACTCGTCAACGTATAATTTCTGCAGTTGATAAGGGTAAGTGTTCTCTTCTTGTGCTAATTGACTACTCAAAGGCGTTCGGTACTATAAATCACGGGCTCTTGTTGTCTAAGTTAATATATTATGGCTTCTCTAATGAGTCTCGTAGATTGATTGAGTCTTATCTTGATAACCGCTCGCAGTTGAAGTTTTTGATTGGCAGATGGTCTGATGAGCTGATTATTCTCTCGAGTGTACCACAGGGCTCCCTTTTGAGGCCTCTAGTTTTTTTATGTATACATCTAATAAACTGCAGTCTCTTGAGCACGGTCGAATTCAAGCCTTTGCTGACGATACACAGCTACAGTTTGCTTTTGATAACCTAGATTCTCATCACAGGTCGGAGGTCGTTAACTTCGGCTGCTGCGGTTGAGGAACCTTACGGAAGGCCATGGCTTAAAACTTAATCCTCTTAAATAGACAGTGATAATATTTGACAGTAAAAGAAATGTGAACATCTCTTCGAACGTGTGAAAGATTGCGATTGATGGTACCAATCTTGATTTGTGCAGCCCGCAGTGAACTTGGGCATTATTCTCGATAGGGACCTTAGGTTTAGGCAGCATGTGAAGAGGATGCTTCAGAGGAGCTTTATTTCATTGCAATTATTGTAGAGTAGCAGACATATATTAAAGACACACTTATGTAAAAACCTTTGTGAGACACTTGTGCTGTCTAATTATAATTCTTGTGATCTGGTTTACGGACATTGCCTTGATGCGAGGGATATGAATCATCACAATACAGTTTTTTGCCTGACGATCGTTTCGCTAACAAAGTTAGCGTCATCAGAGAGATGAATAAACTAAACAATTCATTAGAGAAATGAATAAACTAAACAATTTTGTTTAGTTTATTCATCCCACTGATGACGCTAACTTTGTTAGCGAAACGATCGTCAAAAACTGTATTGTGATAAATTCGGTTCTCCAAATTGTACTTATCAGTGCTCAGCACATGTTCCAATCTTCACTGATTGAATTCTAGTTCACCTTAATTACTGTTCTGTGGCCACGAACTGTCTCGTTGGTAACTTGCTTTAGATTTTAAAATACTGCTTATATACAATAACTTACTACACACATACACAAAAGAAATTACAGAAATTTTTCGATCGCAACAATTTTACACGAAAAGTTTCTTTAATTTCTTACTACACTTAATTTTAAAATTAACACAAAAAATAAATTAAACACACTCAATTATACAGTCTGACACGTTTGGATTACTCGGAAGGTTATCCTAGACAGCCACTGCTAACAAATCCTTTATTAAGACCGGTTTGATTAGCTTCGTAAGACGAGTGTTTTTCTTACCCGGAAATTTCGGGTAACGGTAATGAACTATGCTGATTCCAAGGTGTCTCTAGATGATTATGCTGAGTCTGGTGTTAGCGTTCTTAGATAGTTACAATGTTGCACAATGGCCTATTGTTAGTGGTTACGGTTCGTTCCGGGTTTTCATGGGAAATTCGGTTTCGATAGTTCTTGAAGTTTATTCTTTGGGTTTCTTCCATTTTTGTCAACCCTAGTTTTGTTGTTGCCATTATGACGGCTATTATTACAGCTACACATAATAGGATATATATATATATATATATATATATATATATATATATATATATATATATATATATATATATATATATATATATATATATACTCAGGTGATAGATTTGTATATTGATCGGCCCTGTTATATTTCTCTTTATTGATTGGAGTTGATTTTGAATTCGATTGATGTCGTGCAGCTGAACATTGTCTGATCTTAATTCGGGTAGTTTTTCGGGAATTTTGAGATCTTCCTGTTCAGGGGATTCTAATTTTGGCAGACCAAAGATTTGTTGGGTTTCTGACGTTGTTGGAGTGGTTTTATAAATTTTGTTTCCTGTTCGTAGACGGCAATTTGGTTTAAGGGTTATTAACTTTGTTCCCTTTATGATGTTGGTCCTTTCTTGTTGTTCGCATAATACTCTGACTCTTGTTTCTTCGACCGCTATTACTATGTATTGACTGCTTCCATATCTTGAGACTTTGGTTTTGTTAATTTTGACTGTTTCTTGTTTACAATTGTCTATTGTTTTGTTGAAAATTGATTAATTTGATTGCACATGGATTTTGGTTGTTGAGTGTAGTTGGATTATTGTTTTCGCAGAAATACAGTTGATTTTTTAAATTTTGACATTTTTTGTTGCGGTAAGCATACTGCTTGCTACTTAGGAGAGGTATTTTGTTCTCAGAATTGTCATTGTAAATTTATAAGGATTTTTCGGGATAGGTAACGTGTACAATTGATAATATGCATAGTTTTGAAGTCAATTTGAACTGTTTTAATTTTAAATATCTTTTCATATAGATTTAGTTTATTTGTTATTAATCTTGAATTGGTTATGTTCTTTTGTATTTTAGCAAGTTCTTTTATTATAAATTTGGGGTTTAATATGCATGTATGAAATATTCCTAATTTTGAAAAGGGGTTTGCATTTTATGTTAGAACTATTTCTTGGACGTTACTTAACAAATACCCTATCTGTGTTAGCAACTTCAGGTGTTTTATTCTGTGATAATGTGCCAACTCTTTGCTCTTGAGACTATCAATAGTGTATTCTAATTCGTTTATTCTTTTTGCTATTGCTTCTTGATTATGACTCAATTTTCTTATGGTTTGATTACATTCTAAAACTGCCTCCTACATTATAAGATTTTGTGAGCTCATTAATTCGTGGATTTTATTCTGATCTATTGTTAATAGTTCTAACGCCTGATATATGTGTTCACCGTCTTGTGAGTCGAGATTACCTGTGATTGATTTAAAAATTGATCCTAACCTGTTTATCATACTACGTCTCTTTCTGTTACTGTTGATATTTATTTTAATATTAGCTATATATAGATATATCCTTTAAAATATATCATCTATTCTACTTATCGTAAAATTAAGAGTTAATATAAAATTGTGATATTCTAATTGGTAGTCTTTTGTCATTAATTTTACTGTCTCGGTTGAATACTGTTTGATTTTCTCATAATCTTCATGTCATTGTGTTAAGTCATGTTCGTGTAGTAGTTTCCATCTGTTGTTGTCTGAGTAAGCTGTCCCTATTTTTCTGTGTAATATGCCTGGGTTGTCCATCAAGTCTTCTATCTGGGAATTGATTCCTGCGGTGAGCAACCTGAAAGGCGTAAATTACGTAAGTGTGTTATAACTTGTTCGTCATTTTTGTCGTTGATTAAAATAGCTTTGTTATGTTCTAAAAGTAAAACTATCGAGTACGGTCCTAAAAATTGATTTTTATATTTTTTTATGAAATCCGGGAGGAATATTTTTGTACACGATGTCGCCCTCTTTAAATGATTGATTGGTATTTTTGTTAGTTCTCTGCAATATCTTAATTTTTTAATTTTCAATTCGACTTCGTACTACGTCGTAAATTATTTGCATTAATTCTTTGTGCCTGACGTTATATTCTTGTGGAATTATTACCTCCGGGTCATAGTTAAACATTTCGGGTATATAGCTAAATATTAAATCGATTGGTGGTTTTGGTGTTTGTGAGTGGATACTAGAGTTGCATGCAATATGGTATTAAGTCTATTGGTTACATTTCTTTAAATGTTGCTTTAAATAAACGATAATGTCCGATTATTGTGCTATGAAATCGTTCGATAGGATCATTTGACATGTGTAATTTTATTTGATAGGCTGCAAGCAGCTCTTTTACTACTATATTTGAGAACTCAGTGCCTGCGTCAGCAATTATTGTTTTGCATGCGCCATATTGTTAAAAATACTTAATTAAATTTTTGATTTTTCTGTGGCACTTTTACTTTTAATAGAAAATGCTTAGCCAAATTTACTGAAGGGGTCTATTTATGTTAAACATATTGCTTGTTCGATTTGGAACGTATCTATGTGTAACATTTCCAGAGGTGGGGGTGTGTTCTAATGCACATTGTGCTGGGTTCCTGTTATATTTACATGTTTTGAATAATTCGCAATTTTGTACGTATTCCTCAAAGTGTTTTTTCAAATTTGGACAGTAATATTTTTTTTAGTTCTTAAATGTGTTTATTCAGCTTCCCTATGATTGCTTTTGCCCTCGTGGTACTGCGTGATTATTTCCGTTAACTCGTCATAGTTTATTTACTCTCTTGTTTCTAAACATATAGAGAATTTGGGTGATTCTACATTATTAAAGCTTTCATTTATCGCCAAACTTACTAACTCATTGTTCCGTTCATTTATGAAACACAGTAATATTTCCTTTGTGGTAAACAAATTTCTTTATAAATTTGTCTATTGGATTTGGTTCATTTAAATTAATGCTAGCGGAATAAAATTTCGTTTGTCTTTTCTAATGGAAAATATTTCTGGCGTCTCGGTGTGTTTGAAACATATTTGATTAGTTTTAGTGTTGATTATTTCTTCCTCGAGTATAGATATACGGGTTGCTGAGTCCGCATTCGAATTTGCCGTCTCGTCATCTTTAATCGTTATAATTTCTTCCTCGTCATCGACGTTATTTATCATGGATTGGTTATCTACGTCCAGTGGATTTATTTCTACTCTAGAGAGTGTTTCTGGAGCACAATTTAAATTTCCTTTTTTGTACTCTATTTTAAATTCGCATTCCTCTAATTTTAGTCTCTATATAAGTAATTTTGAGTTTGGTTGTTTTAATGAAAATAGCCATTTTAATGGTTTATGGTCTGTCTTTATAAATAGTAAATTTCTATCCGTATAAATAGGGTCTAAAATAATTTGTTGCCCATGCTATAGCTAATAATTCCTTTTCGATAGTACTGTACCTAGATTCAGTTTCATTTAAAGTTCTACTTGGGTACGTTATTGGGTGATCGGAATTTGGTTCGCCCTGGCTTAATATACCAGCTATAGCTACATTTGATGCGTCTGTTGTCAACATAAAATCGTTAGAAAAATCTGGAGGTATTAATACAAGTGAATTAACTAATATGTCTTTACACGAGTTAAAGGCAGCAATATATTCTTCGCCATTAATGTCTATTTTTGAGTTCTTTAAGCACTTAGTGGTTTCGTGGCATGTGCAAAATTTACTATGAATTTCCTGTAGTATCCCACTAGTCCTAAAAATGATTTGATTCCTTTGGGTGTTTTTGGTGTCGGAAATTTTCTTATAGCCTCTAACTTTCTTGGGTTTGGTTCTACATCTTTTGGCTTACCATATGTCCTAAAAATTCCGCTTGTTTCTTTAGAAAATCGCTCTTGTTTAGTTGAATTTTGAAGTTACTTTGCCTAAATCTTTCAAATACTAATCTAAGCTTTTCAATGTTCCTGTAATGTGGAGAATACTGACGTTATCTATGTATACTAGGCACGTTTTACTAATTAGGTCTCGCAAAACGCTCTGCATTAGTCTGAAAAATGTTACTGGAGCTCCTGATAATCTGAAGAGCATCCTAGTGTACTCCCAATGTCCAGTATCCGTCGTAAACCCTGTTTTTCTATGTTCCTGGGGTCCATTTCAATTTGGTGATACCCTGATATTAAGTCGATAATCGAAAAGTATTGTGCTCGTCCGGTTTTATCTAATATTGTCTATCTAATATGGTTTTTTCATTTGACTTCCTGTAATCTACCATAATCCTCCATTTCTGTTTATTTGATTATCCAGTTTTGTGTATATGACCCAAATATGTGAGCTATATGGGCTGTAACTTTTCCTAATGATTTTTTGTCTTAACATATCGTATATTTTTTTATCTACTTCGGGTTTGTGTACGTATGTGTACCTATATAATTTTGAATGTACTGATATATCGTCTGTTGTACGTATCCTATGTTTGATTAGTTTAGTGTGCGTTAGAGGTTCGTCTTTATTCAAAACATATCTTGATATTCCGATAAAATATTTATTAACACTTGTTTTTCTTCGTCGTTTAAATAATCTGTATCTATCTGATAAATTATGTCCTTTTGATTTAAAACTGGCTTTTGATTGCTCCTCGTATTATAAAAAAATGTTCCGTAATTAATTCAGATTATTATTATGTCGACTAGTCTGTTTTGTTTAACGAGTGTGCCATATGACCTATGTCGACACTTACGTTGTGCCGGGTCTGCTGAATACGTTAGCTGTCCCGTGCTATAATTGCAATTATTATATAACTTTGTACTGGTTCATTCCTTTAAAATGCAATATCTGCTTCAAGTATATTATTAACTAGGTCAAGTTCCCCGACTTTGGAGAAATTTTCATTTGTTATTTAGTTATTTAAATTTGATTGGTTCCTGGGTAACAAGCCATCTTCGTTGGCCCGTTCCGCATTTTGATACGATTGATTATTTTCATTTGGAAATTTTATATCTATACATTGGTTACCTATATACAATTTATGGTTCTTAAAATCTATTTTGGCCTCAATTAGTATTAGAAATTCAATACCTAATGGTCTACTACATTGATCGTTAAAATTACAAAGACAGAATTCATGTGCCTTATCCGATATGGAATTTAATATATTTGCTATTTTTGTGTGTTTTAACACTCCATGTGCCGTTTTAATATAAAAAAAGGTTATTCAAAAATATTAATAGAAAAAATATAATATGCTAGTATAGGATTTAACAGGGTTTTTGAGGATCCTAAGTCTAATAACAATTTACCTTTAATCTCACTTAACTTTACGTAAGGTAATCTACATAATATGTTGAAATTATTTATATCGATTACTGTTCTGGCTGTGACATGCCGGCTGTAGAAAAATTTGGTTTTGTTCGTTGTATAGTTCCGATCGCGATTTTTCATTATTTATTTCAAATTCACAATTATTAGTGTTGCCATAAAATTCCGCATTATGTTGTTCTCTGTATGTTTGTGGGAAATTTCTCCTGTTTTGAGTAGGGTTTTGTCGACTAAACCGAGAATTTGAACTTGTATCCATCGGCTGTGGATATTGGTGAATATTCTGGATATTAGGATTAAAATTAGGTCTTCTTAATTGATTAGAGAAATTTTGTTGATAATTTGGTCTAGGTGTATATAGGACGTTTTGTCTGGGTTGGACGTTTTGTTAATTGTTTTGAGTATTCTTTTGTTGTTGAAATGGCCTATAAGTAGGTTGAAAGGGTCTTTGAAATTGGACATTATTAAAAGGTGGGTTACCGTGTCTTTGAAAGGATGGTCTGTTCTGCCCGTCTTGTTTGTTATTGTTAAAGTTTGATTTATGCATCGTTTTGTCCCTATAATCAAAGTTTTCCTCGGAAAATACAAATGTTAACGATGGTTCTATGCTCTGCGGATTCGTTGACCGCAAGACCATACCCAACGGGTTTCTTAAGCTGCCTAAAAATGCTTTGAGTGTCTGACTTTGGTACATATTAATTTTTAAATTATGTATCGCTTCATTAGTTTCGTTCACTATTAGATTTGAAGTGAGCAGCTGTTCTATATGCCTACATCGGTTTGAAAACGTTAATGCATCCTCGCCTTGACGTTGCTTCAACGTTAACATTTCAGCAAGTAGACTTGTATCGCCGCGCTGATCTGTGAAGTTTTGCATAATAGCCATGAGTTAATTATCTTAGTGTTTATTATTAAACGAGCTGGCCCCATTAATTTTGTTTGGATAAAATTTAATAGAAAGTGATTAAGGTATACATTTTGATTTTTCACGTAAAATTGGTTCATCACCAGGTCACATGATTTAAAAAAATTTCCTACGTTCGCCGGTTGCCCGCCGAATTTTGGGTTTGCGTACTTGATTTACTTTCACTGATAGGATTTTTTACTTTAATATTGTCACTAATGCTTATTGATCTAAGCCTATATTCTAGGTTTAGTAAACTTTGTAACTCGTCTTCCGAATCAGATATACAATATCAATAAAAATATAAAAATATAAAGATATAAGAAATTGATAAAATAGAAAGTAGCAAACAACTTACATAAGAATTATGGCTTCTGCTATCATCTAGCTGCTGGGCTATTGATTGAACGTTTGTTTTTTATGTACTTGGCTCTATTCGGTGATTGGGTGTTGATACACGAAAAAATCGATCTCCGTTTGATTTTCTAATCGATACTAACGACTGCGCCACTTAACTTTACGGTTAAGACGTATTGATTTTTTAAAGAATTTATTGATAGATTACATAATTAATACATAAGACAATAAAATACAAATAATAAATTTATTAAATATCAACATAAGTGTGATACGGCAAACAATGTGCAGAGTAACACGAAGAAACAGGAATAAACAGCTCGCTAAAGGCGGGCTGCCTATTTATAACAAATCCACTCGGGAGTGGTTCCATTGTATTGCAGAGGTGACCTGAAGTCCCACTGACTCGGTTTATTGCGTCGTTCCTAACGTGTCCTCTACTATGCTGATTCCAAGGTGCCTTTAGACGATTATCCCGACTCTGATGTCTGATTTCTTGGATGGTTACAATGTTGCACAATGGACTATTATTGATGGTCCATTTATCTCGCAATACTAGTTACTTGAATTACTTACCGTTACTTAGCAGGGGCTCTAGACACAGCAGTTGATGACCCTATCACATTTTAAGCATGATTTATTAGCACCAGTGCATAGTGTAAGGTATACACCATTCGATATGTTGCTCGCTCAACTAACGCTTTGCAAATGACGCAACGAGTTTCCGAGCTATGTCTAAAATTATGCCTTACGTATTGGTTGCCTAGATTCACGTGACCAGTATTCTGCTCTGAGCATAAGCAGTTGTGGTACTCCCGCTATTTTTAGATATGATCGTCAATGTTTACGAATCAACTACCAGTAAATTACTGTTTACGTTCTTGAATTATACGCGCCTGAGCTTTCGTTTTAAAAGCAATATATCTCTGATATACGTACTACTTTATGTTTAATGTAATGTGACTATTTAACTCGAATGTAATTTGCCTTTATGTGTAGACAATTTTTGATTTAATTTGTAAAGCCAAATATATGATAAGGTTCTTCATATAGGTACTTAAAAACACAAACGTTGCAGTTCAGCACCCGCATAGGCATTGTTTATGTGGCGAGCGCGTAATATTTTGTCGGAAATGTTATTTTAGGTTCATTGTTGGTTATCTGAGTGGTGTATACATTGAAAGATGCCGATCAAGCTCCCTGAATATTTGACGCGCGAGATAAATGGAGGGCAAACAATGGCCCGTTATGCTACAAAGTCGCCTTCCCACAGTAAGAACCGCTGAGTCAGCCGTAGTCAGAAAGGAGCCAACAAATATGCAGGCTCAAACAGCAAGTCGGACGGAATATCACTGTGAGAATCTACATCAGCAGATCCTTTGTTTTATCCAGAGACAATAAGTGCCACGCTTGGAGTAAAGTGTATAAAGAGGCTGCTCACAGGGATAAGACCGTTCATTCTTGTTCCGAGTTAAGTACTCTGCACATCGCGTGCTAGACATTAGATCACATGTAGGTTGATCATCATATTTTTCGTATATTGTATTATTCATTTTTTTGTATTAAGTAATTAAGTATTGATTGTTTAAAGTATTAAATAAATTGTTTTAAAAATTCAAACGTCTTAACCGTAAAGCTAAGTGGCGCAGTCGTTAGTATTGGTTAGAAAACCGAAAGCATATCGATTTTTAAGCGTATCGACGCCTAATAACCAATTCGAGCCAAGCAGAGCCAAGTTAAAGCATAAATAGTGGCCAAGCATAGCCAAATGGAAGCAGCAACCATCGTATTATGGTAAGTTTACTGCTATCCCATTTTACATTTCCCAATTTTTATATGTGTTGTATTGAAACGTTATATGTCTGATTCAGAAGAAGAATCACAATGTTTATCTAATATAGAATATAGATTTAGATCAATCAGCATTAGCGACAATAGCATAACAGTAAATCGTTCAAATTTTAATAGTAGTAGTAATAGTAGCAACATGACAGACCAATTCAAAGAATTTTGCCTGAAAGCTATTCCAGAGTTTGACGGGCAACCAGCCAACGTAGGCAACTTTTTAAAAGCATGTGACTTAGTCATGAATCAGTTCTACGTACCGAACGAGAATTTGTATATGAATCACTTCTTGCTAAATTATATTCAGACAAAATTAACGGGAACAACCCGGTTTATAGTAAATACAAAGATAATTAATACGTGGGCAGACCTGAGAGATGCTATTGTGCAGATTTTCAGTGATCAGCGAGATGACCACAGTTTATTGGCAGAAATGCTGACGTTGAAACAACGTAATACGGAGGACGCACTGTCGTTCGCTAACAGATGCAGACATATAGAGCAATTGCTTATCTCAAGTTTAATAGCTAACGAGCACAACGAAGGCGTAAGATTAATTAAAAAAGACATTTACCAGAACCAGACGTTAAAAGCGTTCCTTGGAGGCTTACGCAATCCCCTAGGTCTTGTCTTGCGTAGTAGATCGCCGGATAGTATAGAACAAGCTTTGAGATTCGTATTCGCAGAAAAAAATTTCGATTATAGAGACAAAACAATAAATAAGAATTTCAGTAATAATAATAAACTGGAAGGACAGAATCGTACTTTCTTTCAGAAACAAAATAACCCGCCTTTTCAGAACGTACAATTCCAAAGATCTTTCCAAACAAATTTTAGACCGTTTCACCAAAATAATAACACTCAAAACAATCACACAAATTTCAAGCCTAGACAAAATCAACAATTTGTGCCAAGGAAAAATTTTTCGAGTCAATTTAGGCGACCCAATTTCAATAATCAACCGGGTCGACCCAATGTAAATCATAATGCTAACAGAAATTATCACGAGCCACTTTAAGTAGACAGCTCTAATACTGTCACAACAGCAACCAAGGAGAGCAGCTCACGTAAATAATATAGATATAAATAATTTAATGAGAATGAGATAAATGAAACAAATTACGATTTAAATGACGTAAATGAGGAATTAAATTATGAAAATTCGCCAGCCGAGGAATACGATATCCAACAGCGAAATTTTCCCACTGCAGGTCCCTCAATGAGAGAACCGTGATAGATATAAATAATATCAATACATTCAGTAGGTTACCGTATATAGAATTAAAAGAAAAATCAGGTAAATTTTTGTTAGACTCAGGATCTTAAAAAAATCTTTTGAATCCTGTTGTAGCATATTATAATTAATATTAATCAAAAACGAATTAATAATGAAAATGCCTTAATTGAACAAATATATACAGGAGACTTAAATGAGGAAAAACTATTATTATTTAGTTTATTATCGGAATATCAGGACATCTTTTTGAACAAAAACGAATGATTGACGCACACCAATGCGATAAAACATAGAATAAGGACAACTGACGACATACCCGTCCATTCTAAATTATATAGATACCCTTACGTACATAAACCGGAAGTAGACAGACAAATTAATGACATGCTGAAACAGAAAATCATTAAGAAAAGCCACAGCCCATATAGCTCGCCTATTTGGGTTATATCGAAAAAAAATTGACAAGTCGAATACACAAAAATGGAGAATTGTGGTGGACTATAGGACACTAAATGAGAAAACAATACCTGACAGACACCCAATTCCCAAAATAGATGAAATATTGGACAAGATTGGTCGAGCCCAATATTTTTCGACAATCGATTTGATCTCTGTGTATCACCAAATTGAAATCGACCCCAGGGACATAGAAAAAACAGCGTTTACCACGGATACAGGCCATTGGGGGTACACTAGGATGCCGTTCGGGTTATCTGGGGCTCCAGCGACCTTTTCTAGGCTCATGCAAAACGTATTAGAAGGCCTAATTGCACAAACATGCCTTGTATATATGGATGACGTCATAGTTTACTCCACATCGTTACAAGAACATCTTGAGAAACTAAAACTAGTGTTCGAGCGCTTCAGGCAAAGCAACTTAAAGATCCGGCTAGACAAAAGCGATTTCCTAAGGAAGGAAGCTGAGTTTTTGGGACAAGTGGTCAGCCCAGACGGGATTCTGCCGAATCCAGAGAAACTGGACGCTATAAGGAAATTCCCGATACCTAAAACCCCAAGAAAATTAAATTATTCCTAGGATTAGTTGGATACTATCGTAAATTCATAGAAAACTTCGCACACGTTACGAAACCACTAACAAAATGCTTAAGAAAAAACTCGAAAATAAACGTGAATGACGAAGAATACATTGCTGCCTTTAACTCGTGTAAAGACATCTTAATGAATTCACCTGTACTTATACCACCGGATTTTTCCAAAGATTTTATATTAACAACCGACCCTTCAAACGTAGCGATAGCCGGAAAAGGCGAATCCAATGCGGATCACCCGATAGCTTACGCCAGCCGGACATTAAATAACACCAAATCCAGGTACAGCTCAATAGAGAAAGAATTATTAGCCATTGTGTGGGCAACTAAATATTTTAGACCATACTTATACGGACGGAAATTCACTATCTATACAGACCATAAACCTTTAAAATGTTATTTTCTTTGAAACAACCCAATTCAAAATTGCTCCGTTGGAGACTAAAACTAGAGGAATATGAATTTAAAATTGAATACAAGAAAGAAAAGCTAAACTGCGCAGCAGATGCACTTTCCCGAGTAGAAATAAACCCAATGGATATAGATAATCAATCAATGGCGAATAATATCGACGAAGAGGAAGAAATCATAGAAATTGACGAGGACGACACAGCAAATTCAAATGATATTCAGCATCAGGCACACCGATACTCGAGGAAGAAATCGTGAACAGCAAAACTAATCAGATAGTTTTTAAAAATACTGACAAACTAGACATATTCTCAGTCAGAAGGGACAAAAGGAACTTCATATATGCAAACTTTAATTTAAATAAACCAGATCAAATAGATAAATTTATAAAAGAATATTGTTTACCACAGAGTAAATATTACTGCATTTTTGTAAATGAACAAGATTACGAACTGGTAAGTTCGGCTATCAATAAAAACTTCAATAACGTAGAATCACCCAAATTTTATAGATGTCTGGAAATTAGGAATGAAATCAACGAGGACGAATTAACCGAGACAATAATGAAATACCATGAGGGCAGGAGTAACCATCGAGGAGCTGAGGAAACCTACCTGAGAATGAAGAAAATATACTACTATCCCAATTTAAAGAAACATATAGAGGAGTATGTACGAAATTGCGAATTATGCAAAACATGCAAATACAATAGGAACCCAGTACAAATAGCATTGGAACACACCTCTACAGCATCAAAACCATTAGAGATATTACACATTGACACATTCCAAATTGAACAAGCTATCTTCCTAACAATTATAGATCCGTTTAGTCAATTTGGCCAAGCATTTCCAATAAAAAGTAAAAGTGCAACCGAAATTGCAAAGAACTTAATCAAGTACTTTTCACAATATGGAGCGTGTAAAATAATAATCGCAGACCCAGGTATGGAGTTTTCAAACCAGGTAATTAAAGAACCATTAGAAACATATCAGATAGAGTTACATATAACAACACCGCAAAACCCAACATCAAACGGACCTATCGAAAGATTTCACACCACGATCATAGAACAACATTATCGATTATTCAAAATGAAATTTAAAAATATGAAACCCATAGACTTAATACCATACTGTATATTCGCTTACAACTGGACAATACATTCACAGACACTAAAACCACCGTTTGATTTAATATTTGGCTACATACCAAAAATGTTTAACTATGACCCGGAAGTCATAATTACACAGGAATACAACGTACAACATAAAGATTTAATGCAAATTATTTACGAGATAGTCAGAAGCAGGATAAAGAATTCAAAAATAAAAACCTTACAACGGACGAATAAAAACACGAACCAACCGTTCAAGGAAGGTGATATTGTCTACAAAAAGATACCACAAGGATTTCATAAAAAACATAAAAACCCATTTTCAGGACCGTACTCAATAATATCCCTATTACAACATAACAAAGCTATTTTAATAAATCATAAAAATGACGAACAGACGATAGCACATTTAAGAAATTTACGTATTGCAGGTTCCTTGCCACGGGAATAACAGCCCAAATACAAGACTTGACAGACAACCCAGGCATGTTACCAAAGAAATTAGGCACAGCATACACTGAGACTAGCAACTGGGATCTGATACACATACATGACTTGAAACAATTACATAGAGACTACAACCAAATAAAAAGACACTACACAGACACCGTTACATACATGACAAACGATTACCATTCGGAATATCATAATTTCATAGTAACATTGAACTTCACCATAGACAATGTAGACGATATATTTTACAGGATTTTTCCAAATAATAATATTATTAATAACCAAAAACGTGGCATAATAAACGGACTAGGTTCCATATTTAAGTCAATCACAGGGAATCTCGATTCACAGGATGGGGAACGCATTTATCAAGCATTAGAAGTCTTAACGACAGACCAAAATAAGATTCATGAACTTTTTAGGTCCCAAAATTCGGTCATGCTCGAGGCAATCGTCGAACTTAATAGAACAATAGTAGGATTGAGTCATAACCAGGACACAATAGTAAATAGGATAAATGAATTAGGCAATACAGTCGATAGCCTGCGAAGTAAACAAATAACTCACTACCATCGCATTAAGATTCTAGAGTTACTTATACAGCTAGGGCAATTATTAAACAATATTCAAGAAATAGCATTAACAACAGAAAATGCCATCACTTTTGCAAAATTAGGAATCTTTCACACATCAATATTAAAACCAAAATTTATAGTAAAAGAAATCAATATGATACAAAATTATGCAACTAATGCTAGAGTAATAACAACCACTGATCTAAATCTATGCGAAAAAATATTTAAAATAAAAGCAGTCCAAAATAATTTCCAAATTATATTTCAAATAGAGATACCTCTAGTAGATGAATCAGAGTATGATTATTATCAATTATACACATTACCTGTCCCTAGAAATACACACACTTTTACCATGATAATTCATAGAACCAAGTACCTAATCCTAAGCGGTAAACAATATGCCTATCGTAATGAAGAATGTCAACATTTAAAGAACCAGATATATTTTTGCAAAGACGACAATCCAACAACCATGAATGATCAAAACCCATGTGAAATCAAGCTAATCAAATTTCAAAAACCTATTAACAATTGTAATCAAGAATTAGTCAAAATTAATAGAACCACAGTTTCGAGATATGGAACCAGTCAGTATATAGTTTTAGCACCCGAAGAAACTAACGCCAGAATAACTTGCCGGGAACAGGAGTGGACCAACATAATCAAGAGTAACAAATTAATTAACCTTCAACCAAATTGCCAATTGAAATTAGGCAATAAAATCTACAAGACCGGCCCAACAACAGCAGAATCACAACAGCTATTCCATCTGCCTACATTAGAAACCCCCATTTCAGAAGATCAAACAAATCCAGGACATGTACCCGAAATATCATTAGAAAACGTACAGCTACATAACATCAATAAAATCCAACACCAACTTCAAAAAATTAAGCAAAATATACCAGGACCAATAAAAATACCGATCCATCACCTGAGTATATGGACCATATTACTATACATAGCTGCCTTAATAACAATAAGAACTATCGCCGCCCGAATGGGGTTGAAGAACCGAAGAACCATCAGAGAAGACAAAGAAACTAAAACAGGAACCACCGAGTCCGGCTTTCCATTAAAAATCCGGAACGAACCATAGCTTCGTTCTTTAAAAATGGGAGAAGATAAATGGAGCCCAAACAATGGCCCGTTATGCTACAAAGTCGCCTTCCCACAGTAAGAACCGCTGAGTCAGCCGTAGTCAGAAAGGAGCCAACAAATATGCAGGCTCAAACAGCAAGTCGGACGGAATATCACTGTGAGAATCTACATCAGCAGATCCTTTGTTTCATCCAGAGACAATAAGTGCCACGCCTGAAGTGAAGTGTATAAGGAGGCAGCTCAGAGGGATAAGACCGTTCATTCTTGTTCCGAGTTAAGTACTCTGCACATCGCGTGCTAGACATTAGATCACATGTAGGTTGATCGTTATATTTTTAGTATGTTGTATTGTTCATTTTTTTTGTATTAAGTAATTAAGTATTGATTGTTTAAAATATGAAATAAATTGTTTTAAAAATTCAAACGTCTTAACCGTAAAGTTAAGTCGCGGATAGTTTTATTTATTTTAAGGTCGTGTCCGATAATTTTACATTTGGTGATAAATTATTCATTATCGGCGAACCCTACTGCATAAAAAAAGATTATGAGATATCACATGTATTTATCCGAGTTTCTTGCCGTGTGCTTTAATATATTTTTATATGATAAAAGTAATGCATAAATATTTCATCACGCACTGCCTGCTTTTTGATTTTTACAAAATCATGAATTTATGAATTAACAAGTATTTTTAAAATTAATTATATAATTTTGTAATTATAGATTCGCGTTTTAGTTACACTTTAGTAAATATATGCAGTTCTGCATGTCTGTAATGTCCGTGTTATAATACTGTCATTTGATAAATTATTTGTAAGACTTTATTACTACAGTTTTCATCTTATTTAGCTTAGAAAATGGCTAGTAACCATAGGTAAATAATTAGAGCCTGTATGATATTCGTACATATAACCGAACTCCTGGACTCCAATTTCCTTAACTAAGCTACCACAGGAAAAGGCTGCTATCAAACAGTAAGTAAGACATCACGGAGGTCCGAACATTAGATTACACGTAGCAAATAAACAAGAAAGAATTACCCCAAAAATGACAAAATAATAACAAAGAGTTATGCGCTACATACGTATTTCGACAATGAAGTTGTCTTCATTTGTGGCTGTTGCAAAATAACCGTGTGGGAAAAATTATCCCATTTATATACCTAAACTATCTACATTAAGAATTTTGTAATATCGATGATGCAATACCGGATGATGCAATACCGGATCATGCATCACCGCATGGTGCATTATAGGATGCATTGGTACCAAATGATGCAACACCGGATAATGTAACAGTTGTCGACGTTGAAAGCAACCATGGATTATTTCGTGCTACTTCAAAAAGTGTTGAATTGTCCGGAGCCATGTCGGAATCTATTAAATTTTGTGGATTCACTTTGAGGTTTATAAGCTTTCGAAGGCATCTAATTTGCGATAATCGGTGGTTACTTTCAATAACTTAAGATTACTATTCCTTACCTTATATCCCGAGCCAATCATATGTCGGGTAATGCTATATTTTTCTGCTCTATTGAATCTGAAATTAGCTATATGCTCTTTGAATATTATTGTTACTGATCTTCGCGTTTGCCCAATATAAATTTTGTCGCAATTATTACAAGATTTTTGATAAATGCCCAACTTAGTCGGAAGTCAATAGTATCCTATGGTCCACCCGAAAGCCTCTTCAAATTATCAACTTTATAAACAACTCTCCAGTCATTAGCTTTGAATATTTTCTCTAACCATGTTCTAAGAAAATGATAGAAAGGAAGTACAGCGAACTTTTTGGATGCTCATTGGATTCAGGCTTCGACATTTTACACCTACGCTTAGTAACTAATATATACACAATATGTCATGAGAAACTGTTACAAGTCGCCAATTCCTCCACTTTCATGCCTGTAGCTAGTTATCATGAAGCATGTCCCGAAGATGCTAAAGAGCTATGTCGATAGGAATGCTGGGGAACAACGACTTGACATCGAAAGAGATCAGAACTTCATTTGGTGTCAACTTAATATCTTTTATTCTATTATAGAATTAAATCAAAGTATTTCCCGAAAAACTAGGAGGTTGAACCCCTAATTTACTGTGCTCTTTCGTTAACCATTTGAAAAATTTATAAGTCGGGGATCCGATACCAGAGACTATTGCTCTCATCTCGTTTCCCGGCTTATTAACCTTCAAAAGACAACACATGCAAAGTACAATTGGGTTGAGTAAGGTGACTCTCCTCCGGGTATTTTCATCTGAACAAAAAAATCGGCCATTTATAAAATATCTTGTAATAATTGCGAGAAAATTTATGTTGGACAGACGCGAAGATGATTAATAACAAAATTCTAAGAGCACATAGCTCATTTCAGATTCAATAGAGCAGAAAACTCTAGTGTTGCCTAATATATAATTGACTCGAGACATATGTGGGTAATAGCAATTTTAAGTTATTGAAAGTAATCACGGATTATCGCAAGTTAGATGCTTTGGAAAGTTGATAAACCCGCAAAGTGAATCCAAAAAATTTAATAAATGCAGGCATTGATCCGGTCAACTGAACACTTTTCAAATATTTCATGGTTCTTTTCAACATCGACACAACAACCGGTTAGGCGTATCCATGCACACAGCAATATTCCTTGGATTACGTCACCCGGTGTTATGTCATCCAGTGTTGTATCATGCGGTGGTGTATCATCCTGTACTTCATCATCTAGTATTTCATCTCCGTTGTTGCATCATTGTATATTGCATCATACGGTATTTCATCACCAGTATTACATCATTATAAGTGTAGACAGATAGTTTAGGTATAGGTGAATTTTGCCCATACAGTTAGTTTAGCGACAGCTACTGATGAAGACTTCGTTGTCGAAATACGTATCTAGCGCATGACTCCTTGTTATTATTTTGTGGTTTTTGGGGTGATTCTCATTTTGTTTTAGTTTCCAACCACAGTGTCTAACCTCGGTCTTTTATAGGAAATAAAGATGACCACCATAGAAAATAATTAGAAAACTGATATATAGGGGCAAGGTTATATCTGGCAGCTTAAGCTACAAGTTAACGAAGGTTTAAAGGATAACCAGCTATTTATAGCATCAGCTTGTGTTTAGAAACACTGATATAAATGGAGCTTAATAAATTAGAGTTTGAACCACTACAAGAAAAGTCAATTTCTGTTAGGCTCTCGGTAAAGCATTTTGCTTGAGAAAAATAAGCAACACGTGATAAAACTTCAAAAGGCATAGTTTATTAAGCTGATAATGTTTCAGTCTCGTGGCTATTATTATATCTTTTGCTTATTGATAACGGTTATGAAACCGAAACACTCTGTTTACGCTTGATGAAGTATATGGTAATATCTAAGTATTTTTTCTTGAAATTAGCGCAAATTAGTACCTTTAAAAGCCAAAACAAAGTCCGTTTAAACCTATATACAAATATATATATATATATATATATATATATATATATATATATATATATATATATATATATATATATATATATATATATTATATATGTATATATATATATATATATATATATATATATATATATATATATATATATATATATATATATATATATATATATATATATATATATAATTGTTAACTTAAAAAACATTAACCGATTTCGATGAAACTTGGCTCGTGCCTTTTTTGTTGATAGCTTAGATCAGTTTGTTAGCCCAATCGGACCAGTTTAAAAAAATATAAGAAAAAGTTGTGCATGTCAGGAAATAACAAAGCTACTTTGGTTGAAGTTGGTACTCTAGTTGACCTGCTAGAGACTTTACTATATACTAAAGTTATGTTTCTGGAACAAAACAACAAATCAAAAGAAAAACAGTTTCTACGTCTAAATTCAGTATGGGACGAGTCCACTAATTTAAGACGACCGCAATTAATGAATGTAAAGAAACAACTTCACAAAACATAGCTACAAAGGTGCCTTTTCGTACCCTTGGCACTTTTGGAATGACTCGAGCGCACGCCACTGGTTGATGAGTATATATTTCAGCTGCATGAAAACTTACCAATGTTAAATTTTTGTCTTAAGTCGTTTTAAAATATGCAAATATTTCCCCCTTAACTTCCGTGTCATCAGAGTTGATAAGTTTAGGAGGTACGTTTATATAAACCCTTTTGCAATATGTCAAAGAATATACTTTAGGCTTTATATCACGTACCTACTCAGTAAACACCCTGTAAAGTAAATTACTGAGTTGTTTAATATTTATGTAATTATACATATCATTAGATAAATTATAGTATAAATTATATTGAAGGAAAAGCACTTAAGGTTTACCAATGCTTTTAAACTGTCCGTATTTTAGTGTTGTAGATTCAGTATAAACTGTCGAATAATATGCTCAAAGAGTATGTGTGTCGGCCGGAATCAATGTTGTGTCGTAGCAACGGTGACGCCCTAGGAAAGCAGAAGGGATGAAAATCGATTCCGACTAAAGAGTTTGTGGTGTATCCATGAGATTCAATAACCTAGGAGCTTTCTTGTTTATTATACGAAACGTAGTATATATATATATATATATATATATATATATATATATATATATATATATATATATATATATATATATATATATATATATATATGTACATAAATGTATTTATACGTATATATATATATATATATGCTTATATATATAGGGAATTTTGCTTCTGTTTCGTATCTGTGTTAAGGCAAGATGGTACATTTAAATTATAATTATACTTTCATTTAAAAATGGTCCCAATTACATAGGTAGACAAATAGTATCGCCTAAAACAATAGGCCATAATGTATAAATTCACAGTTTGCATCTAGCTTCTGGGTCTTATTGCAGTTAGGATTTTAAATGTAGTTTATAGAGAGGTATCTGGGGTCTCTATTAGCGAATTTTTTTTTTAATCACCATTAGAGAGGTATCGATGGTGAGACTTTGCAAACGTTTCTTGAAGTGAACGCGAATTTGGGCTCCTAGAACCCAAACCCAAGGTCCGTTTAAAGTTTTATAAATTTTTCTATATATATATATATATATATATATATATATATATATATATATATATATATATATATATATATATATATATATATATATATATATACATTTATAATATGTGCCCACACGATAACTCAAAAAGTTATTAACCGATTTTGAAGAAATTTGGCTGATGTATTGCCCTCGTAAATACCTGACTACATACCAAAACTCAACTTTCTAGGTTTATATAAAATTGAGTTGAGTTATGCAAAGTTTAAGCATTTAATGAAAATTAGCTACCATAACTCACTTGCTGCGCCTGGAAATGTTATTTTTATGAAAGGCTTCTTTAAAGAATGTTTGCAAATCGAGTACCAAAATTGTTTTAGGTGCAGCTTCTCAGTCAGGAAAGTCTTATTTAAGCTGGTGTCGGAACTGAGTTTTTTTAGAGGGTAAAAATCTGCTAGAGACAAACAAACTTCTTACTCCACAATTTTTGCGTCAAATTTGAAGATACGGATAATGTGTAACTGCCAACAAATATCACTTCCCATTTGGATCCTTGGCAGGAAAAGTGGTGACTTTCTAAAAACAATTTTGCCTATTGATATCGTGTTTTTTTTTGTAAATAATACGGTCCTGCATTTTAGGTAAGTTAAATTTGACGAGAATACGAGCCTTCGGTCCCAAATATTTACACATTATTTGGGGCTTGCCGCAGGGAAATTGAAACTAATGCCCACATCGGAAATATGTGAATACAATGAGGCTGATCATGTATGCAAAAAAATTGCCGGTGATAGCATTGGACCCTAAGGTACACCAGAGTGTATGTGAGAGGATTCCATCTACAAACTAAAAAAGGTCCTAAAATAAATCTCAATAGATATAAGAACAGAGAGGGCGAAAATCCAAATAACGGATGTTCTAAATAATGTAACATGTCTAACACAGCCAAACATTTTTTAAATAGCTAGTGTCATTATTTTAGTTTCTTCCAAACTTTCAAAGTTCGGGGTTTTCCCTACATGATATACGTTAGTAAGTAAGACGCCACCTGTAACTATTATCATAGGTCTTCGATTTAGTTTTGGTAGCTTCTATATGGACATAGTGGAAAGTAGACCTTTTAAATACTATAATAAAGACTCCACAATATAGTTTAGTATACAACAACTTATATACTTTTAACAGACTACTTCCAATGTCTTGTTTTCAATAAAAGCCAGACATTTCGTTCGAAAATGTGTCATTAAAATGTTAATTTAAATGTATATATATATATATATATATATATATATATATATATATATATATATATATATATATATATATATATATATATATATATTATTCAGTTGCCATTTCTACAGAATAAGATTAGATAATCTTTACATAGGTTTTAAGGAAGAGTAGAGGCATCTTTTAGCTTGCAATGCTATATAGTAGTTTTATAAATGTTTGCAACCTTATACATACACACATACACATTTATATTATATACCTATATATATATATATATATATATATATATATATATATATATATATATATATATATATGTGTATATATGGATTTAAGGCCCCGTACTGAGCTACAACAACCAAACCCACTCTTTTCCACCGCTCTAAGAAATAGGCAGATTGAAGCCTTGGCGTTCATTTCCTTAATCTCTTGTATATATATATATATATATATATATATATATATATATATATATATATATATATATATATATATATATATATATATATATATATATATATGTATATAAACCAGCAACGGTGTAGATCGCATATAAACCGGTGTTTTTTCTCTCGATTTGTTTTGCGACGTTTAGTGGTAAAAAGCGGCAATCAAATTCCGATTTTGAGACTTGTATAATTGTGTTGTGCAATCGTCCCGCTTGAGGTAGGAAAACTGTGCTGTCTGTATCCTTTAAGTTGATCTACATTGTTGTTTTGAACTGTTAGTTGCTTATCTTTAATTTTTTTCGGGAGATAATTGTAAAAAAGGTAAGAGGCTTACTGGCAATTAGGCCATTGCTGACCCTTTTTGCTCATCTAAAGTAACCTACCCTCCACCTTGAGCTTGATCTCAACGACGACAGTGATTTGAAAAATCATCCGCCGCCGGTGAGTCTCGAACCGTCGTCCCCCGAGTCCGTATTGGAAAGTCTGAATCGACCTTCCCGCACGGCCACGGAGGCGCCGGGAGATAATTGTAGTGTAATTGCGTTGAAAAGAGGTACCATGTTGCCGGACTTTAATTTTTTACTCCTTTTTTAGACTTAGAGTTGTTGGCATGTCAGAGAAAATTCCCTCAGAGGTTCTATCTGACTATGTTGTGAAACAGAACAGTGGCTTTTTTTCAGTCTGATACTTGTAAGATTGTCTCTGTAACGCCTTTAAGAAAAAAACAAAGATGTATATCAAGCAGTGGTCCATGTGGATCACACAGCTTACCACGGGGCTATAAATGCTGGAAATCTTTTAGTGGGTTTGGACTCTTGTTCAGTTTGTGATGCGGTAGAGGTCTTGCGCTGTTATAGATGTAATTCATTTCATCATACTGCCGGTAGGTGTGAATCTGATAGAGTCGTTTGTCCTAGGTGCGGTGAGTTTCATGAAGTTAAGGATTGCAAAAGCGAGTTGTTATTCTGCATTAACTGCCTAAATCACAATAAAAGGCATAAAACTGATCTAAGCGTTGGTCATTGCGCGTGGAATCATGATGAGTGCTCGTCTTTTACAGAATAGCATTGGCCAAGTTAAAGGCTGATGTTTTTCTTACATAGCAATCACAGACATATGTGCGTGCGTCAGTAGTAGGCGATAACTTTTGTAGGCAGGAATTATGCGTCTATCTGCGGAGTATTAAGAATAAGCTTGGCCCGCTGTACAATGCTGCACTTTCCTGCAATTATGACATACTAGCATTTACTGAGACGTGGCTTGACTCTGACGTCGATAACTCTGAAATACTTGGAAGTGGTTATACCATTTTCAGGTAGGACAGGAAATTTGAGCAAACTGGTCTTGGCCGGGGTGGGGGTATCCTACTCGCCGTCAATGCGCTCTATAACGCAAATTTTGTCGACACCTCTGTGCGGATCTTATCAGTCTACCACTTATGGATATTATTTGCGTCAAGATATATGTAACCGATTCTCCGCTGTTCGTTGTTCTGACCTATTTGGTGCCTAACACCACTGTTTTTGCTTTCAACGTGTTTCTTGATGCTTTTTGTGCCTGCGAATTTCTTTTGAACTCCAAGTTGTTAGTCTTGGGCGACTTCAATGTTCCGGAATATGGTGCTTATATAGATGGAGCTCCAGTTACTAATAAAGTGCGCACCATTCTTTCATTGCATGATATTTTTCGGTTGGAACAGCTGAATGCGATCATAAATACCAACGGCAGACTTCTTGACCTTGTTTTCACTAATGCAAAAGGTTGTGTGCGTGGTGCTTCTGACATATTGGTGGACGAGGATGGTCATCATCCCGCGCTGGAGATAACACTTACAATTGAACTTCCGATGAACAAACACGCTGTGATTATATCTACATCCTTCCGATACTCCTTTTGCAAAGCCAATTTTCCTGGTTTATATAATCACCTCTCTTCAGTTGACTGGACTTCACTTGCCCAGTTCTCAAATCTTGACGAAGCCTGACACATTTTCTATGCGTTGTTGTACTCAATTATTGACCTCTACGTACCCATGACATGTTCACGAATGCGCCGCTGCTATCCACATCTGAACTCATCAGTTATACAAGAAGAAAATTTCAGGCCTGGAAATGATTTAAGCGTTCAAATCATCTTGCGGACTATGAGATATTCATGGGACTTAAAAGACGTGTCAGGGTCTTGTTTGCAACTAAACAGCCGCTTTATGAGGAGATGGTGGAGAGAAATATCCGCGTTGATCCGGCTAGCTTCTGGAGGTATGCCAACCTCAAAAAAGGTCAATCTGGTCAGTCTACGATCTCGTATAGGGGGGAGGTTGTTGGGGGCGATGCGGATGCAGTGAATGCCTTTGCTGAGTTTTTTCAGGGCTCCTGCTCGGATGCGTCTAGCGGCGTTTTAGTGGGATATAAAACGGGTTTCGGAAGAACAGGACTTAAGCGCGTTGCTTAACATCAAACCGAAGCACACATCGGGCCCTGACCAAATTACAGCTTTTCTGGTCAGTGATTGTGCTCACATACTTGTTCAGCCCTTGACTATACTGTTCAATATATCGCTGGGGTATTCTGTATTTCCTAGCACCTGGAAGAAGGCGAAGTCAATAATTGTTCCAAAGGGAGTTGATTCTACGTTGATTCACAACCATAGACAAATTGCTATAGTGGACAACTTTGCGAAAGTTTTCGAGATTGTCTCGCATGAGATAATTTCTTTTGCGGTAAAAAATGTGATTATCAGCGCTCAGCATGGCTTCCTGAGGGGCCGCTCCACGACCACTAACTTAATCAGCATACCTGAATATATATATATATATATATATATATATATATATATATATATATATATATATATATATATATATATATATATATATATCTGTTGCCATGGACAACGGATCGCAGATGGATGTTATCTCCCTGGACCTCTCCATGGCCTTTGATAGATTAAATCACGATATTCTTTTGAGGACACTGGATAATATGGATTTCTCACCGAACCTGCTGAAGTTTATGGAATCATATCTTCGTGATCGAGTTAGTGTTGTCCACTAACATGGGTGTCAGTCCGTGGGGGTCTTGGCTGAATCGGGTGTTCCTCAGGGATCTGTTCTGGGACCCTTGCTGTTCAATCTGTTCATCAATGTTCGTGGTAAACTATGAACACGCTATTGCTGGGGCATCGAAGACACTTGTATTTATTATTCGCAATTCCGATTCCTTTCATAATGCGGACACTTTGAGGCTCCTGTTCGGTGCCTTTGTGCGGCCGCATCTGAAATATCCCTGTGTGGTGTGGTATCCTCTATATGACGTCCGTATAGGGGCTCTTGAGGGTGTCCATTGGAGATTTGTAAAGTTCCTTGCATACAGAACGGATCAGGTGTATCCCGCGACTGGTACACCACAGGCCGATTTACTGTCGAGGTTCTCATTGGAATCTCTGCAGGTTAGACGTATTTATTCTGCTCTCTCCCTGGTATAAAATTTACTGCATAGTAGGATCGTCTGTCCTGAACTGTTGCGCCCTCTGCTTTTTCACACCCCTAGAGTCAACTATAGAAGACACGACTTCTTTTATCTACCACAACCTAGGAGCAATGTTAGGTTTAACTCACAGATTTACAGATCGTGCTCCATTTATAACAGCATGCATTAATCAATAGACATATTGTGTTGTGGTGAGTCTGAGCTAATACACGTTGCATCGCTGCTTGGTAACTAGTAGTACTTTTACGATGTTAATTTTTCTAATGTATGGTATGTCTTTTATATTCTATTCATACTCTTAAGTTTGGATAAATCCCGTTGAGTATTTGTATTAAATAAATAAATAAATAAATAAATAAATATATATATATATATATATATATATATATATATATATATATATATATATATATATATATATATATATATATATATATATATATATATATATATATATATGTATGTATGTGTGTCTAATTCGGGGTAATATTACTTCTCCCTAATATGGTGAATTACTGCGGTAATCTTACCAATACGGTTCTCCTATTCGATAATGCTCAGGCGCCAGCATGGATTAAGTTCTCTAGGAAGTCGATGCGCTCCCTCAGGACTATACCCTCTTTCTTAGTCGCTGTCAATAGCTACTTACACCCAGGGTAGGCTGCAGTGAAGACAGGGTTCTCCTAAGTCTTAAGGCAAAGTCACTAGTGACTTCTAGTTATGGCCTATATTAGCGATCGAACTGTTATATATTATGCTTGGGTGTATTTTCAGGAAAAACTAAATGAAATTTTGACTAGCAATCATCATCTATTTACAAAGTATTTTCACTTAACAAAGCTATAATATTCATATAACGGGACTATGTGAAACCAGAGGCAGAGGCGGTTAAATGAATCGATTAGTTAAGGTATTCGCGGACTCTGCGGAGGTTGGGTGAAGCGGTAATACTACTAATATTCGGGACTTTATCAAGCGATGCTATGCTGCAGAAAAAGCATAAGCATCTGACACAGGCGAGTAATATAAGCAGGCATGCAGCATATAAAATACAATGGATAAAACATCAAACTAAGCTAGTTGTGCACTGAAGTCTATTATTAATAGAGGTTATCAACGGCTCAGCATTCATACGCTGCATTCAAGCACCTGGGGAACATTACCCTATGTAGAAGGCGTCCAACTGAAACGGGAGACGATCGGACCCCTCCAAACGAAGCCCCCGGACAGGCCAGGAGGTCTGACTGCTTTAATCCGCACTAGCGCAGTCGCTACTGTACGAATCTACAACAGTCGAGGAATATCCTGGTGCCGACCCCTCGCCAGGAATGCAGAGGCAGCTCCACAGAAAGCTGCTTTTGGATGATTATCAATGGCGCAATCGCCACGATGATAATCCACACGCAGCTAGTTCGCTTTGCTTTGCGCTTTGCGGGGAGATTAGGATTTTAGAATGCAGCCCTTCGGCTCTCCCAGGTCAGTCCGTGAACACCGACAGAGATGAACGGCTACGCCTCCAGCTCCGTGTATCACAGCGAACCTACCCAAACAAGGCTCCTAGGCAACTACCTCGAAGGCGGAGTGTACCCCAAACAGCATCGGACGTAGGAAGTCGTTTCCTTTCTCAAGAAGACGGGGGGCAACCAGAAACCCACAAAAGCCCGAACCAAACCCTGAGACCGAGTGCCATCTGACTGCTTTGACCTAAGGGTCTCGGGGAGATTGGGATTTTAGAATGCAGCCCTTCGGCTCTCCCAGGTCAGTTTGTGAACATCGACAGAGATGAACGGCTACGCCTCCAGCTCCGTGTATCACAGCGAACCTACCCAAACAAGGCTCCTAGGCAACTACCTCAAAGGCGGAATGTACCCCAAACAGCATCGGACCTAGGAAGTCGTTTCCTTTCTCAAGAAGACGCGGGCAACCAGAAACCCACAAAATCCCGAACCAAACCGGGAGACCGAGTGCCATCTGACTGCTTCGTTCCGCATTACCGCAGATGTTGCCGTGCGAATCTACAACAATCCAGGAATATCCTTATTCCAGACGCTTGCCGAGACCGTGAGAGCGGAGCTTCGGATTTGGGAAACTGCTAATGGCGCAATCGCCACAATGGCCGTTATTTTGCAGGTATCCACTTTGCCCATGTTCTAACGTTCACAGGGAGACTGAAAATCCGGAACGTGGCCCCTGGTCTCAAGGATGGAGATGGCCGACTACTCCCCAGCTTGTCGCAGCGTTCTTAACAATTCATTGGCTGCTGCACCTTCTGTGATGGCGTCGAGGATCTGAACCTAATAAAATAAAACAATGTCAATCGACTATCTTTCCCACATTGGAACGCCCAGCGCTCTCTCATACGGGACCACTACTATAGTAGACTTACCTAAAATAAATTTCACCGACTTCGACTCGCTATCTGGTGACACTGTTTGCTCGATCAATATCACGGCTGAGACTTTGTCACCCGGTGCACCTGTACTCCACACACTGCTTGGCCGGACTCTCTACCTCGAATAAGCTTTAGTACTTAGTAATAATAAACCAAAACCAAACAAAGACGACAACAAAACTGCTAAGACCTGGACAGCTCACGTACTGAACCTAAAACGGCGTTGGAACTACTAAATTTTTGTTTTTCGCATCTCACACGGCTTGTGTCATATGTGCGCTTCGTTCCGATGCTCGCGGGTTTGCACCGCGACCGCCAGATAGGCCAGCATAAACAACCTCGTTTCTGTCGCTAAACCTGTTATACACTTTGCATGATCGATTGTACTTAAATTATTACTCGCTTTTCATCGATCGCGCTGGAATAAATATAACATACACCTTAATAAATATTTAATAAATAGCAAATCTTTCACACACACAAATATATATATATATATATATATATATATATATATATATATATATATATATATATATATATATATATATATATATATGGAATGGAGAATAGCGCAAAGCGTCATCTCTGGTTTTGTAACTGTTCTTCAGCAGCTTTCACATACACACAGGGCAGCAAAAAAGAAGCTGTGGGAAGAAAAATAGCAAGCAAAAACAACTACACCCCTGACTAATATCACGACGGGCATTGAATCACTTGCTAGACACCATCACTGCAGTCCTGCTGGGATTTGCGGTAATATGTAAAGCAGGAGACGTAGACTCATTTCGTCCTTTTTAGGACTTTTCAATATGCCATACCTGCGCTCCAACATTTGTCTTAAGCCAGGCATTGCTATCATATGCAATTGAGAATATTGCAAAGCGCCATCTCTGGTGTTGTGGCGGATATAGGTTTCCACAGCAGCTTCCACGTACACACAGTTTAGCAAGAAAGAAGCCGTGGGAAGCTTTTTATGATCGATAAAAGATTACGTTTTATTGGTTCAGGGTCATCTATCAAGCAAACTGCATGTTTCAGAATCAAATCAAGAATTGCGAAAGCCACATTCCAATTGAAATTTGATCGGAGTTTTGTAGAGGGTAAAGAGCTACTAAGGGGTAATCAGGGATTACATTTTAAATACAAAACCAAATTTTTGTTAGCAGATTAAGCGATTCATATAATGTGTTAATGCCGGCAAACACCACTGGACGTTGAAATACCTGGCACCAAACTTTCTAGGAAAGATTTTTCCTTCCATGCAGGTTTAACCTGCTTGAAGGAGATTGGCCGCCATGTTCCTGCTTGAAAAGGTTTCGAAAGTACTTATCTATATATTTATGAGGCAGAAACATCTAAACGCAATAGAGGACCCAGAAGGCCAAGTATGGTGAGAAAGGCAGAAAATTATAAATATCTTGAGTGTAAAAAATAGGTCTTTGTGAAAAGTTGTAAGACAGCTGTTATAATATACCCTTACTACATAGAACGCATTCAGGTACTTTCTTTTCTAGATTTCTTCTCTACGAATTGCATATTGTTAATGGCATCTGCAAATATTGGTCCAAATCCTGCAACTATTAAAATGGATTCTTTTTATGGATAAAATTTTTTTAAACACAAAATAATGAGTTTCCACCACAATCATGTAAACTTAAGAGAATGTACATGAGGTACGAGAAGATTGAACATTTAAGCTTTGATTGTTAGCGATTAGTTAACTGCACCAGTATTTTTAACAGGAAGGCTTGGTGGTAAAGTATATCGATTTGTTTTGGACCAAGCGCTGCCAGAGTTCCTAGAGGCTAGTCGATTGGCAGCGAGGAATATAGTCCTATAGACCATGCACGTGAAAGATTATTCCCTTGCTATGGAAGACAGCGGTTAGAAAAAATGTCCAGGTTAGTGCTGTGAAACAGCTTTCTGGCGTCGGTGGTGAGCCATAGTCGCAGAATTATGCGGGCCTCAAGTAGCAAAATACACAATGATAAAATAACATATCAAGTTTACAGGATGGGTAAGGTGGACCTCATCTATGGCCTGCTCGATTTCCTGCCTTAAATGTCACACACTCTCCCTGGGGTCTCTAAGACCATTTGTTTTTATAAATCTAGTGTAAAATAAAAATGCTGGGGTATCCGAAATTGTTCATCAGTCAGTGAGGAGAAGATATGGTGGTGGTTATCTTGAAAGTTGTAATGTTGTAATATTTATGTGACGAATTTTTTTCCGACAAAATCTTTATCGCTATGTATATTTAAAACAAAGAAAATATTTGTGTGGTTTTATATATATATATATATATATATATATATATATATATATATATATATATATATATATATATATATATATATATGTGTGTGTGTGTGTGTGTGTGTGTGTGTGTGTTTGTGCCCGTATAATTATGAGGACAAACCACATGCATGGACGTGACTTGTCGGGTCTTCCCAACTTGTCGGGCCATACACGCGTCCCGACAATTTAGAGACGTGGTTTTTCGGATTCTCCACCTCTTAAATAGTATAAATAACTAATTTTCTGACGATGTCCTGATATACATACTATATGCATGTGTGTATTTTTGAGTTCGTGTTACTAAAACTGTCGGGCCCTATAAAAGTGACTGATAAAAGCGACCTCCGTGGTCAATTTTTGAAACAGACGTAATTGTGTGTAAGGCCCGACAACTGTTTGGTAAAATTTGTGTAAGTCCCGATAAATATAATTTTTTTTTACCTCGTGCAGGTAGTAAATGATCTGTTTTCAAGTGACTTGTCCCTGGTTTTATAAATAGCGTCTTTGTTGTTATTTTTTACAGCTTCATCTGCAAGGGTTGTTGACGGGGAATAACGGTACATCATTTTACCTTGGGCCCTAAAGCAGATAGCGGTGGGTTTTATGTAGTATGTTATATTTCAAAGAATATTGAGATATTGTTAAATTTATTTATTAGGGAAATTTCATAGAAAACATTTACTCTTTTCTTCAAACGAAACAGAACTCATATTTGGGATGGAAACATTAGTTTATATATTATTTTACATACACATATTTATGTATGTATATATATATATATATATATATATATATATATATATATATATATATATATATATATATATATATATATATATATATATATATATATACACTTATAGGGTTAGTATAGGATGGATTTGTATTTACAGAAATATTCCTTATTCAAAAAAAAAAAAAAAACTTAAAAGCTTTTCGACATATTTTTTGCTACAAAGTGACGATCTTCAATTTATCATAGCGTAAACAATTTCGTTGCTATGGCAACTAAATCTTTCTTTTTAAATAGCAAGATATGATTTTTTCGCGATTTCGGAAATAGCGTCTAGTTCTTGATACGCCACTATAAAAATGTAATTAGGTTCAATTAGAAAAAAATGGAGAAAAAACTAATGTAATTATGCAGATGATCGCAAAAATGTTTTTTTTAACAGAAGCACGCTTAAAACCAACCCTGTACGCATAAGTAACATAACAAATGCTGTAAAATCACTCACTGCAGATGATAGGCAACCTAGCTTTAATTATTAACTTTAATTCTAAAAGAGACTGACAAAACAAAACTAAAACAAAACAGCAATAATATTTGTCAACTAACTCAATGTTCAAAATGCTGTCCATTATCAATAAATAATTGAACTCGCGTTTCAAAGAAATTTATTAAACTAATTAACCTGGAATACACAATCCATCTTGTTTGGCCAACAATTATAGATTTCAGGTCTTCCAGATTTAATGGTCTGTCTCTGTAGAGAACATTCCTCAAGTGACCCTAAGAAAACAACCACATGGCGTCAAGTCAAGAGGGCGAGCAGTTCATTTAAGTGCATCACAGCGCCTGATTCAATTTTCTCTAAAAACTTCATCCAATTTTGCCGCACGCGTCTGCCAAAATGATTGTGAGCTCCATATTTATCAAACCAAACTACATTGACTGGGCTCACTGCAACCACTGTGGTATAATTTCTTCTCTTAAAAAAATTTAATAGATGTTAGATTTCCCTCAATAAATAACCGCCCAATATTACTACTGTCTAGTATACCCGTCCATACATAATTTTTTTGTGGTCGTTGGGTTTGAGCCTCCAGCATCCAATGTCGATTCTGCTGAGACCAATAACGATAATTTCTACTAAAGTCCGGCTTCTCATTAAATTTGCCATAATGTAATAAAATTCAACACGCCTCTAAAAATCGCCAACTACAAGTTCCTATACTAGCTGTACTTTATATGGGTGAAATTCTTTCTTTTCCTTTTTAGCAAAGTTACCACAGATTTTTCTGAAAGGCTGTGTAATGTAGTAACTTAATTTGTAGACACATGGTGGGTTTAATAAAAAGACAACAATATATCTAATGCGTTATTACCAGCTACAGCCGTTTTTGGTCTTCCTATTCTTGGCTTATCATTGACACTACCAGTTTCGTTAATTTTTTTCACTGTTCTAGACACATACACTTCATTAATTTGTGGCCAGGCTCATGAAAAAACATGCACATTTCTTTACAAAGCTTCCTGCCACCGTAGCCCAACATCACTAATATATCAATTCTTAGCTTTTTGCTCAATTCTGCCATAATAATAATAATAATTCATTTCTATAAATTCTCTATTTTCCAATATGAAGCTCTCTCAAGTATTACAAACTACATATAACTGACAGAAAACAATGCTTAAAATTGGCAGCTGCAAATACTGTCACAATTTTTCAATTGGTAACTTGATAAGAAATTGATTAATGAAATCCAACCGAAGGTAATTTTTAAGAAACTTTTTTGCGATTTTTTCTTATTAATCCCGATTACATTTTCATAGTGTCGTTGCTAAGAAGGAGATGTGCTTTCCGTGAGTGCAAAAAAATCATATCTTGCTATTTAAAAAAAGATCTAGATTATCTATTTTTATGAAATTTTGTGTCTAAATTAGGGCTATATACACATATTTGAGGAGGAAAAAAACATTTTTACATTTAACCAGCCGCACCCACATAAATATGACCTTGGCGTACTATTTGAAATGAAAATACAATACGCTGCTGCTTTTTTCAAAAGCAAAAATTATTCCTAGAATAGTACTATACTTTATATTTAAAAAAGTCTAAACGCAGCAAGTGCGTTATGGAAGTGAATTTTCATTCAAATGTTTTTAATAGCAAATGCGAGCAGGCATCAACCTGATTACTGGTATAGCCTATGCAGTAGAAACAATCTACCATATTTTATCAAAACTACTTATTGTTTAAAAATGTTCAAAAATTTTCCGAAAATAAACTTAAAGTTGGTTTCCTAGCCAACAAACCTTAGGTTAATTGCAAATTGAGTTATTGAAATTTAAAGGATTTCATTAAAGTTCGCTACCAAAACGCACTTACTGCGTCCAGATTTTTTTCTTACAAACATGCATCTTCTTCTTCTTCTATTGCTTATCCATTAATGGATATTCGCGATCACATGTGCCCATTCTTCCCTATTTCTGATGGAGCTGAATAGGTCTCCTACAGTTTTTAGTCCTGTCCATTCTCTCACGTTTCTGAGCCATGACATCCTCTTACTTCCGACTCCTCTCTTCCCCTCGATCTTTCCTTCGATTACTAATTGTAGGAATTGGTATCTTTCATTCCGTATTACGTGACCCAGATATGCTGTTTTTCTGCGCTTGATGGTGTTCACCAGTTCACGTTCTCTTTTAACCGTTCTTAGGATCTCTTCGATTGTTTTTCTGGCCGTCCATGAGACTTTTAGTATACGTCTGTATGTCCACATTCCAAAGGTTTCAAGTCTATTCATGGTATTCACCTTCAGCGTCCAGCCCTCCACACCATATAGTAACACTGACCACACGTAACATTTTACTAATTCTTAGCCTCTCACGTACCTAGTCCCCTTCTAAATCCAAATTGTGTGGACCCTACCTCTCTTTCGCATTTTATGGAAATTGTGTAGTAAATAATCTTGAGGAATATATTTAACGTGTAGCTTACTAGACTGATCAGCCTATGGTCCTCGCACTTCGTTGCGTTACTCTTTTTTGGCAGGGGGATAAAATGTGATGTAATCCACTTGGCAGGGAACTCTTCCATGTTATATATCTTGCTAAATATTCTGTGCAGTATGGAAATTCCCCTGTCGTCTAGTATTTTTAGTAGTTTGACAGGTATGCAGTTCGGGCCAACTGCCTTTCTGGCCTTTGACGTATTTATTGTTCTTACAATTTCTTCTTTGGTGATAGGGGGTCCAGACAGGTCTACGTCCTCCGCAACTTCTATGTCAGGTCTATTATCGTCGAAAAGGTTGTTAATATATTCCTCCCAAATAACTCTTCGCTGCCGATCGTCTTGTGCAATTTCCCCATGTTCGTTTTCTACATTAGAAAAGTATCTCTTCCGGTAAACTCCGGACACCTCTTTTATCTTCTGTGTATGTTAAATTCATCGTGCAGCTCTTGTAGTTGTTCTATATCCTCGCATTGCTTCTTTAACCAGTCATTCTTTGCCGCTCTTATTTTCCACCTAATAAGTCTTTGGATGTGTTTATAGCTCTCTGGATATCCTTGACTTATGCATCTTCTCCTTTCTTCGAAAAGCGCCATGATTTCTGCTGTCATCCAACTGTGTTTCTGTGTTTTCCGCTTATTACCTAGTTCACCTTCTGCGACCCTTATCAAGGCTTCCTCCATTTCTCCCCATATGACATCTATGCTTGCACTCTCTTCCAACTTCGGTTCTATGCATCATATTTCGATAAAAAATGCAAAAATGCATTAACGAATTTGTTCTACGAAAATTAGCCAAAAATTATAGACCGTTAAACCATAAACTTAACTAAACGTACAGCGAAAGCATCAACTTAACTAAACCGACGGCCAAAGCATCAGAGAGAGGGTCTATTTGAAATGAATTTTCTGTAAATATTTTAGTAAAATGAAGGGCAATGACTTAAGGGTTCGCAGAACACATGTTTTGAGGAAAACTCCAAATTTTTTTTAACTGCCCATAACTTTTATCTCTTTAAATTTATAAATGCAAATTATGGTACATGGTTCACTCTTTATATTACAAACACGCGTACCGAATTTCGTTGCCCTTACTCTGTTATTTCCGGAGATGTTATTTTTTTTAGAAAGAAAACACAAAATTTTCCAGCAAAACCTGGGCCGATTTTCTTGGGTACCGAACGTATCCAAGCCACTTGCAAAAGGAAGGTACTCACCAAATTTGATCAAAATCAGCCCATTACTTTTTGAGTTATCGGTATGATATATACATATATTACTGTCAAAGCGACGTCATTCGGCATAGAATAGTTTATTATTTTTGAAAAAAAATATGCGTGGTTGAAAAATAAGTATAACGATGTCAAGAACTTTGGTAAATGGAGGTAACAATAGAACAATTGAGAGGAGGAAGTTAAAGAAGAAATATTTTCCATTTAGAATGTCAAAATTTGAAGTATAGTGAACTTGGTCCACAATTGCCAATGATTTTTTGGATGAACCCGTTAAATTTTGTAAAAACACAGCACATGTCATAGACTTATTGTGTATTGCATATTGTATAATTTAATTCAATAAACGCAATAATAATAATAATAATAATAATAATAATATATATATATATATATATATATATATATATATATATATATATATATATATATATATAAATTCAAATTGACCCCGTTATATAATCATGACGGCGACGCCTCTCAAAAAAAAAAACTATCGACAACTACACAAACCTCAATATTTGTTGTCATTTGACAATTATTTATAAAAATTATGCCGGGGCGACTGAATTACAGTCACAAAGATTATTAAAATTTATTTATTATTATGGTGAATGTAACCAGGTTTTATCAAGAACGTGCCAAATATTTGCTGATATCGAGATAAACAAAAGCCGTCGCGGAGGAGTGTTCGGCGAATAATAGAAACTTACAAAACTTTTGGCACCGTGAAGGCAAAAATTCATAAAAGAAATACCATCCTTAAGACAAGTAGCTCTGCAGAGAGGACTTTCGAAGAGCTTGATACACAGAATTCCGTTAAAGCACAACTTCCACCCTTATTCAATATCTTTGGTTCAACATCTGAGAGAAATGGATACGCAGAAAAGAGTTTTGTAAATTCATTTGAACGATGATACAAGACGACTCTCGATTTTTTGACAGCATAATTAGGACTGATGAAGCGAAATCTATGAAAAATGTTCTTTTTAACACACAAAATTCTTATTTTTGGAGTAATTCAAATCGTCATGCAGTAAGAACCCGGAATTTTCAAAATAGCTAGCTAGTCTTTTGTGCTGTAAAAACTGATAGAATATAATATAATATAATTTATTAAGAAAACTTGAATGGTAAGTCATTAACCATACATTGCAAATTATTTCCCCATTCTAAATTATGTATTAACTTTTTTAAGATATACATATTTAAATATTCTGGAAGAGATGAATCATCAATATTTGAGTAATTTACCTCTAGCGGAACACAAGCAAATTTTTTAACAACGTGATGGCGCCCTACCCCACAGAACGGTTTCGTTTACTAAGAACATTTGATGACAAGTAGATTGCCAACTACTGGCCTTTTCTCTGGCCTTCTCGTTCTCCTTATTTGACTGTGTTGGATTACTTTACCTGGGGAACGATAATAAACATCGTTTGTTCAATCCAGTGAAAACGATGGGGGACTGTATGGCAAGGGTGAATGGCGCGTTCGAAAGCTTATCTCCAAATTCAATTAGAGCGGCCTTCCATGAAGAACTAACTCGAAGAGGAAAAAAATGTTTGGAAGTTCAAAATGGAAATTTTGAACATTTATTAAAATAAGTTGTTACCCGGTGTAGGTATTGTTTTCTTTTAGTAGGATAAATTGGTTTTCTTCTATAGATTTTTGTCTTGGCGATGTCAAAAGTTTTGTAATTTTCCATTATTCGTTTAACACTATTCGGTTTCTGTTCTTGATCGAACTTTGTTGCATTCCGCCTAAATATTTACACCTTAAAAATAATCCTAGTGCGTATAATTTAATCGCACCGCCATGATTATTAGCAATAAGTATTTGTCAAATGACAACCAATAGTGATGTGTCTGTAGTGCTCTAAAGTTTTATTTTGAGCCGTCATGGCCAACTAACAACAAAACTTGAAAGCCGTATAACATTTTTACAATAATAAAATGTTAAATTGCCAATATTTCTAAAACCACAAATTTTTGGCATAGCCAGCCATATACAAAGTTACCCTCTTTTTAATGCCAAATAAGATAGTATGATAAAAACAGGGGATTTCTATTTGAGAAAAAAGAGTTTCAACGATTTTTTCAATTCAATTTTCAATATGAGTTTTTGATTTTCCTGTATTGATTTATTATCAAAATAATAAAGTAAATCAGCTTCTACAAGGAAACCAACCTATATTAAATGATAAAGGCTTTCATATAGGATAAACTGATAGTTATGTTTAGGCCTGCAAACGTCATTCTTGACATAAAAATTGAGATATGTCAAAAACGGTTGGACTCCGGTATAGGACATTATACATAGAATGTGTCTAAAATTTCACGGAGAAGTTAAAAATGTAACAATATATAGATTATCCTATTTAAAATAATAAATAAGTTAACATCAACACCGTGCATAATCGGAAGTGCCACAATCTTAAGAATACTTTAGCCGAGTTGCCCCCATCGACTTCAGTAAACTGCTTATTTTTCAAAATTTTCCAAAGGCTATTTTCCGAGAAATGGATCGCGGGAGTTCGTCGTGGGATACTCTGTATCTTCTACTTATAAAGTAGTGTGTTGTTTGGGAATTTAAATATACAAGTGCAAATTATTCTTTACGACTTTATTAGTGTTAGTGGGTGACTAAACAGTGTTTGTGATGCTTTTCGACCAGCTAAAAAGGGCCAAAGTTTTACAAAAAGAGCTGATATGCAACAGGTTGGTTATCTTAAAATTTATTTAACACTGTCACATGTCTATAGAATTATTTAATTATTTTGTAGAGAAATAAGTTTATTTATTAAATCGCTTAAGTTGTATTTAAATCAAAACATAGCTAGTGACGTGCTCTAATCTTTATCTATATTGCAAAGAATGGAATTTTGTAATCAAAATTACATAAATCGAAAGGCCTATTAGAACATATTTTATCTAAAATGGTGCTCATGATGAATAGAACCTACATTTTTGTTAAGTTTTTGTTTAGTGACGTTTTATTTCGTCTCGGTACCTATCTTGATTTTAAAACTCTTCATGTGTTATCTAAATATGTGACATCACCGTAACAAAGTATTTGCGCTTATTTGTATTGTGAATTTTTCTACTTTCTTTATTCTTACAGGTTTGAACTTATATAAATTTTCTAAACATAGAGTTTACCAGGACCCAAGATCTGAGTTAATTGCCCATCTGCTGACTATCGAGACATTTCAGCAGTTAGAGACTGATGAACGTACGGTTGACTCCAAGCACTATTCTGTAACTTGTGTCTGTCATTCCGTTTTGACAAATTGACAACAGTTAAGTTCCAACAAAAGCTCAGCGGGGCTGATGAACGCATACGTTTACAATTCAACTGTTGGCGCCTAGTGAACTCGACCAATTTAATGCCTGTACGTTTAGCTGATTTACTGGCGTAAACTTTAAACACTAACAAGTATTTCTACTCTATATACACCCTATATATATATATATATATATATATATATATATATATATATATATATATATATATATATATATATTGAAATGACTTAAGAATGGGTTTTTTTCGTTTCTTTATACAAGCTTAAATAAATGAGAGGCGAAAATTGAAAATTGCATTTTTTCAGTTTTTTGACAATTTTTTTAACGACAGTTGCAAAACTTGGCTTTCTCTGCGAGATATTAAAGGGCACGAAATGTTGCAATTTTGCAGCATCTAAACCTATCGTCGATCTTTCATAATACGCGACATCCCCCTGGTGAGGCTCGAATTTGAATCACCTTGTATATTTATTAGGATTTTAAAATTTCCCTTTGCGGTCATTAACAAAACTATTTACTTAAAAAATGTTAAACTTTTCCTTTCCCAAATTATAAAATTTACTAAAAAGAAAAAAAGTTTTTACTAGTTTACCAGTTTCAACTACATAATATAATATAAGCATCCTTGGTGGTCCAGTAGGTAAACATTTCTATTTCTCCGTACATACTGTAAATTAAGATTAACCGAGGTTGTGGCATGGTGTTTGAAATTTGATGGCTGCACATTCCTCCCTTCCGAAGCGACGTAGAGCCGTCAATCCGATGTACCATCTGATATCCGGCACGTTAAAGATCCCTACCCTCCTTACGGAAAGAAGACTTCGGCCAAAGTTCCAGGACACTGCAGATAAACTGTCCCCTGGCGTCGGTGATTTACCACAGTCGCAGAAATAATCCGACGTAAATCGAAAAAAGATAAACTATAATATAGGTATGTATACTGATGAAATATCGTGTGTTTAACTGAATTCACTAAAAACTAGTATAAACGCAAATAATTATATGTCGATAGTTATAAGCATTTTCTAATATGCAATTATACTTCAAATTAACATATTGCTTCAAATGAGCGAAAACTAGGTGCCTAGAACACATATCTGGGGTCTGTTTCGATTTATAAATATATATATATATATATATATATATATATATATATATATATATATATATATATATATATATATATATAAACTCAAAAAATAATGGGACGATTTTGATCAAATTTTGTAAGCATTTTCCTTTTGCAAGTGGCATGGATGAGTTGCTTAGCCAGGAAATGCGGCCCGGTTTTCCCGGAATGGATTGTGATTTCTTTCGGGAATAAGAAAGTAGGGCCAACCAAATATGGTACGTATGTCTGTATTATAAAAAGTGAACGACGTACCAAAATTTTCATCTGTAAGTTAAAAGTCAAAAAAGTTATAGGCATTTGAAGAAAAAAAAAATGGGGTTTTCCTCAAAACGCCCAGGTCGCGATTTGAAACGTAAAAATTGGCAACATTTTGGCAAGAACATGAAATAAATACCGGTTACGTAAAAAAAATGTTGCAAGAAGAGTGCTCTTAAGTTTCAACTTTAGCCTTCGTCGACCTTTATTTTACTAAAATATTCCGGGTTAACTTTCAGTTTTTATCTGTTTACATATATACAGGGTGACGCATTTCTACGGTAAAGCTCAATATAATTGTTATTATGCAAGATACGAGAAAAATTGTATACGTTAATTATAACGTCTTGAGCTGTATCTTATAAAATTATTTTGAAAATCACAGCGTGGCCCATAATTCGTTGGTGATAACTGCAATTTTTTTTTCGAACATTCCTTATACTGTTGCATTTTTAATAGAAATATGATGCATGTTCGTAAAAGAAATCGAGACGCAGTAAGTGTGTTTTGGTAGCGTGTTTTCATTAAATGCTAGGAAACCAGTTTTCTCAGAAGTATTTAAAGTTAAAGTTAAAGTTATTTGCTGAAAATTTTTGTACATTTTCAAACAATACGGTATTTTAGTAAAATATGGTAAATTGTTTTTACTATATAGGTTATACCGGTAACTAAATTGATGCCTGCTTGAATTAAAAACATTTTATGGAAATTAACTTCCATAACGCACTCGCTGCGTCCAGACTTTTTATAACCTATAGCCACATATCCAATTTGGTGGCCCATTATTTTTTGAGTTACCAGGGTGATACACACACACAGAAATATATATATATATATATATATATATATATATATATATATATATATATATATATATATATATATATGTATATATATATATATATATATATATATATATATATATATATATATATATATATATAAACATATCAAGATAGTAACTGACCACATACATGGGTTCTAGAGGTACTAGTTCGCGAATTGTTTTAAAATTCAAAAGTGTAGGAAAATTTACTAAAAGATATATGTTATAATATATTTCAGAATAACTGCACAAGGTCAATGTGATCAACTATACAATGCCTCCACACAGCATTTAATAAACAAACCCTTCCCCTTATATTTGTCGGTCCTTACACGCACACAAGCCAGACAGTTTTTTTAAACTGGTTTTTTTGTTGCCATGTGTAATTCAGAAACACAGTTATGTTTGTAGAAAAAAACAGTATGGTTTATGGGGTCTTATACACACTTCAAACATAATCCATATTTAAGGGGTCTTCACACAACGTGTGCATTAAACATAATTGCGGGACCTCACTTTATTTGTAAATATTTTCTAAACGAGCGTGTGTATAGTATTTTGGCGCGAATTATCCACATCTGGAGATACATCTACATCCACGACTCATCTCAAACATTAAGATCCCACAAGTTGGTGTGTTTTCGTGTGTCCCTGCAAACATACGAGCACATGTATGTGTGTGTGTGTGTGTGTACAGGGTCAGGAAGTAACGCAACAAGGCCAAAAACCGGGAAGCGCATCAGACTCAAAATTTGTAGGATTGCATAACAGATTATAATTATTTGCATTTGCATTTGGTGGCATTACATCGACATTTTTTGAAGCGCCCCCTTCTTGGAGGGTGATAATCCTTTAATTTCTTAAATAGCTACATGGGTCATGCGACACATTTCTAGGAAGCGTATTCAGCCTACTTTTTGGTGGTATTAATTATTTTTAAGTTACCTTTGGCAAGAACGAAAACAATAGGCTTTTCATGAAAACAGATGAAGTAGAATAAAGACTGTTCAAGTAATTTTATCTCTGTTCAAAAAAGCCTAAAATACATGGCCTTATCAGACATAGAATTTATTTAAGCGATATTAATTTAATAATCTCACCTAGAAAACCAGTTTTGTCAAAATTATTAGCCTGATCTTCCACAGTGGCAAGCGTTTTCGTTTCTGAATCAAAACATCAGTGTTTTTGTTTATTTACTTTTCTTGTGATATAGCACACCTAAGTGAACAAGAGCGTATCGAACTTTTAAGGGTGATCCGTTATAGTGATCGTAAGAGAACCTAGGATTACGTTTATAATTTGTTCAATGATATTCACCCTGACTGCTCCCCTTGTCTATAGTAAGCAGACTTCACCACAAAATTACTAAAGCAGGGACCGTAAAAGTTCGCGTCAAGTCCGGCCTCTCTGTAACTACTAATTGACATTGTTGAAAATGATGATCGCTATCAATAAAATCAATTTGTGTTTCAACAAGATGGAGCCACTCCGCATTTTTCACAACGTGTTAGGCAGTTTTTGAACAAAGAGTTTCAAGAGCAATGGATTGGACGTAGAGGTGCTATTGAATGCCCCCCCAGATTACCGGATTTAACTCCTTTAGACTTCTTTCCAAAATAATAATTTTTAAACGAGTTGATAAAACTTCCAAAAAAAGTAGTGTGCTGAATTCATAAAAGAAAGAGCTTTCAAATGATGTAACACTCTACCCATGTTTCCTATTAAAAATATAAGGGTTGTTATCACCACCCTTAAGCGGTTGATGTGACAAAGTTGAGTTTTATGTAAAAACATGTCCCCCTCAATATTAAAATTGACTTGTTTCAGCGTTTCTTACCAAAAAAATTCTCTGGACGCAAATCGGTCTGTTTCGTTTATAATTAACGAACTTCGATGAAACTTGGCAAGTGCCTTTCTTTTATTAATGGCTTGGATGAGTTCGTTATTCAGGAAAATCCGACAGGGTTTTCCGAGAAAATCTTTTCTTTCGAAAAAAATTTTTTTCTCCGAAAATTACAAAGTTATTTTAATGAAATTAGATGGATATGTTGTCTTGCAAAAGACCTTACTACGCACCAAAATTAAACTTTCTAAGTTTATAACAGATTGAGTTATTCAAATTTTAAATTTTCTTTCGAAAAAAAGTTTTTTCTCCGAAAATTACAAACTTATTTTAAAGAAATTTGGTTGATACGTTGCCTTACTACATACCAACATTCAACTTTCTAAGTTTATAGAAAATTGAGTTATTTAAATTTGAAATATATATATATATATATATATATATATATATATATATATATATATATATATATATATATATATATATATATATATATATATATATGTATGTATGTATGTATCCAACCGATAACTCAAAAAATAATTAACAAACTTCGATGAAACTTGGCAAGTGCCTTTCTTTTATTAATGGCTTGGATGAGTTCGTTATTCAGGAAAATCCGACAGGGTTTTCCGAGAAAATCTTTTCTTTCGAAAAAAAATTTTTTCTCCGAAAATTACAGTTATTTTAATGAAATTTTTTATTTTATTATTTGTTGAGTTCCGTTTCTAATTGTCTGTTTGTTTTGTGGAGTTTAAGTTTCTATTTTTTATTACCGGGTTTCGTTATTGAACTGTTTCACATAAAATCACCTAGCATTATTACCTAATTAAGTATTGTAAATTAAATCACAATATTTTTATCGTGAATCATTACGAAAAATTATGTTAAATGTAGAAGTTTATTGTTAGACTCCATGGGCTACTGCTTTTTGAACACTTTTTTGTCATTTGTTTTCTGGTATTGGATTTCATAACCTACTATCCTCAAAACGGTATTTCTCAAAATTGACAGTGCAATTACAAAATTTCTCAATGTTGTACATCATTGGAAAGCTCTTTTCGCAGGCTATCACAAAAAGTTCAATATGGCTGCCATAATAAAAACAAACGTTGATACCTGTAACTCAAAAGCAAATGACAATCCAAAGTTGAGAATAGCACAAAATATTACGCTGTAAAAAGTGTACTGAAAATGTGCAAGAGATGTCAGATCAACGCCTATTTAGATATTGAAGAAAAAAGAAATCGACAAATCTTTTTTTTTCCAAAATAAGTCAAAAACGAAAATGCGCAGGGCAAAATACAAGTCATATTTGGATCTATCATGAAATTCTACAAAGCATTGCTAATTTAACCGACTCCATATCTCTAATAATAACGGAGATAGCAATACATTCCCATCCAGTTTGAGACACACTGTATATATATATATATATATATATATATATATATATATATATATATATATATATATATATATATATATATATATATATATATATATATATATATATATATATATATATATATATGTATGTATGTATTTAGATCTTCATCTGCATTCTACATGAACATATCTTGAGCAATGACGTCTGATTCTTTTAATTACTGATACGTAGTATTACTTTATTTATTTACTTATACGTCTTTTTATTACTTCGGATACTTTTCGCTGTTCTTTCAAACTGCTGAGGACCCCGCTCTCTAAACTTCAAAAAGCCATGTCATTCTTTTTTTTCTGTCAACCTCCTTCCATCCAAATTTTCCACAGCAATCTCCTTCTGTCCAAAAAAACTTCCGTGTCCGTGTTGTCATCGTTTTATTTTCATCTTCGTGGAACTGTCATTTCTGCCAAAAATTTCAAATTATTGTGGAACTGTCATTTTATGCGCACTTCCTTAATACTAATTGCAAAAGTTATTATAAATATAACAATTTTATTCAAGTACGATTGCCTACACATACTATCTATACTAATTCTAATTTTGACAAGTTTTATATTTTTTTGTTAATACACAAATTGATTGTGTGGTAATGTAAATTTGGGCTTATCTAATTTAGTCTTTTAAATGCTCTAAGGCCCATTTTATGCTTTATCATTACTACACTTCTTATATTAACTTAATCTAATTATATAATACCTCATATCAATAACTAATTTAAATTGTATATGGTCCATTTATTTATTCACTTCTTTCTTACTAAATTATTTGCATTCCTGTTTGAAATTTAATGTTTTGTAGGTAAAATAGCTAGTGTTGAGCTACATTTTTCTGTCTTTAAATGGTGTATGTTAGTGTCTTATGTTTAGTGGATTTGGTTATCATAACAACATCCCCTAATACAAAATCGAATTTTGAACTTTTAGGTTCTCAATATGGTTTTTTATTATCTTTTCTGTCTATATAATTTATATATTCTATTATTTCTAATTTTTATGTTATCAAGACTTCCATTACGCTGCTATTTAATTTCGATTGCTCAACTTATCCATTTATCTAGCCTAACAAGATTTAACATTATTTATGTCAATGTTATGTAACATTAGACTCTGCAATCGCCTCTACGTTTTAAACTTTTTAAAAATCTTATTTTTATTGGTAACGTTGCTTAAATATATATTTTTTAGCTAAATATTTTTTATTATTTTTTTGCTTCTATTTTTATCTATACAATATCCTTGTTTTCTGCTTTCAATTTTCTTCAACTTTTATTCTATTCTCTGTTCTATTTCTTCTTTGGCACTGCCCCTTATACTATGCATCTGTTGCTCTCTGGCCTTCTGGCCTTTAATATGCATATATAGCTAGATGTATGTCTTCTATCTCTCCTGTTCTTTTTTATGTTTCGTTATTCGAGCAGGTACTAGTCATTTTTTATTCTTTTTCTTTTTGGTCTTATGTTATGTAGATCTATTAATTTAGCACAAACTGGTTGTATGCTATACGGCACTACCATATTACTATACACACCATCACTCTCAAACTTTGTCGTGAAAACTTCGGAATATGTTTTTAGATTTAAAATTGACTTAATATTTCCTAGGGTTTCTTCTTTTGGGGTAAAACATTTATTTCTTTTGTTTGAGTCTTAGCTCATCAGTTACCTCATTTTCACGACAGTTGGATCCTTTAATGGGGCATATGAATTTTCAAATATTCCCCTTAGTTTTATGTTTAATATTTCTGCAGCTTTTTCCTTTTTATATTTAATCGGGACCAGATATGATTACCTTTTATCATTTTCTAACTCTTTTACCTCAATTTTATGCACATACATCTTCACAACCCTGGTTGCATCATTAATAGCAATTCCCCTATATTTTTCTAACAATTCCACAACTTTTTCTTTATATTTAATATCGCAGTCTGTCTGCATATCCTTTATTTCTTCATACTTATTCTCATTTGCGATATACTTCATTTCTTCTTTACTACATTACATATTATTCATCCCTTTATTTTGACTTCCATCGTCAACCTTTTTAGCTGTTTTTGTGCTTTTTCCAATATTATTCGGCCCTTGCGCATTACTACATATTTGTTAAGGTAATCGATTATTATTTTGTGCTTCTCCATTTCATCTGTTCTCATAATTAAATTATATTCCATATCCGCTATTATTTACGATTGTTTTATTTTTTGTTCACTTATTTCTATCTCCAAAGATATAGTTTCATTTATATCGCCGACTTTCTTGCCCCTTGAATTTATTAGTGTTATTTTAGGTATTTTAATCCTTCCTATATTTCCATATTGAAGTTTTTCAAGTAGTTTTCCTGATATGATCGAGGCTTCCGATCCCTTATCTAACATAATATTTATATTTTTGTTATTTATTTTAGCCTTAATTATAATTAAACCCATTTGCCCTTCTACGTTTTCTGCTTCTTTATAATTTTTTAATATTTTCCTCTGGTGTGCATATATACATATATTGTTGTCCTTTTTGTGTGTGTTTTTATTTTCGTATGGCTTATGCTTATCTAAAAATTGTCTTATTCTATTTGACACATGACTGACCTGCCTGGAAATATGGCTCGTACTTTCTCCATATAGTCACTCATTTCTCTTGTATCGTCCAACCTGTAATGTTTTCTCTTGCCCATGTCTCTCATGCTATTCATCCCCATTTCTCTCCCCTGTCTTTCCTTGCGTATAGCTCCACCGCTTGGTTTTAGTACCGTGTTTTCTTCTTTTATTTTGTTCTACCTCGCTCTCGGATTGTTTTCATGTTCTTCTTTTCTTCTGGCATTATACTGGTAGTCATTTCCAGTTCGTTCCCTGTTATATTTTCCATGGTTGTAGTATCCATTATTGTTGTTATCGTATCGGTGGTTGTTGATATTGTTGCTGTCTCTGTTGTTATATGTGTTATCGTTCCTGTACCTGTTGTCGTTACTGTATCTGTTATCGTAACGATTATTATTATTGTTCCTGTAATCACCCCGGCTACCTGTAAATCTTCTCCCTTGATCATATCTCATGTTATCATTTGGTCTAAACTGCTTTCTATGAAACCTATCCCCCCAGTCCATTTTTGATCTGTTATTTCGCCCATATCTTCTGTCATCTTCGTAGCTTCGTCTCTTCCATTCTTTTCTATCATTATTTTCTTCTCTATTGCTCGGTTTGTTCATCGTTCTTTGTACTCTTCGCAAGTAGTTGATTAGTTGGTCAAGCGTTATTATGTTTTGTATACCTATGGTTTCCACAATCTCTTTTTTAAAATGTCTTGCGATGTAATAATTTGTGGTAGAGATGTTAAAGAGCATGATGAAACATTGCAAAAAGTTGCCAATAGAGCTATGCAGTTCAATGTTAAGTTAAATGTAGATAAACTACAGTCTAGGTCATCCGAGGTAAAATTTTTGGGCATGACTTATAGCAGAGAAGGCGTAAGACCTGATCAAACCAGATTAAAGGCCATTAGTGAGATGGAAAGACCTCATAATAAGAAAGAACTATTAAGATTTTTGGGAATGGGTAACTTTCTAATGAAATTCATTCCAAACTTATACAGCTCCACTAACATTATTAATAAAGGATAATACTGAGTGGGTCTGGGGATCAGAACAGGAAACTTGGTTTAAGTTAATATTACAGAAAATTGTTGAATCACCCACATTACAATATTTTAACAGCAAGCTTCCAATTATTATACAATGTGATGCTTCTCAATATGGCTTAGGTGCCTGTTTGTTTTAAAATAATAAACCTGTTGGGTTTGCATCTAGAACTTTAACAAAAACTGAAACAAATTATGCCCAGATGGAAAAAGAAATTCTGGCGATCTGTTTTGCAGTTGAGAAATTTCACGAATTTATTTACGGTCGTAAAATAGTCATACAAACAGATCACAAGCTTTTTGTTAGCATAATCAATAATGATTTATGCAAGGTAACAGCAAGGTTACAAAGACTCAAACTGAGGTTGTTGAAATATGACATTGAATTAATATACTTACCTGGCAAGGAACTTGTTGTGACTGATCAGTTATCACGATCCTCTTTGAAGTATAAAGGGGAAGATTTCGTATCTAATGAGATTGTTCATTGTATGACATCAATTACACTTAGTGACAAAAGGAAACGACAGTTTATAGAAGAAGCCGACAAAGATATAGTACTGAAGAAAGTGAAAGACTTGCATTTGAAGAATAGCTGGGAGGAACAGTTCAGGGATTTGAAAGAGGAGTTGAAATTTTATTGAAAAATTAAAGAAGAAATTACTGTGAGCGAAGGGTTGATTTTTTATAGAGATAGGGTAGTGGTACCAAAAGCTTTACGGGTGCACATGATTTTTTTTTGCATGAGCCACATTAAGGATTTGAAAACTAAAAAGAGAGCTAAAGAACTAATGTTCTGGCCCAACATGTGTGGAGAAATAGAAGACTACATTACTAATATGTCAAAAGTATACTAAGTCAAATGCTAAACAAACATTTAAGTGCCATGAAATTCTAAATTTGCCTTTTGAAAAAGTTGGCACAGACATCATGGAGTTTAAGGGTAAAAGCTACTTGGTAGTTGCTGACTACTATTCCAAGTGGTTAGAAGGTCGTCAGATGAAAAACAAAACTGCGGAAGAAGTGGTTTTAATTCTCAGAAACATTTTTTCTTGTTTTGGTATTTCAAAAATTATAATATCTGATAATATGCCATTCGATAGCTACATTATGAAAGAGTTCTCAGAACAATGGGGGTTTGAATTGAAAACAGTGAGCCCACATTACCCAAAATCAAATGGATTAACAGAAAAATATGTAGGAATAGCTAGAAATTTAATTAAGAAAACTGAAGAATAATGTATTGATTTTAACTCAGCTCTTCTAGAGTATCGAGACACTCCAATCTCTGGCACAAATGTATCACCTGCAGAATTACTGATGAATAGAAAATTGAGAACAAAATTACCCAGAACAGAAAGCAAGCTAAAACCCAGAATCCCACTAGGTATTAAAGAACAGTTTAAAACAATTCAAAATAAAGCAAAGTAATATTATAATAGAACAGCTCATGAGAAAAAAAAAACGTTTGAGAGGAATGAAAGAATCTATGTGCAAAACACCAATAATAAAGATTGGGAAAAGGCATCTGTGATCAAAGAAGCAAATACTCCTACGTAATATATAGTGCAGACTGATAGCGGAAATATTTACAGGAGAAATGCAATTGGGTTGATAAAAGATCACAAAAGAAGTGATAAAAGGCCAGAAGAGAAGAATCAAGTTGGAAATGAAGAAATGGACGAAGGAAATAGTGAATGTGAAAATTTTGAAGTTTGTGGCCAAAATAGGTCAAGGCAGAGTGATATTGGAAATGGTGAAATTTGTAAAGGGACAAGTGTGACAAGAAGTGGCAGAATTATAAAAAAACCTACAAAGCTGGATTTATAAAAAATCATTTATAATTTATAAAGAATTAATAATTTTATTTTTTATTGATAATTTTATTTTTATTGTCAAGTTAAATTTTTAGGTTGTAAGTAGAACTATTGTTTATTTTAATTTTAATATATAAAGGGAAGATGTCATGATGAGTTGTGCTCTATGGTTTTGCATTCTGGTCCGTCTGTCATCTGACTGTCTGACATGTAGACAGAGGGAATGACAGCGAACAGATGCCACGCAGAGCTTGTGAGCTGGCACTCTTTAACATGAACGTGATAGTCTTATATATCCTGTAATTATGTTACTATGCTCATAAGATAGAATATACAATAAATATATACCTAATAGTAAACATAACACAAGGGATGGTTACTCAACTCAGACAGACTACAAATTCGGGATATCATTGACAAAAAGAGTCTGGTATATTGATTTTAACTTTTGCTTGCTAATTCTCTAAGAGTTTTTCATATTTCTCAAATTATTTTATTTATACAGATTGATTTTAAGTTTTGTTTGAAGATTCGTTGGGTTTTATTCGGCTGTATATGCTTGACTAGTGCGGAGTGGTTTGTATGTATGTTTCTACTTTACACTTTTATCTGTAGACTTTAGCTTTTAAATTTCTGTGTTGTTGCTTATTTGTGGTTCTTGCATATTTCTAATTACTTTTATTTGGGCAGTATTGTATATATAATTTTATTTATACATATGAGGATTAACATTTTGTGTAGTTACCTATTTTGTTTATATATATTTTTTCAAATCTTATTTTACAATTTGACTTTGAAGGTAATTATTCAATTTGTCAATAGGTTGTTTCATTTGTTGTTTTTGTTTTTGTCTTTTGGATTATAAATTGCATATATTTTTATACTTGTGATATAATATAGAGTATTGTCTGATATTTAGTGATGCAAGAAAGGGTGTAATTTTGTAACGATGTAATAATAATACGTCTGGCTCTTTGCCTTGAAAATATTTCGTTTTAATAGTGTTAAGGCTCACGTAAAAACGTAAAAGTACCTTATAGGTACTTCTGAGAGTGAACTTTGTTTATTATTGTTATATTGTTTCTGTTTTGATCTGCATCTCTTTCTTTTTCTGTCATTTTGGTGGTATTAAACACACACACACACACACACACACACACACACACACACACACACACACACAAATATATATATATATATATATATATATATATATATATATATATATATATATATATATATATATATATATATATATATATATATATATATATATATATATATATATATATATATATATACGTATATATCACACCGAAAACATATCAAAATTGAAACTGACTACGGATATGTATTCTAGGGGGCCTAGTTCGCGCTCATTTTAAGAAATTTTTTGCAAATATAAGTCCAAATCGCCTCATTAATAAATTATTTTTCACTTAAATTCAAATATTCATAACAATAAATAAAATCCTAAAAAAATACTGCAAAAAATGGATAAGAAACCAGAAGTGATTATTTAAGAGTTAAAAAATGTTCAAGAAGAAGTGATGCTTAGATGCTTATTATATATTATTGGACGAGCTTGACCCTGATTCACGCGACATTTACATTCACACAATTCACACTGTAAGTCAACATACTGGTACGTTTGTTACTTGGTGAAAGAAACGCCTGGCCACTCAATATAACTGAGGCGGGCTAAGGCGCTCGTAGTCGATCGTATCGATACACCACTACAACATACAATACACCGCCTGCATTGTTTCTCTTTTAAGGACACTGAAACTCATATTTAAAGTCCAACTTAAATTTATATCTGCAGTGTGTTCTAATTTCACGCTGCGAAAATTTGCTAAAATATAAAAATTTAAGCTAGTTAGTTAAAATTAAATAAATGGCATCGGAAGCTCAAGTCCATTAGCCACAGATTTTTCTAATTCACTTTCGAAAATATTATCCCATCGTCCTTCGTTATGGTTTATAATGAAACATGGAAAATCAGGGAGAAGTGTGACCTTTACATGGAAAACTGATATTCGATATACACCTTTCCTTAAATATGATATTTATGTAGGTATGTTGTTTTTTGATACTTTTTGAAGAAAATAAACTGTGAGAATTGCGCCTAACGACCCGCCAAGGCTTAAATCACCAGGGACGACTCCTCAATAAGTGCACCCGTGCGCGCGCACTGCCGCCTGCCGTGGAAAAAATAATATTTTTGCTATGCTATATTTTAATAAATTTTTATTCACTTTTTTTACCTCCTGCATCCAACAAACAAAATTAGTATATCGAGGATCGCAGAGAGTCGGCAGCCATTAATACAGAATCAGAATAAGTAGTGTTAATCGTTGCAGACGTTATATACATCCATATCCATATAAAGCACTCGGGCAGCGGTGTGTATTTTTTGGCGCTTTCGTGAAATGCGATACTACAGTGCGAAATGATCGCCGAATCTTGATGACCTTGGTCGAAAACGACCGAATAAGCAATCTGTTGTGCGCTATAAAATTACACACTAACAGTTTGTAGTGGACTTTTGGCAGAGCGTGTGTACCTACTACTACTACCTAATAATTTTCGTCTTCGCGTCGGATTGATTTTTAATTAGAGCATTTCGTTGTTGTTTACATGTTCCAAGAAGACAATTATTATTATTATTATTATGGTTTCTACTTCGGGTTGCTTAATAAGTAGACAAAATAACTGTGATACTGTGATTAATTCAGTGTATATTTTAAATTTAAAGGTTAACTTTTTAACGGACTTTTTAACTATTATAACGTATAACTAACTAGAGGAAAACTTGGTAAGTAGTTAATACTTATTAAGTTTTGTAAGTAGGTTTCTTTATAATACATTTTTGGGGAAAAAATAGGCGAGCTCTTCATTTTTAGTGAATTTTTATTTTAAAAAATTCACAAATAAAGAGGTATCGATGAAGAGACTTTCCAAATTTTTTTCAAATGAGCTCGAACTAGGACCCCTAGAACCCATATCCTGGGTCAGTTTCAATTTTTATATGTTTATATATATATATATATATATATATATATATATATATATATATATATATATATATATATATATATATATATATATCCAACCGATAACTCAAAAAATAAGCAACTGATTTCGATTAAACTCGACAAGTGCCTTTCTTTTATTAATGGCTTGGATGAGTTCGTTAGTCAGGAAAATCGGATAACATTTTCCGGGAAAATTTGGAGTTTTCCGAAAATTACAAAGGTATTTTAATGAAATTTGGTGGATATATAATTTGTAAAATACCTTACTACACACTTATATTCAACATTCTACATTTTCAGAAAATTGAGTTATTCAAATTTTGAGTTTTATTTTGAAAAAAAAAATTTCTTCGAAAATTGCAAAGTTGTTTTGATGAAATTTGGTGGATATGTTGCTCTGGGTAAGACCCTACTATACACCAAAATTCAACTTTCTAAGTTCGTAGAAACTTGAATTATTCAATTTTGAAGCATTTCATAAAAATTTACTACCATAACGCACTTGCTGCGTCCCGAACTTTTTGTTTCTTGCGCACCCCCAATGCATTAAGGCACGAGCCGCTACTGTAAATCACAGACTAAAATGGGCCACGGATAATAAGGTTTGAATATTAGGACAGACAGAAGGATACTTAAGACTAGTTGCATCAATCTATTACATACAAGAAACTCTATACTTATCAAATGCGACAACAATCTACTAAAATGATCTATGTTCCGATTATTATATTATATTCTTATGCTGGAAATTAATATTCAGATATATTAGTACCTTGTCTTAGATTTATACATTTAAATCTATATCTTTAAAAAATTTGCAAATTGCAATATTTATAAGTTAGTAGTTAGTAAGTTAGTAAGTTAGTAAGTTAGTAAGTTAGTAAGTTGGTAAGTTGGTAAGTTGGTAAGTTGGTAAGTTGGTAAGTTGGTAAGTTGGTAAGTTGGTAAGTTGGTAAGTTGGTAAGTTGGTAAGTTGGTAAGTTGGTAAGTTGGTAAGTTGGTAAGTTGGTAAGTTGGTAAGTTGGTAAGTTGGTAAGTTGGTAAGTTGGTAAGTTGGTAAGTTGGTAGGTTGGTAGGTTGGTAAGTTGGTAAGTTGGTAAGTTGGTAAGTTGGTAAGTTGGTAAGTTGGTAAGTTAGTAAGTTAGTAAGTTAGTAAGTTAGTAAGTTAGTAAGTTAGTAAGTTAGTAAGTTAGTAAGTTAGTAAGTTAGTAAGTTAGTAAGTTAGTAAGTTAGTAAGTTAGTAAGTTAGTAAGTTAGTAAGTTAGTAAGTTAGTAAGTTAGTAAGTTAGTAAGTTAGTAAGTAGTTAGAATTTTTCACCCTCTGCTGACGCTAACTTTGCTAGTGAAACGATCGCCAGGTCTTTAAAAAGATGTGTTGTAGTGATTGGGGTTCTCCGAAAGTACTTTTCGTTCTAGATTCTAGAGAGTGTTTCAAACATAAGAAAATTATGTGATTTAGGTCTCCTACCGAGTTTCCATCGCAGGGTATCTTCCATGGTTAGTTTTCAACTTAGTCAACACAATCATAGGTATATACCTATGCTGTGGTAGTATAGTTTTTTTTATTGGGGCGTTGCCGACGCTCAGGCTATTCGGAATAAGTAGCCCCATGAACCTCGCGTATCACCGCGCAACTGTCATCTCTGACATAACATGATGGTGAAGGGATCTCTTCTTCTCTGGTCTTTTTTGTTTTCCTACATCTCGCTTCGCTCATTATTTGAGGATGAAGAGTTCGGCAGTTGCTCTTCCTGCTCTTTTGTTCAGCCACTCGGATTAAGCTCGGTTTGGCTCCCCACTTGCTGCAGTCTTTGACATTCCTCGGCTTATTTACTCTGCAGTACTTTCCTGACAAAACAGCAGACACTACTCCATTTGCCCTCACTACCTATAATTATCTGGACAATGTTTTCTATTAATTTTCGAACCCAGTTACGTTTCGAACTGATGTCTCCACTGGATCCATCTATCGCACAGTAGGACTGTGTGCTCCGTTGTATCGGTGTCACCACAATACAAACGCAAATCGTCTTCTGTTATTCCCATTCTCTTTGTATACTGCCCGTAGCTGCCGTGACCCGACAGGAACTGAGTGATAAAAAAGTCTAGCTTTCGATGACCACATTTCACCCAGGAAAGAATATCTGGGAGAAGTGACAGTCCATTCTGCAGTACCTACATGTCCTTCCCATATCTCCTGCCAATAATTTAGAGTTATTCTCTTTGCACATTCTTTACTTCTGCTGTGTTGGCATCGTCAGTATAATATAGTCGCAGTCTCTCCTCCGCAAGGAGCGTAATTGGTGGTACTCCCGTGATCACCTGTATGGCTGCAGTTCTGTACCCAACGGCAATGCTAAACAGAGCCTTCTTTTGTGTACCCAAAAGCATATCCTTGTATCTCTTTATGTCGATGGCTTGATACCATACCGGTGCACCATGCAAAAGTATGGACTGGACCACTCCACACAGGAGTACCCTTTTGGGACTACTAGGCCCTCCTATATTTGGTAGTATCCTCATCAGCACAGCCATCTTCTTTTGGGCTTTATTAACGGAGCATGTGTTCGCTGAATTTCAATTTATTATCTATGTATATACCTAAGTATCATTTTTCTTAGCTACTTGTATTTCAGCTCCTAAAATCTCGAACTGAACTTGGTTACATTTGTGAGGTCCTTTCAAAATAACTGTCTCAGTTTTGTGTGGGTCCAGTACTAAGTCATTTCTATCCATCCATCTGCTAATCCTCGCTAATGATTCATTAACTCTAAATTCAAGTTCACGTTGATCAAATGCTTCCACCGTAATAGTCAGATCATCGGCTTATGCTATACTGACTACCTCTTCAGTTAAAGGTAATTTTAACACTGTATAAGATTTTCCAAAGGAGATGGCCTAACACCGATCCCTGCGGGACACCTGCAGTAACTTATATTTACGTACACTTCGACAATCTAATGAGTCATCGAGGACTCTCTACAACGTTTACAAGTATTGCGAGATACCTCTTCCAGTGCTCCCTTTTAGAAAGAGCAATACATCTCTTTAGTTCTTGACAGAATATTTTGTATTGGTGCTGAATGTTTATTGTTTCTTCATGGGTGATGGTATTTCTGGTATTCGCTCTCGTAATTGTTCTTCTTGGTTGCTTACGATGCGTTGATTTTCGATGTATGGTGTTCACCAGTATGGTTTTTTCTTTGTCCTGCACATAAGATGGTGGTATTTTCTTTTGTTGCTTCTTCCAACACTGCCATCAAACCTTCTAGGCTCTCGACTTCCATGTCTCTTGCCTTTCTTTGGAGGCTTTCTACAAACTTTTCACTATCTAAGAGTCTGCGAATACACTGTTGCTAATTTCCAATCGTCTTCGACCAATCCACCTCGAAGATGATATGGTTATAGAATGTCAAAAACTCCGCAGAAAGCACTTCCCGTCCGTTAATATTCTTTGTGATGTTTGCAGTACTTACAGTAACGTCTATAAATGATCGGTTTGTCCCTCGTTCAATCGTCGGGTTTTCACCTGTATTTTTAATAATACACCGCTTGCTGTTTTACTCAGCGACCTAATACTGTCCCCAACCTCGGATACGTCTATAGTGCTCATCATCGATTTCAATAGATCTGCATAAGGCTTAACTTCCGACCTTATAATAATCTTATCAGTTACAGGGGCCTTCAGTTTCGTTATCCTTTCCTTATCATCTAACTTGAGCTTTTCTAGTTTTTCTCTTCTGGGTTGTATAACTGTAACCTCACAACCCGCCTTTCGAAACACTGTTTCTAGACATTTCCTTCGGTAGTCATAATTATGATTCCCTACTGCCACAACTTCCATTTTTTTCAGATTTCAATGTCTTCATTATATTATACAGTGTGGGTACATCGTTGATCCCATTTTTGTCTGTTTTTTTTCCTCTCTCTCCCTAACTCGATATCGTCTCCGTATTATTTTGGATATAGTCCACTTGACCTTCGGCCAGTCATTCTATTAGTAGTTTGATTCCCTGGTACATCAACACGACATCTTAAAGCGATTTATTGTTGGGTTTCAGGCTCAAATCCAGTATCACAACTAGATCTCCAAATCTGGGATTCAGTATACTAACAGCCTCTTCTTTGGTACCTTTATATGTTTCTCCTGACCAAATCTTATCTATTACCTTAGACAAACCTTCAAAATCTGTTTCTTGGTCTAGCATCCTACTTATATGTATATTATATTCTAGCCTTATGCATCCTTCTTCTTCACATGTCACCTCCATGTCAACTTGAACACCGATTTATTTTGTCTCTTGAATGGGTATATTTCCCTTCACATCACATATATTTGTTTTTATGCAGTTTGTATAATTCTTGGCTGTATATGCAGTTCGACATATTCCACATATCTTCTATTGAGAACGTCAACTTGGTAACTCATTTCTCTTATACCTTGTTTTATTTCAGCTTTTGTATTTACATTGCTTTTTATCAGTTTCATCAGCTCCTTGGTCTCTTTTGTTAGCTTAGCCAACATTTTTTTATATTCGCTGAGCTCTTTGTCATGGCAAGTTTGTTCTCGTGCTCTTTTTAAAGCAGCAGCGAAACTGTTGAGTCATATCTACGAAAGGTACTACGTTCCTTTATATTCTCCTTCGGCTTAGTTTCGACCTTTGCCGCCGGAAATATTCCGCCTGACTTGATATCGCCAACCGAGCACTTTGACCCTTGTCTTGGTCTTGGTGATGATCTTCCTATAGAACTACGACCCCTAAACGGTTTATCGATGCCCATCCAACTGTAAAACGCTCCTTGTTTGCTTGCCTCTTCCGTGCTAAAACTCTCTGTTTGCTTGTCAATCGTACATCTTTCCGCGCCTTCCAGCTCACTCGCAGAGTTACCCCCTCCGTATTTCATGGGGCAGACTACGGCGGCCCCATTCAAGGCCCCCGCAGTGTAGGATTTACGGTTGTTCGGACGCACCTGGAGACAATTTCCCTTCTGCGTTTAACTATCCTTCTTTATTTTTTGTTGGCATATATATATAAAGCATGAAAGTTAAAAAGACACATAGCCCTCGGATACCCTAATAGCATCGGTGTCGGAAAATAACAAGAGTCGGCCGGGAGATAGAGAAATATAAATCTGGCCAAATAGGAAATATGAAAGAGGAGGGGCTCACCCAAGACAAATTGAAGAAAAGCGAGTAGCGCAGCTCAGGTGTGTATGCGTATAGGTGCTCATGTGGATGTGTGCGAGTGTGTGAATATGTGTTTCTGATTTCGAGTGAAAGTGCGCCCCCGTAGTCGCCATCCTTGTGCTTACCAAGAGGGAGCCCCTGAGGGCGTAGTACCATAGTAAAATCTGTTGTCGCTATCCGATGACTTATTTCCAATGGAAGTGAAGTATGAATTAAGGTGTAAGGATTTGAATAGTTATTGACAATGTTTTTACATTTTCTTTCCCATAGTAAAGTGATGTACTGGTTAACTTGTTTCTTTAAACCAGTGTAATAGATTTTGCAATCAAATAAAGACCCTTTTCCAGCCGCTGCTTGCTTGTCCAACATGCATTCGGTGTGTCCTCTCATCCATAGGAACATCACCTCAAAGTTTTTTGATATTTGATAAAGTAACTCCAAAATAGTAAACAGTGTAGAGTCCGAATTGTGTTTAGTTTTTCCATGTTTAATCGCCATTATTGAAAAATGTGGAACGCTTCACGATTTTGCGTGTCACCCTTATTCAACAATTTAAACAGATCTAGAAGATAGGATCTAGGAGGTTCTAATGCGCACTCATTTGGAGCGTTTTTTTAAGTCTTGATCTTCTCGTTAGCGATTTTATTCTACAAGAATTCATTAAAATATAGCAAATGGAGATTTTCGATTAAAGCTGGGCTGCTATACAACGTGCCAAATTTTGAGGCGGCGTGTATTGGTAACTTTGTAATTATTATAGCTACATACTTGGTTCAATGGGAAAGTTTTTCGCTATTATGAAAGCATACTAGATGGCTTCTCTTTTGTCTAATTAATTTAGTTTCCAGGCAAACGCTCAAACACGTAAAAAATGCGATTTTAAAAGTAGTTTGTATCTCAGATAATATGAGAGCTACGGCTTTACAACTTGCACCTTTTTCTCTCTAAGTTTTTTGTATATATAAAAGAAGCTTAGGAATTAGGTGTATTGTTCGCCCCTTGAGAGGATAATAATACTACTAGTACCAACTGCCTAGGTTTGACTAAAATCTAAAGAATTTGAAAATAAATTGAAACTATGAGAAAAAGAAAGAGACACACGTCACACCAATGTGGCCTATCATAATGATGAGACGAACAAAGTTGGTTACTAAAACATGGTAATAAACACAAGGATATTGCAAGATGCTTACTTATATATTTAACTTAAGTTTCTATGTACTGTACAAATTAGGAACTAAATATATTTATTAAGGTCAGCATTCCTAATAAAGTCTATAGAAGATGACACAACCCTTCTATTACTGTACGCTTTCTGCATTAAGATTATAACAGTAAGAGAAAGTGGTAGTTTTTCCTCCTAGATTGTAGCTACAAGCTTTTCTCTTGGTCTTGAGTGCACATAGCAAGAAAATATAATATGGTTCAGATATGCTAGAAGTATCACAGGGCAGCAAGGGGAATCTTCGATTTTTATCTTATGAAGGTTGAGAAGTTGCCTATAGTTATTCGATTGAGTGTAGATGATAACTATCTGGGAAGCGGAAACTCTTTACATAAAGGTTAAGTTGCACATTGTTAAGACACTTTTTCAAAGCGTCCTCAGTCATGTGGTTAAAAAATTGCACCCCTTTGTGTTTTCTAGATATCTGTACCAGCTTCTTATGGACGCCATATTAGATTTTTCGACAAACGCAGAGTTTTTTTAATTTGTTTTTCAATATGCCATATATATATATATATATATATATATATATATATATATATATATATATATATATATATATATATATGTTGGTCAATTGGAAAAATAACAAAATTATGGAAGTCACAAATAAGATAAATTTAATATAACAGAATTTGAAAGAATTAGAACAATTATAAAAGTACCAAAAATATTCTACTACATGGCTTCCGCCAACATTAATGCACATTTGGCGACGTTTTTGTTCCGATATAGATACTCTTAAAAGCGCGTTGTTATTATTACTTGTATAAGAATGTCTAGTACATCCTATATACAGTGTCGAACGGCAAATGGAGTATATATGAAAAAAGTGTTCGTCAAAGCTCTTTTAAGAGTTCAAAGATATAGAGAAGTTCTGCCTGGGGTATCATTACCTCCTAGACCTGTAATCACGTGATGGGGAACCTGGATCGAGGCTCCCTTATTTCATTTTAAACATTTTAGAGAAATCACGGAGGTAATGCTTGAATTTGCAGATGAAGCAGGTGCGTCAGTGAAACAAGCAAAAACTATTTTAAAGGACTCCAAATTGAGCCAGCAATTATGTTTTATAAACAGTAATGATAACATAGTTACAGAAACTATAAAAAAATTCGCAGCAAAATGTTTTGCTAACTGAATCAGTTAAATTAATTTTAAAGAATCTATTGATAAAGCAAATAGGCCTGTTGCAAAACAAATTACAAAAAAAATATCCGAAACACTAAAAAAAAGAGGGTTTTACCAAGTTAACGCAGATTGCAAAAGCTCTGGATGGAGATTTTTCAGACGATTTAAACAATGTAGAACCTACCATATTGTCAAGCTTAAAATATGCTCCAATTACATCAGTCGACGTAGAACGGAGTTTTTCTTTGTATAAAACTTACTAACTGAGAGAAGGCAATCTTTCAAAATAGATCATTTAGAGCGCCACTCAATAATATCTGTTAATAGTAATAATTGCAATAATAATATTAATGAATAATTAATTCATAATATAATTATGGTCCTATATGGTTGATTGTGAATAAATTTATAGCTTAGACCTTTAAAAACGTGTTTTATTGGTATACTATGATTATTTATTCATTGCATATATCGTAATTTTTGTGCATATTTTGTTCAAGTTGGTGCATATTTTTTTCAAATTTCTTGCATATATATGCGCATATTTCACCTAAAAAATCCGAGCCCTGGTTATAAATATGCGCAATAATTGAGATACTGCATTAATTCCATTTGGTCGTTCCACACTGTATATTATAAATGTTAAAATTAGGATGTTTATATGATGGTTACTCCATCGCGCATAAACAAACGGATCTGGATAAAACTTGACAAACAGATAGGCCATGACCAGAATTAACCCATAGGGTACTTCTTATCCCGAAATTCCACCCCTAAGGGAATGACATTCCAACTCCTATTTCGCCGTTTAGGGTTGGAATTTGGGGAAATCGGTGTTGAGGTTAATAGTTCTAAATATTAAAATACATGTATTAGAATTTTTATAAAATCAACCGCCAGGGGTGTAAAATAAGGGATGGAAGTTTGTATGAGATTTTGATATGTTTGTTACTCAACCACGCACAAATGGTTAAACGTATTTAGATAAAACTTGGCGAACAGATGACCTGATTTAACACATATGTTGCTTTAATCCCGATATTTCACCCATAATCGAATGAAGTAGGTGTTAGAAAGTTGTATAAAAATCAGATGGTTTTAAAGCTGGAAACATGAAGACTGTTACTTTAATTAAGAGCTCCAAATAATAAAATAAGCGTATTACCAATTTTGGAAAATCAACCACCAAGGGTGTAAAATAAGGGAAGAAAGATTGTATGAGATGTTTGTATGTTTGTTACCTAATCACGCATAAACGGCTGAACGTATGTCGATGAAACTTGGCAGACAGATATAACCTAATCTTAGTTAATATATATTATACTTTTATGGCGAAATTCCACCCCTAAGGGGATTAAATAGGGGTTAGAATGTTGTATAAATATCCTATGTTTTTAAAGCTTAAGAGCTCCAAATGATAAAATAAGTATTTCAGCAGTTTTGGAAAGTCTACCACCAAGGGTGTAAAATGATGGGTGAAAGTTTGTATGAAATGTTTGTCTGTTACTCAATCACGCATAAACAGCTGTACGTATTTGGATGAAACTTTTCAGACAGGTAGAACATAATTTGAATTAGCACAGGATACTTTTATCCCGAAATTACACCCCTAAGGTGATGAAATAGGAGTGCGAAAGTTGTATGAATGTCCTATGTTTTTGAAGTTAGACACGCGAAAATCGGTATTTAGGTTTAGAGTTCTAAATGATAAAACACCTACATAACCATTTTTGGAAAATCAGCCCTCAAAGATGTAAAATCCTAATTAAATATTATAAATGGAAAAGTTTTTTTTTTGTTATTTCATCACGCATAAACGGCTGAACGGATTTAGATTAAAGTTGGCAAAAAAATAAACCATGACCTGAGTTAATACACATGATACATTTTATCTCGAACATAGCCTCTAAGGAGTCAAACAGGGGTTGCAAATTTGTATGAAAGTCATAGTTTTTAAAGTTAGAGACGTAGTTGTGTATTTGTATTTTATTAACAATATTCTTAGTGTGTGGAATATTATGGTTTATGTTTTGACTTGCCTTATGTATATGCTTATATGTATCAAAAGGGTTAATAAAGACTATTGGTATATATATATATATATATATATATATATATATATATATATATATATATATATATATATATATATATATATATATATATACAGGGTCCGGCAAGAGGATCACATAATTATCGTCACAACTGCTCTACCTATAAATGTCAAATTTGGTATCCATGGATATACCAGTTTTTCGCGTAACCGGAAATAAGTTTCATGTATAAAGAGTGATCAGTTTCCCTGTGCCACACCAAACTTGTAATTTTTTAAATGGGACACCCTATATTTTATTTTATCTTTTCGTAAAGCACTTCATGGTGAGTAAAATGTTGCCCAACAATAGGGGCCTTGGATCAACGGTTTAGAAGTTATTAGATTGTTTGTCCGAAATTTTATTCCGATTCAACACGACAGTGCTGCCACGTCGTCGCAAAATCTGTCAAGATCTGGTATTACCATGACTCTTGACTCAATGTAGCATAATAAAATATGGTTATATAGTTAGCGGAAATATCCACTTATACAGGGTGTTACATTTTACAAAGCTCAATTTTTCTCGAAACTTTCAAACGGAACACCCTGTATATGACTACGGCATCAGATAGCGGGTAGCTTTCTCCCAATACCATATTTTCTGTGGTTCAATTGACTGGATCAATACAAACTGATGGATCATTTGTAAACGTCTGGGCTTTCTTCTTTCTAAAGGTGAATTATAATTTGTACAGGCTTTTAACGAAAATCATAGACATGGCATTTTTTTTTGTAAATTGTTACATCGTTTTTAGATAATTGTATGGTGAAATTTATTTTTAACTTAATTTATAAACAACAAACATTAAATAAAAATAATAGTACCACATTATTTTAATACATAAACGAAAAAAATCAAGAATGTATTAAAATAACAGTTTTAATAGCAAATCTCAAATCGGATGCTCGAACACGTTCACCCTTGCTGAACGCAAAGTTCTAATCTTTCCATAATTTGTCTATGCGTAGCATGGATCCATCTCCCGATCAACATTCCGACACGCATCTAATATCCGTTGTTGTAGATTGTGAACGCTAACTACAGGATTTATGCCAAAATCTGAATAGACTTGGTCCTTGATGTAGCCCCAAAAAAAATAATAGTCCATGGGAGTCAAATTTGGGGACATTGCAGGTCATCGTATTTGGGCATTTGTACCTATATAATTAGGGCCAAAAACTTGGTGCAAATACTCCACAACTATCCTGCTGTTGTCAGCTGGACATCCATCGTGCTGAAAAAGAATCCTAGGTTGGATATTCAGTGGAAGATCATCCAACCAATCTTCCAGATGGGTGTTTCGGTGATTGAGGTAAGTCGCCCCGTCTAAATTTTCTTCAAAAAAATACGGGCCCTATTAATCTATTATCTAATAGCCCACACCATACGTTGGTTTTATATTCAGTTTGGTGGTTCCTCGAAAAAACCCAGTGTAGATTTTCCGTTGCCCATCTTACACTGTTATGCTTATTCAACACACCATTCTTTGTGAACTTTGACTCATCCGTCCAAAGGATATGGCTTAAAGTTTTATGATCTATATATAAAGTTTCATTCACCCAATACGAAAACTCTAAGCGGCTCACATAGTCGCCATCTCTGAGGCCTTGGACAAAATGACACCGGTAAGGCTTATAATTATACATTTTCATTATTCTGCGAACACTTCTATTTGAAATATCGGTTGCTCAAGCTAGTTGTGTAGCTGATAAACCTGGGTTTTCTTGCAAATGAAGTAAAGTTTTTTACGAAATATCTTCATTGCTAATTGGCTTTACGTGGGTTATTGGCTGATTTCCTATTACACTTCCGAATTGTGTGTGTGTGTGTGTGTGTGTGTTTTGTTTCTTTAACGTCGTTCTGTAAGGAGGGTAGGGATATTTAACGTGCCCAACATTGTATGGACACGGGACCGACGGCTTTACGCCCCCTCCGAAGGGCGGAACGTGCAGACATTCAACTTGCTCAAATACAATGCCAGAACCTCGTTGATGTTAATATTACAGTTTGTACTGAAAAAGTGAAAGGAGTACCCTGGGATCGAACCCAGTATCCTTCGGTTCAGAGGCACACGTTCTTACCCCTGAACCACCGAGGTTCTTACCGAATTGTGAAAATGTATTGTAAATACGCAGAAATGATCAATAATCCGGGTGTGGTCGCTCTGGGTACCGATCCCTAAATAATTATTGTAACAATTAGATGGAAACTCAGTGTAAATGAACAAAAAAATGTACCTGTATCTTCGCGACGTCGCCACTTTTTGGCATTCAATATAAGTCTCCAACATATCCTTTCTCTCCTGAACTGAATAATCCATACGGAATGCAGACATCGATTAATTACTGTATTGACAAAAATAATCCAATACACGTACTTACACTATTTTGTTGTTAAACTAGCGAAATAGCTTTATTATTTTTAATAAAAGTTCAGTAGTTTGTTGCTAGGCAACAACTTGAGCGTTTCAGTGATAATTATTTTAAATCGGAATTATTCTGAGTATGTAAATCTATGCTGCTACCCTCAGGCAAATCATACGAAGATTAGACTTGTTATTAAAACTGTTATTTTGCTTAGTAGTTGATTATTTCAATTATTTGAAATTTTTCGTTTATGTATAAAATTAATGTGGTATTATTATTTTTATTTAATTTTTGTTGTTTATAAATTAAGTTAAAAATAAATTTCACTATACAATTATCTAAAAATGATGTAACGATTTACAAAAAAATGCCATGTCTATGATTTTTATTAAAAGCCTGTACAAATTATAATTCACCTTTAGAAAGAAGAAAGCCCAGACGTTTACAAATGATCCATCAGTTTGTGTTGATCCAGTCAATTGAACCCCAGCAAATATGGTATTGGGAGCAAGCTTACTAAACCCGCTATCCAATGCCGTAGTCATATACAGGATGTTCCATTTGAAATTTTCGAGAAAAATTGAGCTTTGTAAAATGTAACACCCTGTATAAGGGGATATTTCCGCAAACTATGTAACTATATTTTACTATGCTACATTGAGTCACGAGTCATGGTAATACCAGCTCTTGACAGGTTTTGCAACGACATGGCAGCAATGTCGTGTTGAATCGGAATAAAATTTCGGACAAACAATTGAATTACTTCTAAACCGTTGATCCTAGGCCCCTATTGTTGCGCATCATTTTACTCACCATCAAGTGCTTTACCAAAAAATAAAATAAAATATAGGGTGTCCCATTTAAAGAAATACAAGTTTTTTTTTTAATTCCAACAACACACCACCAGGGCTTACAGCCTAAATACTATCGTACCGTGGGTGTTGACAAGGAGGAAAGAGGCAGCTTGTTAATTCTGGACTTGAAGGTTTGGAGGTTCGGAGGAGAAGGAAAAACATGTGCCGGCAAGGAATTCCACAACTTGGAAGTCCTCGGGACAAAAGAGCGGGCATAACAAGATGTTCTATGTCTGGTGACCTGGACAGTAAAAGGGTGCATTCGCTCTGTTCCCCTGGTAGATCTGTTGGGGGCAGCAGGTGGGGGAACTATGGAGGAAAGCTCCTCTGAGCAGTGCCCGTGCAGATATTTATAAAAGAGAGAGAGAGAGAGGTCACCAACGGCACGTCGGTGGGCAAGGGATGGCAGCCTTTGGGTAAGGGTAGGGTCACCGATGAGACGTATAGCTCTCTTTTGAATGGAGTCCAGGATAGCGAGTGTAGAAGCGGCAGCGGCACCCCAGATGTGGGAGCAGTATTCGAGGTTTGGCCTTATTTGTGAAGTATATAAGGTATAGAGATTAGCTGGCGAAAAGTATTTGCGAGCCCGGAAGAGGAAACCTAATTTCTTAGCAGCCGCTTCTGCAATTGATGTGACATGTTGGTGCCAATTAAGATTTCGATCCACAGAAATGCCAACAAGAGAAAAGGACTCATTACTTTGAATAACTTGGTTGTTCATTTTGATGGGTCTAGGGCTGGTGTATCTCTTGTGAGAAAGAAAGCAAGACTTAGTTTTGGTGGGGTTGAATTGTACAAGATTTCTACTTCCCCAGTCTAATATTTTTTGGAGATCCACGGAGACAGAACCCTCCATGAGTCTGCGATCCTCATCTAATTGGGCTAAAGAGACAGGCTTAGAATATTGTATATTTGAATGGAGGATGCTGTCGTCCGCGTAGCTGTGAACTGGGTTGTATGTGCTAGAGAGGAGGTCATTGATGTGGAGAAGAAACAAAGTAGGGGCTAAAGCTGAACCTTGAAGAACTCCTGCATTAATTGGATACAGTTTAGAGGAATGGCCATCCACAACAACAGATATGCTCCTGTTGGAGAGGAAATTTGCTGTCCACATACAGAGTTTTGGTGGTAGGCCATAGGCCGGAAGTTTATTAAGCAGCGCTGCGTGCCAGACCTGGTCGAATGCTTTGGATATGTCTAGAGCAACAATCTGAGATTCACCGTGTTGTTCCATGGACTTGTTCCAAGAATGGGTGACAAAGGAAAGGAGGTCGGCAGTCGATCTGCGCTGACGGAATCCATACTGCCTGTCGTGGATTAGACTGTGTTTTTCAAGAAATTTTAGTAAATCGGTGTTTATATACTTTTCCATCATTTTAGAGACGACTGAAAGGAGAGAAATAGGCCTGTAGTTGCTAGGAAGCGCTTTGGATCCTTTCTTGGGGATGGGTTGTACTCGAGCAGTTTTCCAGTTACTAGGAAATATGCCTTTATTATAAGATATCTGAAACAGACGAGTCAGGACAGGAGCAAGTTCTGGTGCGCATTTTTTGAGAACAATTGCTGGGATCTCGTCAAGGCCAGAGGCTTTCCTGGTATTAAGAGAAGAGAGCATCTTTCGTACCTTTTTAGTTTTGAAAATGATATCCGTCATTTTATGCGCGACATTGGGGACTGTTGGTGGTTGAACATTTGGAGGTGGGTTGAGAGTAGAATTGCCGGCGAACAACGAAGGAAAAAGTTCAGCCTTGCCCAGGGCGGTAGAAACAATTTCATCCCCTGAGACAACAGGTGGGAACGTGCTTTTGCAGAAATTATTTCCAATAGATTTAGCAAGAGTCCAGAAGGGTTTGCCGCCATTGGAGCTTATGAGGACTTTGTTTTTTATGTGGTTATTAAACGAGTTTTTTGCCTCAGAAAGAATGCGGACATAGCGGTTTCTTGCGTCGTTAAATGCTTGACGATTTTCTTGACTGGGATTGTGTAGAAGCGTTTTGTGAGCTTTGACCTTTTCAAGTCTGGCCATGTCACAGGATTTAGAGAACCAGGGCTTTTGAGTGGCTGAAGAGGTTTTCTGTGTAAATAATTCCATGCCAGCTTGGATAATTTCGGTGACGTTTTGTGAGATATCAGAGGGGTCAGGATGAGAGAAGCAGACAGACGCCCATGGAAATGAGGAAAAGTAATCCCGCATTTCGTCCCAGTTTGCGGAGTTGTAGTGCCAAACGATACGTGGGTGTGATGACTGTGTGGTCTCGGGTTGCATTGCGCAGGAAGCAGTGACCATGCCGTGGTCTGAGCGACCAAGGGGGGCGGTGACTGATATCTTATAGCATTCAGGTTGTGTAGTAAGAAGGAGATCCAAGGGATTTGAGCTGTGTGTTGGGATATGTGGAAAGTAAGTAGGTTGCTGAACCACATTGGCTAAAGAATTGCTGACTGCAAAGGCCTCCGCTGCTCTCCCTTGTGGATCGGTTTTTGAAGATCCTAGCCATTCCTTATTATGGACATTGAAGTCACCAAGAATAGTGACCTCGGAGGAAGGATATTCAGAAATCAGATAGTCGGTTTTTTCAGAAAGGTAGTCAAAAAGCTGGACAAAGTTGTTGTCAGAAGGTGACCGGTAAATGCAACAGATGAATTTAGTTGCAGCCCTGAGAGAGAGTTTTATCCATAGTATGTCTTTTCTTCCAGCTTCTAAATTGGGGAGTCTGGTGCAGGGTAGATTGCTACGGACGTATGCGCACACGCCTCCATGCAATCTAAAGGAAGTAAGGAGCTCATACCCTGGGAAATTGAGGTGATTAGTGGCTGTTTTGGCACTGATTTGGGTTTCGGTGAGGAAGAGGAGTTGGGGCCTGTTAGCCTGGAGGAAATGGTGGACGGAGTTCAGGTTAGAATTTAGGCCACATATATTCGAAAAGGACATGTTAAATCTGATGTTGGCGCCCCCTGTACACCCCTCTCCCGGAGATCCGAATGGAGGGGTATTTTGCCTCCGGAATATTTTATACAAGGAGGAGCCATCATCATTTTTGCTTATAAGGGAAACCGACTCATACA